>CM060941.1:560152793-560753877 GCA_030765085.1 Allium cepa
TACCAACCTATGGTACTCCTGAGAAGTTCATTTCAATGGAGCGCCTTTTTCTCCAGAGCCATTTTCAAAACTCTTTATACTATACGCATATAATCTAGTATGAATCCCATATAAATCTCCTTTTCTAAAAATCGATTACCCCAAATATGATAATTCTCAACTAGGCTTTCCAAATTTCCAAAATTTATTTTTCTCCAAAAATAAAAAGCCTTTCCAAATCCATAGGTTCCAAAAACCTTTCCTCAAAATCATTCTCATAAGATCCTTTTATATAAATATTTATATATATATAACCTTGAAAAATCTTTAGATCACTTCATACTTGTATAAATTCCCATTTTATACTTCAAATACTTTTCAAAAACCCTTTTCTTCCGGCAATAGATTCAACAAGGGGAGTTTATCAAATATATATAACTTGTTTATGCCAAATTAACAAAAATTCAAGCTTGATTACTCTGTAAAGTCACCTACCACATTACTTACTTCTATAAAGTAAATTTCTACCATAGAAATATCCAATTTCCACTTTATTTCATCATATATTTTCTCAAAATATATTTTCCATTTCAAAAATCATTTTACATTTCTTATCCACAAATTTTCAATATTAATTTCATTCAAACCTGTACGGTGTACATATACCATACGTACATTATATCAATCCGATCGCTCATTCGATCACACAATTTCTATTCCGAACTAGTATCGTCCACCGGACTTCCTAGTGCGGACTCAGATCTGGTTTCTTCATCAGAAACCATCATTCTCCTTGCATAGTCAAAACTATGATAGAGAATTTCCAGAACCAATCAAAAATCCATATCCAGGTTCGCCGTAGAAAATCAAACGAAAAATCCCAACTCGGATCTATAATACTATCTCGAAATTTGTGCTCGAATCTGGATCAAATCACTATGCGAATAGAATAATATACGTACAACCTACGTATCTATCTTCATTGATTATTAGCCAAATCGATTTCCTTTTCTATTCACATTCATTTTGATTCTTATTCATTTATTCATGATTGCCTCAATCCTCATTTGGATTATCACCTTAATTCTTATCTCAATTGGCTATTTAATCATAAACAGTTTACACTCTGTCCAGCTTAATTTTAGAAAATAGCTTGAAAATTTTAAAAATAGATATGTAATTGAAAAATAATTATTAGTTTGTAAAATAGCTGTAAAATAGTTAAGTAATTGTAAAATAGTAGGAAAATAGTAAAATAATTGCGAAATAGTTAAAAAATAGTGATTAGTAATAAAACAGTTGAAAAAACAGTAATTAGTTATAAGTAATCGAAAAATAGTAATCAGTTTATAAAGTAGTTGTAAAATAGTTAAATAGTTTCAGAAATAATTGTAAAATAAGTATAAAATAGTTTGGCTTTAAAAAAAAGTTGTGTATAGTAAATGGCTTGGAAAAATAGATTTAAGAATGCTTATATTAAAATAATTTGTTTGAAAATAGTTCAGAGCTAAACTGTTCCACTACCCAATCTTTATTCCAATCAATTCAATTTTAAATTTCCACTTCCTCTTAACATTTATTCAATCTCAAATCAATTTGAACAACTTCATTTCCCATTCCAAATTTAACTTCATTCCACTTCGGTTTCAATCACAATTTATTCCAATAATTTTCAAATTGAACCAATTTTCAATTTCAATTTCAATTCATTTCAACTCCAGTTTGAATTAATCCCAATTCAAGTTGAATTAACCTCGATTCTTTCCAAATTCAAATCAAATTCCATTTGAATTTAAAACTATTCAACTTTAATCACAAACCCATATTATTTAAATAAATTTCAATTTGAACTAATTTCAAGTTCAATCTCACTTTAAATCATCTTGAATTATATAAATTCGAGTTAAATTTCAAATGTTGGTTTAACCTCTTAAACCAAATTAACCTTTATTTAAAGTCTTTAAACAATTTAATTCTGAGTCCAAATTTTGAAATTCTATTTTAAATCGCCTTTACTTCTCCATAAACCTATTTCTAGGTTCAAATAATAATTCGAACCCTTTTTAAACATTTTAATCTCTGAAATCCAATTTGTTACCCAATTCCAACTTTGAAACCAATTTCAGTTGAAATTTTTCTTAACATCCAAATCTTAAGTGCACATTTCTCTAATTCCAATTTTTATTTCAAAAATCAAAATCTTTTAATCATCTTCAAAATAAGGCTTTATTTCCCCTTAATCTCAGTAAAAATATCATAATCCACTTTTCAATTCATTCTAAATAACTTAATTCACAGTCTCATAATTACTAATAATAACAGGATGATATTAAGACAAATAAACATCCAATTTATTTAAAACATTCATCATCCACTTTCCATTCCAAGATCTCAACCCTGTTTGAGATCACATATAACTCCCGACCAAATCAACCCATTTAACTTCCCTAAGTTAAATCTCAATTTCATCTTCAAAATTCCAATTCAAGTTGTTCATTCCAACTTATCTAACTTCTTCTAAATTAAATTCAATTTAATCTCATTAACCATACTCAATTTGAATTCTCACTTCAAGCTTCAAATTTCCATCAATATTCTTTCTTACTTATAAGTTCAAAGACTTATTTCACTATGGATTTTTTACCACATACTTCAGGAAAATCAAAACTCATCACTTAGAGTATATTTCAAATCATCTTTGATATTATGTATATCCACATATGTACACATTTATTTCTTAGCCCACCAAGTCTTATTTTAAAATTTAAACCACCTTTGGTTTTAATTCAAAACAAATTATTTTAAAGTTTTCAAACAACTTCTTATTTTAAAATAAGATTACATTCAAAATAGTCGGAATAATATCATTTCCTTTAAAATTTTGAAAACGATTTCAAATGTTTAAACTTAGAATTCATAACTCCAAAATTAAAAACCCACATAAAATTTTCAAGTCACGCTTACCTAAAAGTTTACTTCCCTTAAACTTTTATTTTTCTTTATCATTGTTTACTGGAAAACAATAATTCCATATTTAAACACAATAACCATTTTATTTTCTGGTTTGAAACCAATTCTAATTCATCTTATTTGTATAGTTCATTTTATTCAATTCTTATTCAATTTCAATATCCAACAACCAATTATTGCTTTATATATAAAAATAAGCTTTTATAAAAGTCATTCATTAAAATCATTTTTAAAACTTTTATAACAAGTACGCTCTCAAATATATATATACACACACACACACATACATACATACACTCAACTCATTCTAGGGTATACTGACCCCATCCTTAATGAGTACACCCACTAAAGCTAAGGTTCTCGCTTAACCTTGCTCTGATACCAAATGTAACGACCTGGAGTTTTCGACCCTGAAAATTCCAGATGGTTAGTAAAAAGAAGAAAAGAGATAGAAGAAATAGAAATAACACAGAATCCCACATTCGCAGCGGATCAAAATATAATAACAGTTATACAAAGAAACTGTATCTGATAATTTACATCAATACATCAGAGTTACAACCATTACATAAACACCGAACAATTCAAATTAACTTGTCCCAGATACAAACAATAATATTCAACAATAAACTCCATACGTTCCTGCCATTCAGCTTGCCACCTGAGGTCCAAAACGTTCTTACCTGAAAATCTATAATACTCGGTCTGACTCGAGCATTACATCAAAGTAACACCCGGGTCAGGCTGGAAACCAGCGTGAGTAAACCCATCTAACAAGAAATACTAATGCATAAAATTTACTTAAAACCCAGGGTAACTCGTTCATCACTACAAGTTCACAACTTGTTATAATCAACACTTATATTCACAAATCAATCCCTAAGTAACCTTACCTAGTTTAAATGGTCCAAATCAATCCCATTCCAGCCTATTGATTACACATATCAAATCTATAAAGAATCGAAGTGGTTTTGGGTATTTGCTAATACCCAACACCTGTCTCTTCGAATTCCATAGCATCTTAACCCAAGTTATTCAAGTGAAATACAATTCAACTTTAAATACAAGAAGTCACCTTTTTACACAGCACTTCATCATCGACAGATAGCCATATTATCACTGTCCACCCAAATATATCATATCACAAAACATCTCATATTAGAGATATTAATCAATTCAAGGCATTTAACATTATTCAATCATTCATAAGCAAGATTGATTACTTCCAAAATTAATTTAATTTATCTCTAACTAAATTAATTACTAATCTTTAATCACTTAGATTACCTTTACTTAACATTAATTAATTACAAACCAATTAATTAATCATCTTTTAATTTCCATCATGACTTAATATCCTTTAATTACAATAAGTAATTAACTCTTAATTAATTAAACAAATTAATTAACCTTTACCTATCCATATTAATTACATCGATCCTTAATTAATTACTCAATTTAATTGTCTTATAATCACTTATATTAATTAATTATCCTTTAATTAATCATACTCATTAATTAACTAATCCTTAATTAATTTTCTTAATTAATCAATCCTTTAGTTAATTACACTAAGTAATTAATCCTTCTTAAGTAATTTACCTTTAATTACTTCATCAAGTAATTATCCATTGGTTAATTATCCTTAATTAATTAACCTTGATCATCAATTAATTCTTCTTGAATCATAAATTAATTAACTTCTAATTAAGTACCCCCTTTTTATCATTAATTAATAAATCTTTAATTTATAAGTAGTTAACCCTTAAATTCTCAATTATCCTTTAGTTACTTACATCAACCAATTGACTCTTTAATAACTCGAGATCTAATTAATTAAAATATAAAAATTATCTTAATTTAATTACTTAATTGTCACTTAAATCTTATTTAAACCAAAGTTTTGAAATTTATTTATACAAATCGCTAGAATCTTAGATTTCAATACCCTCATCTTTAATTGTCTTTTTAATAACTTTCTTATATTTTAAAATAGTTAGAGATTTAATTAATTATCCTAACGTATAATTATTCATTCAATTCAATTTAGTTTCAAAACTTTTACATTTAAAAACTATATATATATATTGAAACTTATTGATATTAACTTAAGAAACTTATTCACTAATTTACTTGCTTCTATTTCTAATCAAACTTACCCTTCTACTTTAAAACGTGTACAGAAAAGATTGTTTCTAAATTAAGAAGAAACTGATAACCCAAACTCAAGCAAAAGCTAGCAGAACACGTGATTAAACCCGAGGCCTCCCTTCTCTTCAACAAACTCGAGTCAAGCTTCGTTCTACCCGCACCTATTCCCGAGTTCAACGCATCACGGCATCGACATCAAATACAAAGGACCCTGTGCATGAGTACACCCAATCAGATCGTCGCCGACCATCTCTAAGACCTCCGACACATCATCGTTGACCCCTCCACCACAGACGAGCACCCAGATCGACGTCGTCTTCTCGAATTAAAAATCAAACTAATCACTTCATCCTGGAACCCACATTTTGGACACAAAAATGCCTCGCCGATGAAACCCAGATCACCAAAGATCGTGCCACTCTACTCAGAGCCGCACCACGACATGCTGCATCGAATCCCCTAGGTCCCGTTAAGCTCGATCCCCTGGTGACGACGATCCAGCCTCGAAACTCACGTCGACTAAGCCAAGCCTTTAAACCCTACTCCGGCCTCCTCTGGCTACTATGGTCATCTAGAAACCTCTTGGTTATTTTTCCTTCAATCGCCCTTCTTCCGGCTTCCTTCAACTCCAATCTCGATGACAGTCTTCTAGTCTAACGTCGGGAATCGACGAATATTGCATTTCCATTCATCTCGCCAATTAACAACCGATGCCAAACTAAAAATCATGATTTTGTTTCTAAAATTCATCATTTTTGATGACGATTCTAATCATATGATCTAAACCTGAAAATCTGATGATCGAATTCTTGACTTTGTTTTATTTTTTTACTGTAATTCATATATTTTACAATAATTACTTAATAATTCCTTTCGAATCTATTTTTAAAAATGATGTTAACATATTACAAACATTCTTCATTTAGACATCAGAGCCTAAATTTGATTGTACAATGAGCAATTAAATTTTCCTTGGTGGCTTTGAACTACAGTATGACAAACATGATATATATATACATATGCACAGAACTGCATATACATATAACTCTATATATATCCACATGCAAAACATTATCATTCATATAAACTCAATTCCAAGCCATTACTCAATATTAGTCACATGCAAACCAATTTACATATATAATTTTGAAAGTTTTCTCACCTCAATGAAGAACAGAGGCCTGGTTTTTAATGCTTTGATCTAAAAGCTTTCTTTTGTTTTCTAAAACTTGGTTTATCTAGATCAGTTTAATTGATGATGATTTGAAGCTTGATTTACTTTGATGTTGAATTTGTTGCTTGATCCAGGCTTTGATTTGTTTCCAGTTTTGAATTCGCAGGTTGAGGATTTTTGCTTCTGATTTTCATTTTCTAGGTTTTGTTTTATAAGATGAAGATAAAGGAGGAAATTAAGAAGTGAAAAGAAAATCAATCCTGGTTTCTTTCTTTAATTTATGTTATTTGAAATTAATGCATTTTCCACTTGTTAATTTCCTTTATTATTAACTCATACTTGTTACTTATGCATGCTAAATTTGTTACAAATGTTTACTGTCTTTTAAAATGCTTACACTTGTATTAATTCCATGTTTCAAATATTTACACATGCTTATCTACATTAATAAATATTTGTAATATGGTGTGTGTGTGTGTCTATATATAAATTTTCAATTCAGATATATATACATTTCTTTTTGTATTAACTTATGTGTTATATTAATATGTACATATTCAAACTATATTTATAATAATGTATATATATATTATTCCATTGGCATACATATATATGCCTATATACATTATAAAGCTTTTATATATCTACTTATATATATGGATATCTTATCCTAAATTAAATAGTGAAATATATTATTTATTATATACCATAAGATTTATCATCTCGGGAGATTTAAAATTCAACACTTGTATTATAGTTTTAAATCTATGTTTATATATATTGTTAGCACCAAAATTGGTCACTAACACCCAAATGTAAATGAAAGCACCAATTAACAGTCATTGATAACAAATAAAGTGTGTGTGGAGAGTAATAATATGAAGAACAGTTAAAATTAAAATGAAAGCAGTAAAGAACAACAAGTTTTATAGTGGTTCGGCTAACTTCGGCCTACTCCACTCTAGAAGTTTCCTTTTTATTGATGTTCGAATCAATTATAGTTACAAAGTGGTAGACTGGCCTTAGTCCTAAGAAATAAAAAGTCAGAGAGCAGAAGAGAAGAAGCAGACCCCCTTCTGAATCCCTACAAGCTGTATTTATAGGCGAATTTTGAGTTGCTGGGCTTTCTCAAAGGTAAAGGCCCATTTATAATTTCCACCGAGCCACATTCGTCTTATGCCGAACGATTTTCCATCGAGCCATCTTCTCCGAGGACCCATGCCGAGGTTCGATGCCGAGCGAGGTGCGAGGTGCGAGGTGTCGAGGTATCGAGGTGCGAGGTATCGAGTTATCGAGGCGCGAGGTATCGAGGTGTGAGGTATCGAGGTGCGAGCTATCGAGGTGCGAGGTATCGAGGTATCGAGGTGCGAGGTATCGAGGTGCGAGTTATCTAGGTATCGAGGTATCGAGGTGCGACTCCTTTGTGCCGAGCGACAACCAATGCCGAACCATTTCTAATGCCGAATGATTCTTTGATGCCGAGCGGGGAGTGTAGACCGAACGAAGTACTTGTGCCATGCATTCCCTCCATTTCTTGACCAAATGACATATCCAAGTAAACTTCATCCTTCGAAACCAAATCCATCATACTCCAACCTCGATAGTCGTGAAGTTAGTTAGGTTGAATCTGCCTACTTATGGCTTTGATAAAAGGCGGGTTAACACTTTGCCCCCTCCAAAATATGCCTTGCTAATGGACGGTGTGTTTTGTAGCACAATAAGCTGGATGTTCGTATCCTGTTAATGACCTGCAAAGAAATTAATAGCCTTATCTGACCATGAATGACGATCATTCGGGATCGTATGTTATTCGAGGTGGTATGTGACCGTTCGAGGCCGAGTGCCGTTTGCGACGAATTGTGACTGTTCGCGGTAGGGTGCCGTTCGAGGCGAGTTATGATCATTCGCGATCTGGTGCTGTTTGAGGCGAGTTGTGACCATTCGCGGTCGGGTGCCGTTCGAGGCGAATTGTGACCGTTCACGGTCGGGTGCCGTTCAAGGCGAGTTATGATCGTTCGCGATCTGGTGCCGTTCGAGGCGAGTTGTGACCATTCGCGGTCGGGTGCCGTTCTAGACGAATTGTGACCATTCGTGGTCGGGTGCCGTTCAAGGCGAGTTGTGTGTGCCCGGGGGGACTTAGTATCATTAATGTCAGATTTAACGTTCGAGTGAGTTTTTGAACTTTTTGTCGTGGCGGTTTATCGCCATCTCAGAGCATGCCTAAGGACCATTCGCGATCCGTACATGTGTAAGTGGCTTAGCCGTCATCGAATCACAAATAGCAGATTTTCATTCAAAATAAGTCTTTCAACGGAAATGTCAAACTAAATCAAGTCCAAACATGAGAAATGGAAAATAAAAGCAAAACAGGGACGTCCAAGTGCAAACTCCTACATTGATGCGATTTATAGTCGTATCAGAGCATGCCTGAGGATCGTTCATGGTCATGTACATGTGTAAATGACTTAATCGCATTGGTGTGGAGTTTGCCACTTATTCCTCATTATTTCAATCAGCTGATGACAAGCTGACGCCCAGATCCCGAGCCATTCCCAGTTGGTGTAGGTGGTGGCCGCTCTCGTTCCACCGTCATTGTTTCCCTTCTCACATATTGCGATAGCAAACAATTCCAGATATGTCCCTCAACCTCATCCTTCAAGTGCCTGCAGTCATTCGTGCTATGACCGTTCGGTTCATGGAATAAACAATACTTGTCTGACCTTTTTTCATTGCTGGTCGGATCCCTTCTCATTGGCCTCCGATAAAGAATCTGCCCCCTAATGTCTTGGTAAATTCGTTCCAAAGTCTCGTTCAGCTCTGAATAAGAGGTGAATCTCGGTTCCTTTCGTGGTCGGGTTGGTCCATCGTCGTTATTTCCGGCCTTTCATTTCCATTTATCAGTTCTTGAATCTTTTTTAGGAGGATTTTCACCCTTGACTGCATAAACATCATCTCCTTCTCCTTCCTCTCTCTCAGCATTTGCATCCTCTAATCGTTAAAATCCTTCGGCCTTATGATAAAACTCCCCTAGATCCATAGGTGGATCCCTTGTCAGTGAATTTTTGAACTCTGTTCCATTAGCTATGCCAGATACAGCTTCCATTAAGACCATGGATGGATCTGGTCGATCCACCGATGCTGCTGCTGCATTGAATCGCGTCAGAAAGATCCTCACATTCTTAGGTCTCGAAATGTGAACTCTGAAGTGCCTCATAAACTTCTCAGTCAACTCAGTAAACGTTCCAATGGAACCACTCTCCAATTGTCTAAACCATAGTGCTGCTATGTCTGTCAGATACAATGGGAAGCATCAGGCCATGACTTCCTCTGATGCCCCTAGCACTTCCATATGCCTCATGTACTTTGTAAGATGAACCGTAGGATCCGTCCTCCCATTATACAACTCCACTGATGGTAGCTTAAAATCTGGTGGGTTCCTAGCTCCCTGATAGTAGGAGTAAAGGGACTCCTATTTACATCCTCTAAGTCTTTGTTTACCAATCCACCTCTCATAGCTCGTCTAAACATCTCCACCAGTCTGTCGTTGTCACCAAGCTGTAATCCTTATCCGCTGCCTCTGGTCTGCCCCCCGAGTTGATGAGGGAATTCTGGCACATACTCCTCATCTCGTACTCCTGCACTCCTATTGGTGTCGGGTTAGACAGAGTTATCTGGTATCCCTCCATGGATTGGTTCAGCATTCCCCGGTAGTATGCCCCCGAGTCTAGATCCATCCGGATTGATAGCTGTCTGGTGATTGGGTGCTGCTACCTGCTGAGCTATTCCCTCTGCTTGCTGGTTGAGCCCTTCTGATCCAGCTCCACGGACCTGAGCTCCTGCATTTCCTGCCTGTGCAAGTTGTCTGAGAAGAGCCTGTATCATCTCCTCTTGTCTTTTCAACATTGCTACCATCTCGTCTCTGGTGATGTAGATGGATGCTTGACCTGCTCCAGCTCCAGCTCCAGAGGAAGCCTCTTGACTTCCCTCCTGATTGCTCCTTTCTATCACTTGCTTTCTTGTTGATGGCCTAGCCATTGCTTTCTAGAGTCCAAGTTCCTAGCTCCAAAATCCCTGGGTGCTTGCCTTCTCAGTGAAAGTACCAAAATGTTAGCACGAAAATTGGTCACTAACACCCAAATGTAAATGAAAGCACCAACTAACAGTCACTGATAACAGGTAAAGTGTGTGTAGAGAGTAATAATATGAAGAACAGTTAAAATTAAAATGAAAGTAGTAAAGAACAACAAATTTTATATGGGTTCGGCTAACTTCGGCCTACATTCACTCTAAAAGTTTCCTTTTTATTGATGTTCGAAACAATTACAGTTACAAAGTGGTAGACTGGCCTTAGTCTTAAGAAATAAAAAGTCAGAGAGCAGAAGAGAAGAATAAGACCCCTCCCCTTCTGAATCCCCACAAGTTGTATTTATAGGCGAATTTTGAGTTGCTGGGCTTTCTGAACGGTAAAGGACCATTAAGAATTTCCACCGAGCCACATTCGTCTTATGCGGAAAAACTTTCTATCGAGCCATCTTCGCCGAGCGACCCATGCCGAGCCACCAATGCCGAGCGAGGTACGATGCCGAGCGAGGGGCGAGGTGCAATGTCGAGCAAGGTGCGAGGTGTGAGGTGTCGAGGTATCGAGGTGCGAGGTATCGAGGTGTGAGGTATCGAGGTGCGAGATATCGAGGTGTGAGGTATCGAGGTATCGAGGTGCGAGGTATCGAGGTGCAAGGTATCGAGGTATCGAGGTATCGAGGTATCGAGGTGCGAGGTATCGAAATGCGAGGTATTGAGGTATCGAGGTATCGAGGTGCGAGGTATCGAGGTATCGAAGTGCGAGGTATCGAGGTGCGAGGTATCGAGGTGCGACTCCTTTATGCCGAACGGCAACCAATGTTGAACCATTTGTAATGCCGAACGATTCTTTTATGCCGAGCGGGGAGTGTAGACTGAACGAAGTACTTGTGCCGTGCATTCCCTCCATTTTTTGACCAAATGACATATCCATGTAAACTTCATCCTTCGAAACCAAATCCATCATACTCCAACCTCGATAGTCGTGAAGTTAGTTAGGTTGAATCTGCCTACTTATGGCTTTGACAAAAGGCGGGTTAACATACATACATATATATATATATATATATATATATATATATATATATATATACGTATGTATGTATGTATGTATTTAGATATTTGTCAGAATTTTATCCGCCTAATTTACAAATTAATATTTAATAAAATTTAATCCTGTTAATTACCTATTAACAGATGTCCAAAAATCCGGGTTATCACATTTATGAACTGATTGCATATTATGAATTTGACACTAATATCTTATGTAGGTTGTTATAGGTTATCATTTCTATGGCTACATATAATATATCTAAAATATTATTAGTCTTTTGTTTTAAGGATGCAATGTAAGTAACAAGAAACATATTGAAGAATTCAAATTTTCTTTCAAAAGGCGGGGCTATATAATAGACTGTATCAGCAACATTGAAGCAGAAAAGGTGGTCAATTAGGCACTGAAAAGGTACATTATATGTTATTAGTATTATTTGAAACTAATGAAAGTGTAGTTTATTCTGGTGGGTAGTTTTCCTAAAGGGATTGTATGTGCCTTTTTTAACAAAAACATGTAACCAGAATTCTGAATAGCAGTACATTTACTAGAAACTCAAATTATCATGCTTGCTGCCATTCCTAATATAGCATTTCTAATATACCATGTCTGTAATGACCTGGTATTTTCAACCATTTGCATCCACACATGCCGGACTTGAATTGCTCAAAATATCAGATTGTTAATTTAATTTTGGAAAAACTCAATATATACGTAAACAAATCAATCACAGACATAGAGTAATGTAAAAAAATAAGGTAGCGGAATAGATAAATAGTAGTTCATGGAGCTACTATATAAACATCAGAGTTAGAAATAAAATATAGCATAATATCTCTAATATAGTAAAGTCTCCAATACAAACTGATGACCTCTCTGGACAAATCAACTGGAAAAGCCGAAAGTTGAATCGATAATTGGATCTCCAAGCGAAGCTCCAAACTCCAAAGGTGAGTCTCAAATGCTGAATTACTTAGTCTGACCCAAGCGTAAAGCAACACAAAACACTCGAATCAGGATTAACATTTTTATATCAATAAATCCAACTCAAGTGAAATATCAACCGAAATACTATTAACTTAAAGGATGTTTGGGATACCCATCCTCTAAGGATCCGTGGAACTATCTACTATGTAGAAATATACGCTATTAATAATCAAACATTATTATAACACCGTGGTCGTTTCGAAATAATTTATACTTCAAAACCAAAATATCATTTCCATTTCAAATATATAGTTACAAACTATAGCACTTTCAAAACTAAATTGATGATTTCATATATATCTTATTTTAACTTCATTATTATTTAGTTTTGAAATATTCACTTAATAAATCCATTATCATTTAAATAACCCTAAATTACATTAAATTAAATATTTCCTTCGCTTTTTTTAAAACTTGAAATATCGATTTAATCACTCTAAATCAAAGTCAAGTATAAAAATCATATCTTAAAACCCTCAATTCAATAAGTTTCAAATCGATTTAATTAAAAAAAATCTTAATTAAATACAATTTCGAATAAATTTCAAAACTATCTTCTCAACCTTGATTTGTTAAAAATCATTATAAACTCTATATTAAAATATAATTTAAGAAAATACTTAACCAAAATATATTTTAATTAAATCAAACTTTATTATTAAACTTATTTTATATTAAACAAATTTATACATAGCTTAAAAATCAAGAATTTAACTATATATAAAATAACATCTCTACTACTAATAAAGAAAATTCGTCGAATTAATTTACTTGGCATCTTTCTGAAATTCCACTAATACCATTGCTTTTCATTTACAATAATATAAACAGCCCGTTTGCGAAGCACGGGCCAGTTCTAGTTTATATAATATCAAAAATCAATATTTATATAAAGCAATATATTTCTTTCCAAAACCATAGAAATCATTTTCAAAACATATATGTATATATACCAACAGTGGCTGAATAAAATTTTCTATCCTATGGTCAACTGACACAGATTCTTATCATTTCAATCCGTAATTAAAATATATACGGGTATATATCATTTCAACCCGCTATCCCAAAATTCAATTCAATGAAAATCGCTTGGGTTTATCATTTCAACCCATAACGATTTTCCCCTATTCTACAGATCGTTCGGGTATGTATCATTTCAACCCATAGTGAATTCTATACTAACAGGGAACTTGTAGAGTGATAACAGATATGATAATAATAATAATAATAACAACAAGCATATATCATCAATAACAATATAATATAAACAATAGGATATGGTGTCATATCCCGCAGGTGAACAATTACATATAAATGCATATCATATATAACAATTTAAATAATTAACAGTTCAATGTAGCAGCATATTTCAATTGTCGTTTCAGTTGAAATCAAATTTGATAAATACAAGAACGTTAATCATGAGTGATTGCTCACCTTGGAGGCTAGAGAAGAACGATAATGAGATGAGTTATGAATCCAAACATGAACTTCGAAGCAAAGCAAAATTGGCAAGAATTTGATAACAAAGCTGAAAGTTCGGAATCGACGAAATCAAATCAAACTGGATTCATGAAGTTCAATGGTATAAATGAACATATATACGACTATATACATATATAAAATCATATTTTAAATTCAAACACACTTTTAAATTTAATTAAATATGTATTTCAAAATCAATGTTTTTTAAAATAAACACAAAAAAATTTCGTATTGTATTCCCTTGAAATCAATATTTATAAAAGTCCATAATTTACAAAATGTTTGAAACAACATTAAACATATTATCTATATAGATTTAAACAATACTAAACATGTTATCTATATACATTTAAAAAAACCTTTTCAAAATGTTAACCAAAACGTTTATATATGTGTACCAACATAACCATATATATAAAGTTATATTAACAACAATGTAAGCTGTATAACTATGCAGATCATCAGCTATATATAAAAAAACTGGATATACAAACACTTATATATATATATATAAACTAATGATATATCGGTATAATAAATCCTAAAATATTTATATAAATTAATAATTTATATAAAAGGTAACACTTTATATTATAATATATACTTCTTATATTACAACACATATTTATAAATATATATATAAACATACAGTATACATATACAATATAAAACTGTATATTTAATAACTTTCTCACTTTATAAACTAATATAAAATAAAATCTCATATAACTAAGCACTATATATACACATGATGTACTTAAGTAAAGCGTTGAAAACATATATACATATATATACAATAACGCAACAAATATAACTTATATACAACAGATTTTATAAAACAATAACTTTGTATACTTTATAAAAACAGAACTAACTAATATATATATTAGATATAATATACGTACACACATGAAACTTATATTAATATATATATATATATATAATAATACATATAAATCAGTTTTATAGATTTTGAATCAACTATCATATATATACTATTACAAATATGTGTAACTTACAGGAAAAAAAAACAACAAAAATCATGTAAACCAATATTATTTCGTATACTTAGATACATATATAACAAATATATATAGCTGATGTGTAATAACTTTGAAAACATATATATTGTTTATAAAGTCTAACATATGCAACTGACATATCACAACAAACAGAAAACAAAACTTATAATTATGCGCTGCAACATAGAAAATGCATTTTCCAAAATATTATATATAAATATACTTAAATTTTGTACAGGTTTTGCATGAAATATATACTCTAAATTTATAACATGGTTGACTTAGGTAATAAAATATATTATATAGATATCGTGACCATATATATATGCCCACAGACATATGCACAATGCAAGCTGATGCAGCAAGGCATATAGGAATTCAGAAGTTAAACCATATTAAATCATGCACGAGTCAAGGAGCTTCGGATTTAACTCGTAAGGCGTACACAAGTTTAAAACATGCATGCTTGATGAGTCGGTCACGAGATAGGGGGAGCATGAGACGGTGCCGATTTAACAAAGCTTGGAGGAGTTCCTGCTTGATGAGTCGTCCACAATTTAAAGTGATGAGTCGTTTCCGGTTTAAGAGTTTACAAGGGGGAGATAACATAGGTCGAGCAAAGTGGGCTTCGGAGATGAGTCGTTTACGACTTAGTATGAGTCGTTCCCGATTCAATGGAACACAGGAAGGAAAGGTACGAGTTAATGCAGAAAGGATGAGTCGGGACCGAGCTAAGGGGCTACGACCTAAGATGAGTCGGCAAGGAGATAAGCTGTGTATCTTGAGTCGGTCGTGTTGAGACGAGTCATGTATATACTATATGAGTCGGTCTTGTATGAGTCGTATGTCGCGAGTTTTTAAGTCGGTTTTTAATCAGTCGTGGGTTGCTGGGTTTGATGAGTCGGTTGCATTTTTTGAGTCGTGTATTGTTGGGGCTGTACATGTGTTGAGTCGTGTGACCCGCTGTGTCTTTAAGTCGTGCCTTGTTGAGTCGGCAGCGACTTATGTTGAGTCGGCCGAGATGAGTCGTATTTGTTGAGCCGGTGCCGACCTAGGAGTTGAGTGTTGTATGTTGTGTTGAGTTGTAATGCCTATAAATAGCGGGTGTGTTGTAAATTTTTGAGTTGTTGATTTTGGAATAAAATTTCTCTTTTGTTAGCTTTGTGCTTTCATACCAATTGGTAGTTGAGTGTAATCTCCTATCTCCTCTTTCGGTTAATCGAGTGCGCTCGATTCAACGATCGAAGAAGCCGATTCACGGAATCTAGTGCGCTAGATCAACGTGCGAAGAATCGTAGATCTTTGAACACGGTATAGTGCGCTATCAACGTGTTTGAGATAGCTAGAGTTCGGTATCTTTGGATCAACGAACTTGGGCATTTTGGTATCTTCAACTCACCGATTGCTACATTTCACCGATCGAAGTTTTGTTTGATTAATCCGCTGCGTCATTATTGGTATCAGAGCCATACTTAGCCAATCATAGCTAAGTTTGATTCTTGGAGCCAAGTTTTTGAAGTTTTTGAAGTTTGGAGTTGTTCATTGTGTTCATATTGAAGTTGCATCAAGGTTGGGGTGTTTGATCCATTTCATTTTGGATCGAGGAGTTGGACTTTGTTTGGATTTTGACTTGGAGTTTTTGCGCGCCAAGGAGTTTGAATTTGAAGAAGGCCGTGTATACTTGGGAGTAGCCGTGCCTTGTTGATTGCATTGAAGTGTTTGTAGTAGGTGGCCAAGACAAGTGTACCGAGGCAAGTCATAGCGAGTCAAGGTAGAGCCGACCTAACTTGAACCGAGTTAGTGTGAGCCGTGAACATCTATTGCCGATCTAAGGTTGAGCCTAGATTGCTTTATTGTGTGAAATTTTGAAGTATTGTGTTCAATTTGTTGAAGTTTGTGAAGTTTACAACCATGCCACCAAGGAGAGCTAACCGACATCAAAACGTTGAAGCTTTGTATCGTAGGGAAGAAGCCGAGCTTATGGAACAACGTATTAATGATAAATTTGATGAGGGCATTGGTAAATTGGAGAGATTGATGAATGATTTGAATCAAAGGAGGAGATCACCAAACTCGAACCATGGAGGAAACCGAGTTTCGCCATTGGTTACGGAAGCGAGGAGGGTATCACCACATTCTTGTAGAGATAGAAGAGAAACATCAATTTCATCACGAAGAGATCATCATGACTATGCACATGAAGAAAGAAGAAGTCATCGAGAATTTGACCATGAAGCATATAGAGATGAAGAGAGACATAGTCAAAGAAGCATGCATGAGAGAAGGGATGATGTTAGTCGAGATCGATATAGGCGTACCTTTGATTTTGTTGAAGAGGGTGATAGAGCAAGTATTCATTATAGAGATCGAGACCAAATTCGAAATTCTTACCGTGATGTGGAGGATGATCGTCGTTGGGAGTCGGGTATGAAAATGGAAATTCCGGAGTTTAAAGGAGGGATGGTTGCTGAAGAATTTCTCGATTGGATTTCTAATGTTGAAGAGATCTTTGATTTCAAGGAGGTTCCTGAGAATAGAAGAGTGAAGTTAGTTGCTACAAGGCTGAGGGGGAGAGCATTGGCGTGGTGGCAGCAAACTAAACTTACTCGAGAACGAATGGGAAAATCAAAGATAGAATCTTGGGAGAAGATGAAAAAGTTGATGAGATCTACTTTCTTACCTTACAACTACCAGTCACTTATGTATCAAAGGTTGCAGAATTTGAGGCAAGGAACGAAGTCTGTTAGTGATTATGCAGATGAATTCTACCAACTCATTGCCAGGAATGATATTATGGAAACAGAAGAACAGCTGACGGCTAGATTCATTGGGGGTTTGAGAATGCAGATCCAGGATATGGTTAATATGTTCGATCCTAGATCCGTTGCGGAGGCACATCAGAAAGCGTTAGCTTGGGAGAAACAAGGAAGGCGTGGAGGTGGTGTGTTTACTAATTCTAATAATCCAGTGAAAGGTGCCGGTGGAAGTTCTAGCGTTCCTAAACCTGTTACAAAGCCAGTGGTGAAGGAGGCTGAGAAGGCGAAGGCTAGTAGTGTTTTCAAATGTTATAATTGTCAGGAGTTGGGTCACAAAAGCAACGAATGTCCGAAGCCGAAGAAGAGAACCATGGTTGCAGAGGTTGAGGCAGATGATGGTGAGGAGGCAGAGTATTCAAATGTATCTTATGTTGAGGAGGAAGAAGAAGTGTCGGGTGATGAAGGATGTAATCTTATGATGAGAAGAAGTTGTTTGACACCAAAGCAAGAGGAGGATTGTAGTTGGTTGAGAAGCAATATTTTTCAGTCGACATGTACTATTCTGGGAAAAGTTTGCAAGTTCGTTATTGATGCTGGGAGCTGTGATAATATTATTTCTACAGAAGCAGTAAGGAAGTTGAACTTGAAAACTGAGAAGCATCCTAAACCGTACAAGTTAGCATGGTTAAGGAAGGGTGGTGAAGTGAAGGTGTGTCGAAGAGCTTGTGTTAATTTTTCTATTGGGAAGAAGTACAAAGATGAAATTTGGTGTGACGTTGTAGACATGGATGTGTGTCATCTGTTGTTGGGCAGACCATGGCAGTTTGATAGAGCAGTACAGCATGACGGTCGTACCAATAGTTACAGTTTCATGTTCGAGGGTACGAAAATCACTTTGGTTCCTAAGAAGCAACAGCAGAAGGAGATTAAACTAGAAGAGATTGAGGAATTGAAAACTCTGTTGACTTTGAAGGAGTTTGTCAAGGAAGTCGAAGAAGAACCAGAAGTGTTTTTGTTGATTGGGCGTGAGAGTAGTGAAGAGGTTGAAATTCCTGAAGAAGTAAAGCCAGTTTTGAAAGAGTTTGAAGATGTATTTCCAGAGGAGTTTCCTAAGGAGTTACCACCATTGAGAGACATTCAACATCAAATCGATCTTGTTCCGGGAGCAGTGTTACCACATAGACCACATTACCGAATGAGTCCGAAGGAACATGAGGAGTTACGAAGGCAAGTGGAAGAGTTGTTGGAACAGGGACGTGTTCAGGAAAGCTTGAGTCCTTGTGCCGTGCCAGCATTATTAGTACCAAAGAAGGACGGAACATGGAGGATGTGCACAGATAGTAGAGCTTTGAATAAGATCACTGTCCGATATAGATTTCCTATGCCGAGGTTGGATGATTTGTTGGATCAGTTGAGTGGGGCAACTATATTCTCGAAGATTGATTTGAAGAGTGGTTATCATCAAATTCGAATCAGACCTGGAGACGAATGGAAGACAGCTTTCAAGACAAGAGAAGGGTTGTACGAATGGTTGGTTATGCCATTTGGTTTGTCTAATGCACCTAGTACATTCATGCGGGTGATGAATCAAATTTTTAGACCATTCATTGGAAAGTTCGTCGTGGTTTATTTCGATGATATTTTGATTTATAGCAGGAATACGAAGGAACATGTTCTACATTTGAGGGAAGTGTTGCTTATTCTTCGTGAAGAACAATTTTATGCTGCTACAAAGAAATGTGTGTTTATGACACCTAGTGTTTTATTCCTGGGTTATGTTGTTTCAGGGAAAGGTATTCAAGTTGACCAGAGTAAAGTTGAAGCAGTCAAGAATTGGCCACAGCCAAAGACAATTACAGAAGTGAGAAGTTTTCATGGACTAGCGTCATTCTACCGAAGGTTCATACCACACTTCAGTAGCGTGATGACTCCAGTTACTGATTGCATGAAGGGGAAGCAGTTTGTATGGTCAGAGGAAGCGGGGGTTGCCTTTGAGAAGATTAAGGAATTGTTAACGTCTGCACCAATTCTTGTTCTACCTAATTTTCAGTTGTTGTTTGAATTGCATACTGATGCTTCGAAGGTTGGTATTGGAGGAGTTCTGAGCCAGAATGGGAAGCCAGTTGCTTATTTCAGCGAAAAGTTGTCAGGGGCAAAGATGAGATACAGTACATACGATGTTGAGTTTTATGCTGTTGTTCAGACGGTTAAGCATTGGAGACATTACTTATTTCAGAAGGAATTTGTTCTGTACACTGATCACGAAGCTTTGAAACATTTACAGGGGCAAGATAAGATTTCTGCGAGACATGCGTCATGGATTGCTTATTTGCAGCAGTTTACTTTTGTCGTTAAACACAAATCAGGGGTGACGAATCGAGTAGCAGATGCTTTGAGTAGGAGGAGTCATTTACTAACGACAATGAAGATTGAAGTGACGGGGTTTGAAATGTTGCCAGAGATGCTTGAAGAAGATCCTTACTTTGTGAAATATGTTGAAAAAGTGAAGGATGGGATTGCCGATGAATTCATGTTGGTTGATGGTTTTCTGTTTAAAGGAAATCGTTTATGTATTCCGGATTGTAGTTTGAGGATGAAGATTGTGAAGGAATTACATGAAGAAGGGCATGTGGGCCGTGATCGTACTTTACAGTTGATTTCGCAATCTTACTTTTGGCCATCGATGAGAAAAGAAGTTGAGAGATTTGTGGAGCGATGTCATATTTGCCAAGTTTCAAAAGGGACAGCAACGAATGCAGGGTTGTATATGCCATTACCAGTACCATCTAAGCCATGGGTTGATATCAGCATGGATTTCGTTTTGGGTTTGCCGAGAAATCAAAGGGGAAATGATTCGATATTTGTTGTGGTGGACAGATTTTCGAAGATGGCACATTTTGTTGCTTGCAAGAAGACAGCAGATGCAGTTCGAGTAGCACAGTTATTTTTCAAGGAGATTTATAGACTTCATGGTTTACCAGAATCTATTGTTTCTGATAGAGATACTCGTTTTCTGAGTCACTTTTGGTTGAGTTTGTGGAAGATGGTGGGAACGAAACTGAAATTTAGTAGTGCTTATCATCCGCAAACTGATGGGCAGACAGAAGTTGTTAATAGGTCATTGGGGAATTTGTTGCGTTGTCTTGTACAGGATAATTTGAGAAGTTGGGACATGAAGCTATGCCAGGCAGAATTTGCTCATAATCATGCAGTAAATCGAAGCACAGGATTCAGTCCGTTTCAGATTGTTTATTCAAATTTACCCAGGGGGCCGTTGGATTTAGCAGTTGTACCACAGTCAAAGAGAACAGTTAAACGAGCTACTGATTTTGTTGAAGAGCTGAATGAATGTCATAAAATCGTTCAGGAACGATTGGAGAAGTCGAATGAGAAGTATAAGAAGTCTGCAGATTTGAAACGTCGAAATGTTGAATTTAACGAAGGTGATTTGGTTTATGCTATATTGACAAAGGATCGTTTTCCAGTGGGTGCTTACAACAAGTTGAAAGCCAGAAAAATTGGTCCAGTGGAAGTTTTGAAGAAAATTAATGAGAATGCTTATCGATTAAAGCTACCAGATGATGTTTATACTTCTGATATTTTTAACGTTAAACATTTAATTCCGTATCATGGGGATGAACATTTTGATGAGAAAGAATTTGCAAATTCGAGGTCGAATTTTTCTCAACCTGGGAAGGATGATGCAGCAAGGCATATAGGAATTCAGAAGTTAAACCATATTAAATCATGCACGAGTCAAGGAGCTTCGAATTTAACTCGTAAGGCGTACACAAGTTTAAAACATGCATGCTTGATGAGTCGGTCACGAGATAGGGGGAGCATGAGACGGTGCCGATTTAACAAAGCTTGGAGGAGTTCCTGCTTGATGAGTCGTCCACAATTTAAAGTGATGAGTCGTTTCCGGTTTAAGAGTTTACAAGGGGGAGATAACATAGGTCGAGCAAAGTGGGCTTCGGAGATGAGTCGTTTACGACTTAGTATGAGTCGTTCCCGATTCAATGGAACACAGGAAGGAAAGGTACGAGTTAATGCAGAAAGGATGAGTCGGGACCGAGCTAAGGGGCTACGACCTAAGATGAGTCGGCAAGGAGATAAGCTGTGTATCTTGAGTCGGTCGTGTTGAGACGAGTCATGTATATACTATATGAGTCGGTCTTGTATGAGTCGTATGTCGCGAGTTTTTAAGTCGGTTTTTAATCAGTCGTGGGTTGCTGGGTTTGATGAGTCGGTTGCATTTTTTGAGTCGTGTATTGTTGGGGCTGTACATGTGTTGAGTCGTGTGACCCGCTGTGTCTTTAAGTCGTGCCTTGTTGAGTCGGCAGCGACTTATGTTGAGTCGGCCGAGATGAGTCGTATTTGTTGAGCCGGTGCCGACCTAGGAGTTGAGTGTTGTATGTTGTGTTGAGTTGTAATGCCTATAAATAGCGGGTGTGTTGTAAATTTTTGAGTTGTTGATTTTGGAATAAAATTTCTCTTTTGTTAGCTTTGTGCTTTCATACCAATTGGTAGTTGAGTGTAATCTCCTATCTCCTCTTTCGGTTAATCGAGTGCGCTCGATTCAACGATCGAAGAAGCCGATTCACGGAATCTAGTGCGCTAGATCAACGTGCGAAGAATCGTAGATCTTTGAACACGGTATAGTGCGCTATCAACGTGTTTGAGATAGCTAGAGTTCGGTATCTTTGGATCAACGAACTTGGGCATTTTGGTATCTTCAACTCACCGATTGCTACATTTCACCGATCGAAGTTTTGTTTGATTAATCCGCTGCGTCACAAGCATATCAATATTTATGGATCTTTGTCGTATATATGCTATCACCGTAGAATATAGTATAAAAAATATAACATACCCATTATATAACAGAGGAGATGAGGTTAGCGGCTGTTAGGTGATGGACAGGGTTGCTCGGCGTTCAAAGAGGAGGAGAAGGAGCTGCTTGCCGGGGAGGAAGAGGCACGGCAGAAAACGAGGGCACGTCTTCCTTTTTTTCTAAAAGGAAAGAGAGGTGAGGTGGAAGTCGTCTTCTGATTGAGGTGGAGGAAGCTAGCGGACTTAGGTGCGAAAGATTGGAGCCTGGGTTTGGGTGACTTCGTTGAGGAGAAGGGAGGAGGCAAGTTTTTCTAAGTAAAGAAGAGAGGATTGCAAATGAAAGAGGAATTGAACAGTTCTGACTTTCAAATTTATATATAACATATATATAACGTAATTGTTGAGATGAAAGGATACAGAGAGGTAATGTAAATGAAACACAATGAAATAAATATGAAGCAGGGGTATGGTAAAGTCACACATGAAAATTCAAGGAATAATAAATCCCCGACAGCTTGAAATTCGACTGTTGGGAAATTCGAATGGACGGGAAACTAAAAGGTTGCAATTTCATAACCGATATGGCTGTCTGTTTATCGTTTCCGTCGTGTACCGGACCTCAAAACACAGAATTGAATATACCATAGAGATCAGCACACGAGACGATCAAAACGGTATATGGATATCAGTGGTATGACCTTTCTATCAAAAGTCAATATGGACACTGATATACGTTGCTATTCCGTATGGAAAAATTCAAACGGAGCTAGAAACGTCTAAAATTTACGAAACGAATTATGCATTTTTATTCAGAGTTGACATATTTAGGTTTCGGAACACTTTTAAATTCAACCGTTATTAACCGATTTAAACTGAAATAAAATTACACAATAAAATAAACTTCAATATTAACAGAAGAAAATTTTCTAGTTGCTATGTTTAAATAGACGTATTCCAAATAAAAAAAATTATTTTCAAATTTATTGTTTAAAATTTCACGAAATTTTAATTAATTTAATAAATAAAATCACTAAAAAATTTGGGTCGTTACAATGTCTATTCTTATTTCTCTTTATTCTCTTAAAAAATATTTTATTTTATTTATTACCTCATTGTATGTGACTTTTTTACCTCATTTTCCAATTTCTAAAAACTCAATTATCTTGGATCTATATAAAAACTTGTGAACTGGTACATATGCTCTCCATTTATTTACTAAATAATTTAATCAATTTTTTAATATAAAGCATAATAGGATAGCGACCATATCATCTTGGTTTTATATGCTTCCATTTTTTGTTGGTTTTTGATATAAGTTTGAGATCTGATGATTAATTTATCAAAAAATAGATGGTGAAAATATCTTTGTCTACGGCAGGCAATATGAGAACATCTTCTGCATGACAGTGTTTTGTAAATCTTTTTCTGCACAACTTCTTATTCTTAAAAATAGTATTAATGCTATGGATCCAAAATCTCGAAAGATTTTGCAGCTCCTTTGTCTAGACAGGATAGCATTTCAAATCCAAAGTTAGTGTAGAACTCTAATATTTCCTTGCTATCAACATCTAACTTATCTAAAATGTGCAGATATTTGACGGAGTGTTCATGAAGGTGAGCAAGGCTACCATGAATGCTGCAACGAGTTGAACCATATGTCACTTATGGCTAAAGATGCTTTCCTCTCTTTATTTGTATAACAATCATTACCAAAATGTTATAACCTTTAGTTCTTGTTTTAAAATATAGCAAGCTAAATGTGTAGCCGTTTTTTCTTCTTCTGATTTGAGCAAGAGTGAAACTGTTTAGTGGATCCTAAATAGCTATGTCACTCACCTTACCTTTCTTTGGTTAGTCAATATAAAACATGATGGCTTGTTTTTAGGTATCCCAACTTGAAGAGTGTGAAGGAGTTGATCTACAAGAGAGGCTATAAAAAACTGACCAAGCATAGAATTGCTTTAACCGATAACTTAGTTATTAAACTGGTTTTCTATATGCTTTTTTCCATTAACAGTGATTCAAATTAGTGGTTTATTCATGGGCATTCATTATTATTATCAATTTTAACCATTATTTTTTGGATTGCATAATGAGAATAAAAAATGATAATTGGGGATTTGGCCATGATTAAATTTGTTTAACCCCCTTAGCAAGTATACATTTTACCATCCACTTTGTGATTTATGGTTCTCCTTTAATAGCTTCCATACGAATATGTCATTAAGGTACACTGAGTTACATTATGAAGACGCCAATTTCCATTTTCTGAATTACCTGGGGTCTTTGCAAATGGCATTAGTTATTGAATTATGAAGTTCAGCTTATGAACAAATAATAATTATATATAAGTTTTGTCTTGGAGGAAACTGGAACTTGATAAGGTTGGTTTTCAATTTTTTTTCAAATGCTATTCTCGTCGAATCTCAATAACACCTAAATATAGCAGAATGTTATTATTTTATTTTTCTTACCGCATTTTTGTAAGTGTTGTTATTTTGAGCATCAAATTCAACTAGCTTAATATATAGCCTCAGTCATGTAAGTAGTGGTTGTGTGGTGGATAACAGTTTAGTCTACTTAGGCGGTGGTGTAGACGAAAAAGAATGTATGATCAAAATATATTAAGTGCTATTTAATTGGCTTGATTTGTTAAGACGGAAACTCAAAATAGCAGTGGTGATTTTATAGGAAGTGTTGAATTTAGGTCTTCCAATGACAATAGTCAGTAAGAAGTGCACAGGCGAGGAGTGTTGAATTTTGGTGTTTCAAAGTCAATAGTCGGTAAAGCGGAGTAATACGCAAAACAGTCCTTAATGGCTTTGAGATCAATGTGCATAATAGGAGATAAATAGAATAGTTCTTGTTTGTTGTGTGAGCTACTATTAATTTTTATTTACATCATTAAATGTTTAGTGTTTAGTCTGTAGTAGCCAAATTGCTAAAGTTTGGTCAGAGAAAAAGATGTGTTGATTCGATCCAACAAATTTCTTGTGTTTCACATATGCAGTTTCACACTCAAGGACACCTACCTTAATAATCGAAAATTCCTCAATGCTAATGCAACCATGATGGCCATCAGCAACCCCAATAGGAATATTGATGCTACGTTTTAGTACATAGTCCTGGATTTGTACTATATTGGGATGCTTAAAGCAACCCCAATTTGGAATTCCTCATATCTAGTTCCAAATTAACATGGTTTTGCATTGCTTCCTAATGACTAATGCTAGACTGTTTTCCTCTAAAAGATGAATGGAATTGATGCTTGAAAAAATAAAAGAACAGTTCCTCTTTAGTTTTTTTGGGGAAATTATGAGCATTAAGTGGAAATATTGGAAAGACAACAGAAGTATTTTGAAATTGAAATGTTAATGATTATAACTATTATAATACTAGTTAAAGAAAATCTTTGTTATAGTACTTGGTCGGTAGTCTGATTCTTCAGTTTAAAAACTGTTAACTTTATTGAAACTGTAAATATTTAAAATGTATTACTGTTAATTCTGGCACATGAAAATGGAAGAGACAGTGTAGGGGCATAAAAATGAAGGCAGAGCAGTATATTTGGCTAGCTCGATGTATTTCAATAACACGTTCAATGTATTTTTACTTTTGTGGTAGTACTGCTGCTTTTTTCTTAATCCAGCATCACGTTCTAAGGCGTATGCTATTTTGGCTAGCGATGTATGAAGTCAGGTCTATGCCATGCTGAAGAATAAAATTGCTGACCAGATATGCCGCAAAAAATGAAGATGTTAGAAGAATTGAGTGTGTAAAAGATTTCAATCCAGGTATTCATGGTAATAGAAATGGTTCAGTGGAGTGCATGGCTCATTGTTTAAGTTTATATATTTTCACTACTTACATCTTGAACTTTTTTGTTAACTCCATATGCTCATTTTTGAATATAGCTTTACACTTGGCGAATGGTGTGTTCCAAGCTACATATTTAAGTGTTGGCATGGTGATTTGTACTACCGAGCCTTAGGTCTGTTCTTAATTATTTTGTCGATTTGCACCATGGTTTTAAATTTTCCAATCTCAAAGTTACATGCTTTTTCAAATTGACACATTCTGTGTAATGATAGAGATATGTTGATATTTGTCGGTGATAGGAAGTTCATCAAGTGGGTCAAAAGTGCCTGGTGAAAGGTATGCATTTGTAATGATATTTACAGCGAAACCATAATGAAAATAAAAACCAGTTTATAATTGTTGTTCATAATGCTATTATTGGAAATAGCTGTTGTTACTGTATGTGCGGAAGCATGTTTGACAACTCATTAAATAGTCAAAATTACTTGTTATGCTGTTTATATTTAGTTTTCACTTACATAATCTTATGTTCGTTGCTTTGGCACATTTTCTCATACTTGCCATATATTAAATGCATAAAGTTTACATAGTAGTTAAATATGATTAAACAATTCAATCTTATGCATGTTGTATACTTTGTATTAGTCAATCACCTAATGAAATAGTGTGATGAATATTTAATGTTTGCATTATGAATCTGATTTAACTTTGTATACACTTTTGATGAATTGATTCTCAAGCATTACTTTTGCTTTACAGGTAGATAGATAACTGTGATGCAAAAAAAAGTTGCAACGAGTTATGGATCGAAGTTATTTTTGCTGCTAGACCTACTTTTTGGTTTTAACGTATATACTACTTGCTTTTGTTTTGCTATTACTACTTGTTTTATATTTTATTTCTGAACTATTGATGAAAAACTATTTATGTTTGGCGTAAGAATATTGTGTATTTTGATTATGAAATTTTATACGTTGGTTGTCAAATATGTGTCCAAAATGTGGTATTGATACAATATGTTGATTTTGAAATGTGATATTGATGTAATATGCTATTTTTGAAATGTGGTATATATACACATTATGGCGGATGTTTACTGAAATGGAATTAAAACATTCCACAGTGTTTTTAAAACATTGTTAAAACATTCTATAACGTTTTTAAAACGCCGTTGAAACTTTTAACAGCGTTTAAAAAATGCCGTTAAATTATATCAAAAAACATAAAGCGTGATTTATTGCAACAATGAAATGGTGTAGATAAATATCACATCATTGAAAAAACACTATAAATTTTATCTTAGCATGAAACAAGCGCTAAGAAAGATCTCTAACTGCACCCAACCAAACGCTGTTAAATGATTTCATGACACCAGTGAAACGTTGTTAAAAAGGACATTTAACAGCGTTTATTTCTTGTCATTGCATATCTCTGACATATAACTGCATGTCGATACACAGCGTATGTAAAAACGCTGTTAACAGTTTTTATAGCGTTTTTAAAACGCTGTTAAAGGTCCTGTTTGTTATAGTGCTCACATGACGAGCTAGATTTAGTGCCTATAGTTGGAGATTGCACATATGTCTTTTCCAAGGTTACAAGTCTCCCACTACAGCAAGAGATCAAGTTCTGAATTTACCTTATAGAGAATGCCAGACTTGTTGCCTTACCCTTGAGGCATATGGCTATAAAGAAGAGATGCGAGTTGAATAAGCAAGTAAATGAGTTGTTGGAGAAGGGCTTCACTAAGAGGATCATATCGAAGTAGAGAGCACCAGTCATCTTTGCCACTAAGGCGGATGGTTCTCTAAGGTTTTGCATAAACTATGGAGAGCCAAATAAACTGACAATGAAGAATCGATATCCACTACCCCATATCGACAACCTCTTTGATCAGTTGGTTGGACAGAGAATGTTCTCATAGCTTGATTTGGCTATCGGATTCCACCGGTTCCATGTAGCTGAGAATAGTATCCAGAAGACTGCCTTTCGTACACATGACTGACTTTATGAGTGGTTAGTCATGCTCTTTGGACTAAACAATGCACCCGCCTATTTGTTGATATGATGGTCCGATCAGAGGATTGCTTAATAAGTTTGTCATGGTATTTGTAGATGATATTTTAGTATATTCGAAGAGCAAGGAGGAGCATGCATTACATTTATAACAAGTGCTCTATAAACTCCGTAAACATAAGCCAAAGGCAAAGTTTTTGAAGATCCACTTTTGGCGACAGGATGTACGCTTTTTAGGACATGTTTTCTTAGAAAGTGGGCTGGCGGTTGATCCTAGTAAGGTTACAACAGTTCAGGATTGGCATGTGTCGAAGAATGCTACAGAAGTGAGGAGTTTTCTTGATTTGGCGGGCCACTATCAAAGTTCATTGAGGACTCCACGAAATTCTCAACCCCTCTAACCTGCCTTACCAAGAAGAATTTAGTTTTCTCGTGAGACACGAAGTGTGGGATGATTTTATTTAGCTAAAGGAAATGTTGACTAGTATACCTATTTTTGTATTACTCGATGGTGCGATACCGACACATGTGGTACAGGGTTGGGTGCGGTCTTAATGCAAGAAAGAAGGGCGACGAGCTGTGCTAGTCGACGTTAAAGGTCCATGAGAAAAATTACCTTACCCATGACCTTGAGTTAGCGGCCATTATGTTCGTGCTCAAGTAATGGAGGCATTATCTTTTAGGAGAGCGATTTGAGCTATGTACGGATCACAAGTCTCTAAAGTATTTTTTCTCCTATAGTAGAGATGAATGGAGTTTTTAGCATCATATGATTTTGATATCTCATGTACTCTAGGAAAGGACAATATAGTGGACGACGTCTTGAGTGGACAACATACAGTATTGAGTCCTTTATTCTTGGAGTGGAAGCATTCGGAGTTTATTTCTACATTTGATTTACAACCATCATTCAATATTACCCCAGGATTGTTAGCAACCTTGGATGTGCAGCCTACACTTATGAAACGTATTGGATCTACTCAAAAGCAAGATAAGAAGCTAGTAGAAATTTTTTAGAATCTTGATAAAGGAGTGAAGACAAGTCATTTGAGGCATTATGCCATAGACTTGAAGGGATGGTTACCAAGAGATGGTATACTATGTGTTCCTCTTATTATGGAGTTAACTGATAAGGTACTAGCTTAGTCGCATCATTTGAGGATGACTATCCATCCCGGTGGAGACAAAATAAACCATGACATGAAGGTAGTATTTTATTGGCATGGTATGAAGTAGCATGCAGTGAAATATGTAGCTCAATACATGACTTGCCAGAGGTAAAAGGAGAAGCAGAAGAAGATGAGAATTTGTTGCAGCCACTGGATATTCCTCAATGAAAGTGAGAGAGTATTTGTATGGATTTCGTCAATGGTTTAACGAGGAGTGAGAAAGGGAATGAGAGTATTTGGGTCATAGTCGAACGATTGACCAAAATCTTTCATTTGATATAGGTTAGGAGTGCAAGGACAGCGGCATCTTTGAGGACTCTATACATAAGGGAAGTCGTTCAGTTACATGTAGTTCTTACTAGCATAGTTAGCAATTGAGATCCGCTTTGCACCAGGGAGTTTTAGAGGAGTCTACAAGAGGCTTTAGGCATCGATTTAAGATTGTGTACCGCTTATTATCCAAAGACAAACGGATAGACGGAATAAATGAATCGAGTTTTGAAAGACTTTCTTCGGATGTGCATCTTATATTTCGGAGGCTTTTGGGTGGATCATTTGACGTTGGTGGTATTCAAAAATAATAATAGCTATCAGGCAAGCATTTGAATGACATCATTAGAGGCTTTATATGGTTGACCTTGAAGATCACCTTCATTTTAGTGGGACACTACGGATAGAATTATTCTTAGGCTAGATATGGTAAATGATACATCAGAGAAAGTAGATTTTATTCATAGAAGAATGGAATGCGAGCAAGATAGACATAAATCTTATGTCGACGGGAGACATATAGAATTATAATTTGTAGCAGGCGACATGGTGTTTGTGAAAGTCTCATTGTTTAGGCACGTTATCAAATTTGGTAGCTCGGGGAACCTAGCACCGAGGTTCATAGGACCTTTTCCTATTGTGGAGAGGATAGGGAAGTTGGCATATAGGCTGCAGCTTCCTAAGAAGTTAGTAGGAGTACATGGTGTTTTCCATTTGTCGCACTTGTAGAAATGTTTGCATGATTCAACCTCCATAGTCGAGCTGAGTCCGGTAGAGAAGCTGGAGGTAGAGATGGAGTCACTTTTCGTCGTGCACCTACTTGTATTATTAAGCATGGTACTAAGCGACTCCGCAACAAAGAAATCAAACTTATTAAGGTCCAACGGGGAGACGATCCAACGAAGAGTACATGGGAGCCTGAAGAGAAGATCCGGGCTACCCACCCACAACTCTTTTTGAATATGCTTCCAACTTAAGTTTAATAAGTAGAGATTGCCTACACATTAGGACTTAGCTTGGATACCCTTTAGGTAGAGACTATTGGATGATAGGGATGGTTGTGAACGTGTCCTTAGAACATATTATGGATGATGGATGCTAATGGATGTATTAGTTGGATTGTTTCTTTTACAAATTTAGGATAGTATATCCTCTAGTATTACGCACACACTCACATTATCAATTGTTTTTTGTTTTACCTTGTTGAGCATTATACATATGGATATCCCATATGGATTGAATGGTTGCCCATATATGTAGAATTGCAAGTATACTCACTTAGTATGTTGCATACAATTTAGATTCATGGCATGAGCACTTGCATAACAGGAGGTCAATTAGATCAAGAGACCGCCTGCTCTTTGCATTAGTATAGATTCATGTTCATTTCATGCTTGTATATATACATGTCGCATTAGAAATTTACTAAGGACAATGATTGCTTATGAATGATGGATGAGTGTTGCATGTACGAGTCACATTTTTCTATCCTTCAATATTTTAAGGACAAAATTCTTTTAAGGGTAGAATGTAACACCTTAGAAATTAAGCATAAATTCAATAAGAAAATTAAATTTAAATATAACAAGGGATAAAATGAAATTTTTGCAAATGTCTGGATTTGGCTACGAAACTTGCACCACTGCATTTGTAGTAATTTTCTGGATAATTTTTATATATAGCACTTTAAAAATCAGAGTTAGTACGGAGAAGTTACAGACGTTTGAAAATTTGAAAACAAAATAAATTTAAAAATAAATTTTTTTATAATTAAACTATATCATCGGTTGACACCCTAGGATGTGCCAATCGACATGAAGCGGTCGACCAGTCTGCCCTAGTGGTCGATCGTTGACATATGTCTTTGAGCAACATGGACGAGTTTGGATGACTGTAATCGAATGAAATGTTTTCCTTTGTTGCCAAGCAACTAATGTGCATCTAAGATGAAACTAAAGATTTCAAAAGGTAAATGTAACACACTATATCAATCTCAAACCCCTACAAATAAACTCCTAACCTAACCATAATTTTATTAGAAAGTTAACTTAAACTCTGCCAAAATTTCTTATCTCCAATTATAAAATTTCTTTCAGAAACAAATTAAAAAAAGTGTGAGAGCACTAGTAAATTAGATCAAGGAGAGGGCAAGCTAACAAGTGGTGATTCCTCGATGGGTTTAGAGTTAGAGCTTGGATCCGAGGTGAGTGGGAACAAGTTTAATAAGTTGATTATTTATAGTTAATTTTAACCTATTCTATCTGACCTAGGTTGTTAGTAATCAAATTGTAAACCCTAATTGTTTAAATTTAGAATTTCAATTAGAAACTAAAATTGGTTAATATCATTTTACCCAAGTTAAACCTCTTTCTATTATTGAATATAAGCCGTAACAATTGGTTAACCTTGAATTAAACAAGTACAATTAAACTGGTATAAATCTATGAAATTGATATCAATAAAAGTAGAGTAAAATTGCAAAGACTTGTTAGTGTGAATCGATGCCTAGGGTTCACTTTGTAACTCAAAATTTTACCTGATTAACGAATATTCAAAATTGAAACCTTAAGATTTATAGAGCGATTGGTTGACCGCTCACCCTGACCTAATAGGGTATAACGGTCGATAGGTTGATGACTGAAATGTGTAATATGAACCTCATCCTAAGATCCACGCTGCAAATAAAAATAATAACGGTATGTATAACCATATTGTATACATATGTGTGGATGTTTGAGATAGTAAAGAAGCTAGTTCCCTATGAGACGACACTAGGACGCTGCATAGTGTGAGATGTAGTCCAATACGGGAGAGTTGTAGGATGTTCCTATATTGAGTAGCTCCAGTAGCGGTATTCCTATATTGAATAGCTCTAGTAGATGTATTTCCATATTGAGTAGCTCTAGGAGCGGTGGTCGATCATAGTTATTGAGGTTCTATCCATAGTTCGATCCTTGTAGGAACAAGTATAAGTTGTTAAGGTAGGTGCGTGTTGAATAAAAACCCTTGAGTAAAGGACACTTGGAATACATGAACACTTGTAGGACACCCTATGTCATGTATTAGAACTAAAGTCGACTGCACATGATCACCATATATTAAACATGTACTCATTCACCAGATTTTTGTCCAACCCACCCTTTTCCCTTTCTTTCCCCACCACAAGAGGATAGGGTAGCAGGTGATTTAGCCCGATTATAGTACGTGGAGAGGCAAGCTCATCACAAGAGTTGTGTATCATTTGTTTACTTTCTATTTAATTGTCTATCTATCAGTATGTAGGATTTCTTTTATCTGACTATGAGTGGTATTTCTGTGTACACTATATTTAGCTACGTACTGTTTTTTTGAGACTGTGTTTTCAGATATTTTCTAAGATGGATATTTTCTACATTTATATTCTATTACATTCCGCAATGAAATCTAAAAGCGTAGTATATCTTAGATCATATCTATTTATCTTTAGTTTCTATAATGTTATAAAAACCCGATGGCTCATACTTTATGGCACAAATGTGAGTCTGAAAGTCACCCTAGAATTTGGATCGGTGCATCTTGGGGTGTGGGTTGTCACATTGCCTTTAATAAATAATGGAGCAGATTGAAGACTATGTTGCTTGTCCTCATCGGATGAAAACAGAAGTAGAAGTTAGTATTATCAGATTTAATATCAACTTTCCCTTTAAGCTGCCATGTTTTATGCAAGTGGTTCAAATAGTAGAGTAAGTGAGTGATGTGTCCAAGAAGAACCCTGCAAGATGATGGTTTCGGTGGTTGAGGCCTTCCAATTTCATCTCCTTCGGCATTGGTAACGGAGAGCCAGTGTAGTAAGTTGAAAATCACGAGGCAAATATTTGCCTGCATTTCTTGGTTTGGACTTAAAATAGTGAAAACCAAGATTATAGAGAACAGTCTTTGCCAGACTGAAGTTATGGGATTAACAAAGGAGGAATAGAAGCAAGGGGAGGGATGAAGAAAGAAATAGCATAGGAGTACTTCAGATCATTAGTGTTGCTAAGAAGCATAGCATCTTTGACAAAAGCAGGGGCATTGCCATGGAAAGGTGGCAAGGGAGGGGTGTCAGGTGGTTTGATAGAGGGGGGTGAGGTGAGGTAGGGAGAGATGGGGTGGTAAGGTGTTAACCCAAAAAATGTTCAACACCCAGAATCATGACGAAAGCACTAGCTCATATTCAATAAACAGAAAAAGCAGTAAAGAAGACAGTTTTTATTATGGTTCGACGTAATCTTTGGCCTACGTCATCTTTAATTTATTTTATTAGCTGTTCTCTCTTTGGATTACAACTGGCTATGTTAGATTTGACCATAATCTAGTGGATCTTAGATCTCAATGAAGTTTCTAGAGTGTATGAGAGTCATTAGTACTAAGAATTTGCTGATCTAAGTCCTAGAACGGAATATAGTTGTTTCTAAGGTGGCTTTAGTAGAGGAGAGATTAGAGGTGAATAAATGGTAGAGTCTCCGTAATTAGAGAATTCCGGTCCTATTTTAGATGCGTTATCGCTTGTATTTATAGAAAAAACAGTCATATTGGGCTAGAAATCCACCTGGGGTAGAGGCCAAATATCGGCCTGAAGTAGTGTGCAAAGTTGCAAAATCTCCTGAGTTAACCATAGAGGTCGGTGCCGATCTCTTATGTCGATGATGACTTCTTTATGTAGTTCAAATTACTTCAAACCTTCTTGCGTCCTTCTTCTTACTTCATTTTAAGGTGTCACATGCTGTTTCCATCGATCGTTGGTTGTCCAAAACAAGTCGATACCTACCTCTCTCCAAAACAGCTCAGCATAAGCCTTTTTTCTAAGAGGTTAGTAGCGAATTTTTTCCTTAACTTTAAATGACTTGTACTCTTTTGCAGTACTCTTCGAATTCCATATGAAAGTGTCCCAAAGTAGTCGCAACATCTATGGAGTTAACAAGAGAGGTCGGTACCTACTTGAGAGGTCAGTGGTGACCTCTCTTCTTAGTGTATTTTCTCCAAATTTCTTGTGCTCAATTCTCTAGTCATTTTAAGTGTGCCATCAAGTTTTCAAGTCGTTTTGTCCTCATTTGAATCATTCAAGTCTAGTTGAAGCTTCTTTGCTAAAAAAAGGGTTAACATCAAGTAAGACAAGGTATGGGGAGGGAATGAGAGGGATGGAAGGAAGTGTTGCATACTTCCTTTTATATTATTAACAAAAAAAGAAGAAGGTAATAATGTTTGTAAGTTACTTTTCCCTAATAAAAATAAAATAAAATATATTCCTTATTGTTTACTTTTTACGTAAGTATGTGCTGTAATATATAAACTTCACCATTTATAAATACAAATGAATATATATAAAAGAGAAAAAGAATATTTCTTCTTGTCATTTTTATATGTGACCGTCCAAGTGAATATTAATTTAATTTATTTTCTCTTAGTAAATATGTAATAAAATATATTATTTAATATATTATTACATAAGTATGTACCTTAACATTCAAATTTCATCGCTACTTTAATGTACAAGTACATACATTTATACATATGTGTGTGTGTGAAAGAAAATAAATATTTTCTTAATGAGTTATATAAAAGGTAATTAAGGTTAAAATAAGAGGCTACACAGTAGATTTATATCACAAAAAATGATGCACTGAGAAGGCTAGCACTCAGGGATTGGAAAGCTAGGGTTTTGGATTTAAAGGCTTAGGAACTTGGATTCTGAAGACTATGGCAAAACAATCAACCAAGAGATAGAGGACGGAAAGAAGTCAGCAAGAGGGAAGTCAGGAGGCTTCCTATGGAGCTAATCAAGCCTCAGTCTACATCACTAGGGACGAGATGCAGGTCATGATGAATTTCATGCATGAGCAATTGATGAAAAGACAAGTGGAAATAATGCAAACACTTTTCAAACAATTTGGATAAGCAGGAACTACAGGATCTTAGATCCATGGAGCTGGATCGAAAGGACTCAACTTGCAAGTAGATAGAGTGGTTCAGCAAGGAGCAGCCCCCAATCAGTAAACAACTATCATTCTGGATGGACCTAAACTCAGGGGCACACCACCAGGTAATGTTGGACCGATCCATAGAGGGATATCAAATGACGCTGCACAGTCTGCCACCAGAGGGATATAGGAGTGCATGATGAGGAGTATGCACAGGAATTCCCTTGAGGACTTTGAGGGCAGTTAGGAAATGTAGATAGGGGGAACCCTTGGTAGGTAACAATAGGCTAGATGAAATTATCAGGCGAACTATTCATAGAGGTTTGGAAAATAGGGATTTGGAGGGAGTAAACAAAATTCCATTTACCTGTAACATCAAGATGGCCAGGAATCCACCCGATTTCAAGCTGCTCGCTCTGGAAGTATATAATGGTAAGATGGATCCCACTGACCACTTGATGAGGTACACAGGACATATGGAAGTGTTGGAGGCATTATAGGATGTTATGGCCCGATATTTTCCCTTGTACTTGACCGATGTAGCTACTATGTGGTTCAGACAGTTAGAAGATGGATCTATTAGAACATGGACAGAACTGGTGGATAGGTTGTTGAAACAGTTTCGAGTTCACATCAAAAGGCCGAAGAATGTGATGACACTGACATCAGTTAAGCAGAGGGTAGATGAATCGCTCAGGACTTTTTTAACTCAGTTTAATCCAGCAGTTGCTTCATTGGATCAGCTAGATCCATCAATGGTTCTAATGGCGGCGATGTCAGGAGTCAGGGATAATTCAGATTTTAAAGTATCGTTGATACACGACTCACCAATGGATCTCAGGGAATTCTTTCACAAAGCTGAGAAATTTCTTCGACAAGTGGATGCATGTTTGGATATGAAGTCAAAGGAAGTAAACATGGTTAAGGATGGAGAATCGCCCGATGAAAGCTTGGGTAAAGACAAGGATAAAGGAAAGAGGAAGCGTTGGGGAGAACCAAAATTCTCCACTTACACAAGACTGAATGGGACATTGGAACGGATATACTTAGATACTTAGGATCGCATTCCTTATCGAAGACCGGCAAGAAAAGAACCATCAGAATGCGCAATGGCATCGGGAAGGCACTGTCTCTTTCATGACCTGGACGGGCATGATGCTAACAACTTTGGGCATCTAAAGGATATAAATGAGGAGCGTGTAAGCAATGGTCAGTTGCAGCAAAATGTCGAAACTTGGAATGCGGTGGTGGAACAGGAGCTGCCACCGCCTACCTTGAATGACGATGGCGCGAGGCCCAGGAATGGTGGTCGGTTGGTCATCAACTAATCATGATGGTATGGCTTTAGGCAAACGGCTAAGTCACTTACTCATGTACGAGGACGGAGATAACCCTTAGGCATGCTCTGAGATGATGATAGACCGTGACGCTCTGGTTTGTGAAATCTATTTTTTCTTTTTGGCTTGGACACTTGCGTTTTCTGCTTTGGTTTTGGAGTTCGGTTTGAATTTCTGGTTTTGTTGGTTTTCTGGTTTAGATTTTGGTTTGGATGTTTGATTTTTGATTTGGAATTTTGATATGGATTTCTTGTTTTTTGGTTTGAATCTGGATTTCAGATTCAATTTTGATTGACTTTTATCTGGTTTTTGACTAAAAGGTCGAGCATGGACTATGCTCGGCAAGGGTCCGGAGCAACTAGGATTCGGCCTAGGACTTAGTCCCCATATTATCTGTTAGTTACTATTTCAGGTCGTCGAGTATGGACTATGCTCGATAAGGGTCTGAAGCGACAAGGATTCGGCTTAGGACTTAAGCCACGGCATTACTTAGCGTTCACGGACACTGAAGCAGGAACACCATGGCATTACTTAACACAGGTCGCCGAATGTGGATTACGCTTGGCAAGAACCTAGAGAAATTACAATTTGGATATTGGCTATGAACAGCTAAAGATTTTGGCATGGACCCGATGTGGTCTCGGATATGGATTTTTGGACCCAACAAGGTCCCGGCTTTGGATTTGGACCCGGCAAGGTCCACGATTTGGATTACCAGACCCGAAGAGGTCCCAGACCCGGGTAAAATGATTCGGAGAAATCGTGGATTCGGTTAATGGATTTAGGATGGATTCGAAATTGGATAACGGCTCGAAGCAATCATGGATTTGGATAAGGATACGGCAATGACACTTGGATAAAACGGATTGGATTATGGATCCGATGGTATGGCTATGGATGACATATGGACTTTGGACGACGGATCAAAAGCTATTCAAAACACACCTTCCTATAGCAAGGCATTTTTTGGGGGGCGAATGTTAGCCCGCCTTTTGGCAAGGCCGTAGATAGGCGGATTTAACTAAATCGACTACTCGTTTGTCGACACTGGAATATGATGGGTTTGAGTCAACTGGATGGATAGACGATCAACCGTGGATGATAAATATGACTACGAAGCCGGGGTTCGACACGACATGGGTCAGTCATGAGCATTTGATCAATAGAGTTCGGTCATGTGGGTCGGTCGTTCGGGGTCGGTGCAATTTGATTGGATCGGCAATAGGTGGTTCGGTCTGGTTGGGAGGTGATTTGGTTGAAGTGGCTCGGGTTCGGCATGGAATTGTCCTCGGCTCAGCATCTTGGGTTGGATCGACATGGAAAGGGACTGGGCTGGGTTGGCAATGATGAGAGAACATCTTTGGTTCATCATTCTATTTTGTGGTCGGTATACATATACGGTTCGGCATTGAAGGTGGTTCGGTCAAGATGAAGTGGGTCGGTAGTGGTATGGATCAGTGATTGGATTGGGTCGGCAAGGAACAAACTTAGGATCGGCATAGGGTTCAAAAGTAAATGATGTATGTGTATATTGAAAAGTCGATGTATATATATGTGTGTGTGTGTCTATGTATGAAAATGTATTATTGACTATATGTAAGGAATATGTAAGATTAAATATTTCAAAAGCAACATAAATATGTGTAAAAGTATATAAGAAATCATATGCATGAATTCATGTGTATAGAAAAGAAATGGTAATATATATGTGTGTGTGTGTGTGTGTGTGTATGTATATGTATGTATGTATGTATGTACGTACGTATGTATATACGGTCAACAAAGTAAAATAGTGAAAGTAGAATACATTTAAAATATATGTATATACACATACGCATACAGAACACATGGTAAACATAAACATAAAATAATAGAATATAAATAAGGGTGTGTGTTAACCTATTTTAGTAAATCATTAAGGGAATCATAAATAGAAGAAATCATAAGCTCTGTTTGAATATGGTTTCAATTTTATAGTATTACATCTCTCACTCGAACCATAATTTATATTAATTGGTTAGTCTATCATATAGGGCAGTTTGTATGTTTAGATAACTCCGCTGAGACTTTCAAACGAATAACGTGTGCTAATGTCTTGATTCAAGTGAACCAAAAAATATAGTTACTAAATCCCTCTTATATGTTCCATTGTATAGGCGCTCCATTTACAATATTGTTTCATATGATTTGAAATAAAATATGTGTTTTATGTATGTATGATTCAAATATGTGTCAAATAGTTTGTCATTTTTAGAGGAATTCAAAAAATTTGAAATGGAAAAACCAAAGATGATTTAGAGGTTAGAGTGAAAGTTACAACCATATGAAGTTTGAAAGAAAACCGGTTCAAATGTAGAACTCAAGGGGAGGTGCTTGTAAGTAAAGAACAAATTAGTTGAGTTCCCCCATATCATTTGCATACATATGCGCGCGCGCACACAGAAATACACACACACATCCTAAAAATTAAAATAAATTTGAATTTATTTAATTTACGTTAATTTTTAGTTTGGTTTAAGATTTTAAAATTGAAAGTTTTTGCACTGTTCATATATGTGCATGATATTGTATCATCGTGCACTAGCCGCCACTATCACCTAGATTATTAACCGATTGTGGTTGTCTAGTTGATGTGGGATGGATGTGGTACTATTATAGTTTTGACCTCTCTGATTAAGCATAGTGGTGGGACAATTAGGCTTTTGACAATATCGAATGTGGACTGGGTGGCAGAGAAGGATCGTCGCAATGTAAGGAGCCTAGTGGAAGTACGACCATCTCCTCTGAAGAAATATGGTGGTTCGAATAACATGGTCGATGAAGTTTGATGAAGCGGCTAGGGATCAAGAGGACGATATGTATTTTTTATTTTAGTCATCGATAAACTACATTTTAGCTCTTATATGTTTAAATTTGTACACGTTTCACAGAGAAACTCCTTTTCATGCACAACTTAAACCATTAGGTTTGTAAGTACCCGGCTCGTTTCATAGTGGGCGAAACGGGTAAATTTGTTTCCCTAAATGAATCTTAATTGAGTTTAATATTCAGCACTAAATCTAATCTAATTATTTTAATAAAATCCTACATTTTTAACATTTTATTTATTAATTTAATCTAATAATGAACACATAAAAAAATTAAAAAAGAAAAGAAAAGAGGAGGTTCGGTCAGCTAGAGATGAAAGAATAATTGAATCAAATGCAATCAAATGAAAGAAACACAACGTTTTGTTTCTCTCTTTTAAAACATTGTTTCAATTATAGATCTTGATTAAACCACATCCTTCCATCTATGGTCAACCAAATATGAAACGTGTGTTCTTCTTATGGAAGAGGAAGAGAATTGCCTCCATCCCCATATCTTACCACCTTAATAATTCAATTAAAAATCGAATCAAATCCTACAAACTAAATTAGCTTCCACCATAGCTTCTCAACATCACTACACCACATAACAATCAAAGAATCGTTTACTGTTTGATAAGAGGAGTATTTACAGTGAAGAAAGAGAGTCATAATGGGTACACTGGTGAGCATCGCGAGGGAAGGAGCTGAGTTTCTTGACCTGGTTCGGTGATGGGCCGCTGCGTGCCTGTATTTACAAGGAGGAGAAAGAGGAAGATGCCGTGCATAGCGGTTAGAAGGGGAACGATTCAAAGGGCCTGTATTATAGATCGATTATGCTCTTCTTCTTCGCCCACAATTTCATCAAATTTAGAGGCAAGTACTTACCTTTTCCTTTTTGTTCATATATTATGCTGAAAATTAAATCATTTAGTTGTAGAATTTGTTGAATTGCCTTTTTGGGTGGCAACATGATTTTTTGATTTTGTAGTAGATATACGTATAAGCTTTCTTATTATAAAGTTTATTTATTCCTATATATAATTTAAATATTTGTTCATGTGTCCCGAGGTCTGTAGAAAGTCCTTGTTTATATGTACGCACTATCGTAATTGTTAAATTTTGGCGACACTATATAGAGAATTGTAGAGGTTGGAAATAACTTCGTAACGGAGAAAACGGTTCGCAAATCAGAGTTCGGAGGTGGAAGTTATAAGAGAAAAGGTGAAGTGAGATGAATTGACTGGGTCAGACGTCTGAGGAAAAATTCAGACGTCTGGCCTTTGAGCAAATCTGCACTAGACCTATTCCAGAGAATGAGGTCAGACGTCTGATCAAATGGGTCATACGTTTGAGTCGGTGCAGAATTGATTGCAGAGCCTTTAGTCAGACGTCTGACCAAATGGTCAGGCATCTGAGTTGAAGAGAAATTTTTCTAGTAATTTAAGTCAGACGTCGGACCATTTTGGCCAGACGTCTGAGGTGACTTCCACCTGTATTTCACGTGTGGACTTGGCGTGAAGATTTATTATATCTACAGGGGCAATTTCGGAACATTGCCTAGGGTTTCTATTCTCCTATATAAACTAACTTCAGGTTGCAGATCTGGGGGATGCAAGCGACTACAAGAGATTAGCCTCTACAGATTATGGTTTATCAAAACCTAATTTTCTTCAATTCTCTTCTCCATAAATCAATTTCTAATTATAATTTTGATCATTGTAATCAATCTCTTGTACTATTCTCATCGGTATTAATAAAAGCTCTCTCTTAAAGTGGTTGTACACTAACACAACGTTAGTGGAACCACTATAAATCTCCATGTGATTTATTTTTCATTATTGTTTTGATTTTTGAATTGCTTGTTTGGGATTATGATTGTTTTGGATTGGTTGAGATTGGAATTGAGTTATCGATTGGTTGTTTTAACACTTATTATCACGATCACATCTTCCGCTATGCTTGTGGGTTTCAATTTGAGTGGTCTCCAGTTGGAATCCCGCCCCAACATTTGGTATCAGAGCATTAGTGTTGGTAGGTAGTTGTAGAAATGCCTGAATCAAGTAGTAACTCAAGTAGTTCCTCAATGGGTAATCCAAGTGGTATAGCTTCTAATGTACATGGTTCGTACGCATCTTCAGGGTCATGATTGGTAATAGACAAGTGGAATGGCAATAATGATTTTGAAAAATGGCAATGGAAGATGAAAGCGGTTCTAAGGAGGAATCGGGTGCATCAGGTAGTGTTTGATACACATTTACTGCCAGTAGACATCTCGGATGTTGAGAGAGAGGAGATGGAAGAGTGGGCATTCACTACACTTCAAATTGCTATGGGAGAGAATGTTGTCTTTGAAATCAGTGATGTAACTACCGCTAAGGGAATTTGGGACAAGTTGGAGGAGTTGTATATGAAGAAGTCACTAACAAATCGTTTGATCTTATTGTGAATGTTCTTCACCTAAAGATGCACTTGAAGGAAGGTACTTCGCTAAAGATGCACTTGAATACTTTTGACGATTTGCTAATGAAGATGAAGGAGGTAGTTTGAAGATTGAGGAAGAGCAAAAGGCGATGATATTATTGTGTTCGTCGTCGGATTGCTATACAGTTTCTCAAATAGTTTGATCTATAGCCGGGATACATTGACTCTTGATGATGTCAAGATGGGTCTTCTTAGGAGAAGTTGCGGGATCAAATGAAGGAGTTAGGTGATGGAAGTAGTCATGCTAGTAGTGGCCATGGTAGTAGTGGCCATGATTTGTTTGTGGAGAAGGAGAGGTATGTGAAGAAGGAGAACCAAAGGGGTTCTAAACCAAGGAATCCCGATTGCAGAGGAAAGTCAAAGGAAAGAAAAGACAAGTGCTATATTTGCAAGAAGTCCGGTCATTGGAAGAATGAGTGTCTAGAAAAAGAGAAGGCAAAGAAGGAAGTATCATCTTCATCAGTAGCGGTGGAGAGTGGAGTTGGTGAGGGAGATGTGGATATTTTGTCAGCGGTAGCATCGGATGTTTCGAGTAGCGAATGGGTGTTTGATTCGGGGACGTCTTATCATATGATGCCAAGTAGGAATTTTTTTCTTCTTATGTCGACAAAGAAGGAAATTCAATTGTTATGGGAAATGGTGCTATTTGTAAGTTGAAAGGCATTGGTTCCGTGCAAATTCGAATGTTTGACGGAGTGGTTCGTACTCTCACTAATATGCGCTATGTTCCGGGACTTAGGAAGTCTCTTATCCCTTTGGGGCAGCTAAATTCTTTAGGTTGTAAGATCACTATTGAGTGTGATAGCTTGCAGGTTTCGATGAAGGCGCTTGCGGTAATGAAGGGAGCTAGGACTCATGGTATTTATTTGCTTCAAGGAGTGACTGTAGAAAGTGAAAATTGTATAGGAGTTGATAGTTCTCGTGGCTTGGATATGACTAGGTTGTGGCATTTGAGGTTGGGTCTTGTCTCGGAGAGGAGTTTGGACGTTCTTCGGAAGAGGGAGATGATCGATGGAGAAAGTTTCAACAAGTTAGATTTATGCAAAGAATGCGTCATGGGGAAGCAAACTAAAGTTTTATTCAGTGAGGGAAAGCATGATTCGAGAAGGGTTCTTGAGTATGTTCACACGGATGTTTGGGGACCGACACCTGTAGCTTCTTTAGGTGGAGGTCGCTATTATATTTCCTTTATGGATGACTTTTCTCGGAAAATTTGGGTGTATGTAATAAAGGTCAAATCGAAAGCATTTGCAAAGTTCAAAGCGTGGAAGACTCTTATTGAGAATGAGAGTAGCAAGTCTTTGAAGGTTCTAAGGTCTGACAATGGCGGAGAGTATGTTTCCGAAGACTTTTTGGAGTTTTGCAAGCATCATGGTATTCGGAGGCATTTTACTACACCTAGAGATCTACAGTCAAATGATGTTGCGGAGAGGATGAATCGTACTCTACTTGAGAAAGCTCGATGCTTGAGATTGACATCAGGTTTGACTAAGGGTTTTGGGTTGAAGCTTTGTCAATCGCGGTGCATATTATTAGTTGGATTCTGTGCTCAGCTATTGGTAACAAAATTCCAGAGGAAGTGTGGAAGGGAAAGAGCATTGACTTGAGTTATCTTCTTGTGTTTGGTAGTCGTGTTTATGTGCATGATCCGGAAAATGATAAGCTTGAACCTAGAGCTTTCAAGGGGATTTTGCTTGGCTATATGAATGGAGTAAAGGCTATCGGATTTGGAATCCGAAAACAAAGAAGGTAGTGAATTCTCATCATTTTACTTTTGATGAGTCGGCGATGTTCAAGGAGAATGTGAGATCATCGGATGTTCCGGATTTGGTTCATGGTGAATCAAAGGAGAAGGAAATTATTTCCACATTTTGTCCAAGGAGTAGAGAGAGTAGAGTAGTTAGATATGCTTGTGAGGAAGTAGCGGTTGATGTTATATAACATAGTCCATAGGGTGCCTCTAGTAGTGTTGGTGATGTGCAAGATTCTAGAGAAGATTCGGTTCCAGGTAGAGCGGAAGGGAGCTTGGGTGATGGTATTACTACTCGGGTTGGTCATCGTACTATAAGACCATCCGAAAGATATGGTGATTGGAACTATCTTAGCTTTTGTGATAATTTGGACTATGCTCTTCATGTAGTCCAAGATGAGACGGTGGACCTTGATGACGTCATGGTACCGAGTGATAGCTCGAAATGGATTTGTGCCATGGAGGAAGAGAGCAATCATTGTTGAAGAATCAAACTTGGGATTTGGTTCCGTTTCCTAAAGGAAACCATGCTATTGGGTGCAAATGGACATACAAGGTGAAGGACGATGGGAGATACAAAGCTAGGCTAGTGGCTAAAGGGTTTGCATAAAGGAAGGGAAAGGAGTATGATGAGATATTCGCACCGGTTTTACGCCATACTTCAATCCGGATATTACTTGCTATAGTTGCTATTCACGACTTGGAGTTGGAGCAACTTGATGTGAAAACTGCCTTCTTGCATGGTGACTTGGATGAAGTCATCTACGTGGAGCAACCGGAAGGTTTTGTTGTGGATGGTAAAGTCAAATTTGGTATGCAAGTTGAAGAAATCACTATATGGTTTAAAGCAATCACCTAGACCATGGTACAAGAGGTTTGATCATTTTGTGCTTGAAAATGGTTTTGATAGAAGCATCAAGGATGCTTGTGTTTATTTCAAGTAGTTGAGAAATAATCGTTGGGTGTATTTACTCTTGTATGTGGACGGCATGCTCATTGCTTTGAAGGATAAGAATGAAATCAACAAGCTAAAACTGAGTTTGAAATCGGAGTTCGAAATGAAGGATCTTCGAGAAGCAAGAAAGATATTGGGCAGGAAAATTATAAGGGATCAAAAGTATTTTGAGTTGAAACTAACTCAAAAGGAATACATTGAGAAAGTGCTTTGCTGGTTTAGCATGGAGAATACAAAGGCGTCAAATACACCTTTACCTTTGCATAAGAAGCTTTCAAGTAAAGGATCACCTATCTTGGCGGAAGACGAGACTTATATGGCAAAGTTGCCACATGCTAGTGCAGTTGGAAGTCTAATGTATGCTATGGTGTGTAAAAGGCCCGATATTGCAAATGTCGTCGGGATGGTTAGTCGATATATGGCTAATCTGGAAAAATCGCATTAGGAAGGTGTGAAGCTTATATTGAGATACCTTAGAGGCACATCATCTCATGTTCTTGTTGTTGGCGGTAGTAAGGCGATGGACTGCAAGTTGGTTGGTTATTGTGATTCGGACTACGCCAGTGATAGGGATCGAAGAAAATCAACTTTTGGATATGTCTTCACACTTAGAGGTACAGCTACAAGTTGGAGATCTAGATTGCAGGTCGTAATTTCTTTATCCACTACGGAGGCAGAGTTGATAGCCGCGGTGGAGGCGGCGAAGGAGCCACTCTATTTGAAGCGATTGTTGTATGACTTGGGATTCGGACATGATAGTATTGATGTTCAATGTGATAGCCAGAGTGCTATTCACTTGGCAGAGAATTTTGTGTTTAGCTCACGGACTAAGCATATTGAGGTGAGAGAGTCATTTCTAGTAGTCATGGATGAGGATAAGCAAGTATAGCTTCAGAAAGTGCACACAAAGACTAACGTGGCGGACATGTTCACTAAGGCATTGCCGGTTGAGAAGTTCGAGCATTGCTCAAACTTGATTTGCTTGGAGAAGTGCTAGGTGCCACAGGATGGCACGGTTAAGGGAGGAGCTTGGTGGTAGATGAGGAATAGTATCGGTGAGAGATAGAGGTTCTATCTTCTTGGTAAGTGCTAGTTTTTGGTGAGATAGCTTAGGATTTTGATGTTTTCAACATTTCATTAGTGGGCGGGGGCTTTTCCTGAGCTCGTTGTTGGAGTGCAATGGGCGATGGCTTTGCCAAAGCTCATTGGGAAAGCATTCATGTTTGGTTGAAGGTAGAAGAAGTGATAGTTGGTGCTATCGATTGTCGTTGATGGTATGGTACCATTAGAGTTGGAGTTGGACAATATGTCAAGGTGGAGTGTTAAATTTTAGCAACTCTATATAGAAAATTGTAAAGTTTGGAAGTAGCTTCGTAAAGGAGAAAATGGTTCCCAAATTGGAGTTCGGAGGTAGATGTTATAAGAGAAAAGGTGAAGTGGGCTGAATTGACAAGGTCAGACGTTTGAGGAAAAATTCAGACGTCTAAGCTTCAGCAAATCCGCACCAGACCTATTCCAGAGAATGGTTCAAACGTCTGAGTCAGTGCAGAATTGATTCTAGAGCCTTTAGTCAGACGTCTGACCAAATGGTCAGACATCTGAGCCGAAGAGAAATTTTTCCTATAATTTAAGTCAGACGTCTGACCATTTTGGCTAGACGTATGAAACGACTTCCGCCTATTTTTCACATGTGGACTTGCGTGAAGATTTGTGATATCTGCAGGGGAAATTTCAAAACATTGCCCAGGGTTTCTATTCTCCTATATAAGCTAGCTTCAGGTTCCAGATCCGAGGGGGGTGCAAGCGACTACAAGAGATTAGCCTCCACAAATTAGGGTTTATCAAAACCTAATTTTCTTCTATTCTCTTCTCCACAAATCAATTTCTAATTATAATTTTGATCGTTGTAATCAATCTCTTGTACTCTTCTCATCAATATTAATAAAAGCTCTCTCTTAAAGTAGTTGTACACTAACACAATGTTAGTGGAACCACTATAAATCTCTGTGTGATTTATTTTTCATTATTGTTTTGATTTCTGAATTGATTGTTTGGGATTGTGATTGTTTTGGATTTATTGAGATTGGAATTGAGTTCTTGATTGGTTGTTTTTACACTTCTTATCACGATCCCATCTTCCGCTGTGCTTGTGGGGTTTCGATTTGAGTGGTCTCTAGTTGGAATCCCGCCCCAACAGTAAGGGTGTGTGTGGGTTTGTATCGACGTGTATCAGCTGAAGCATGAGCGAGTGTTCATTGCTGCTTTTATGTGAGTGTGTAGGGTAGTTCGCGTGTGTATATGCATGTCAGTATATATATGCGGCTTCATGTGTGCTTTTGTGTGTGTATATTGGTTTGCTGCTGTAAACTTGGGTGTGAGGGTGTTAGTTAGTACATTCCTTTGTTTCACGTTTTGCTGCAATACATACCTTTGGTATTTGATTTTGTTTTGTTAAGCATTTCTGAGGTCTTGGCCTTGTTAGTTTGACAACTTGACTTTGTTAAATATTGCTATATTGATAAAGATAGATTTTGGAACTTAATCATTTGGATATGTATGCACATGACTAAAGCTGTGTTTTACAATATTTTCATATATGTGTTTGTATGTGTGTGTGTGTGTGTGTGTGTGTGTATTCTAGTATTAGTATGATATAGCCTATAGTTGATGTTGTATAGCTTTCAATATATGAAATTTTAATATATAAATTAAGTTAAATTATGAAATTACGATGAGTTTATGTATGTGCTTTGCTGTGGGGATGTGGTAGCAGGTGAGTGCGTGTGTATTTATACAGTGTATGTGTGTGAGCATGATTTATATATGTGTGTGTTCTTGTAGATGTGTGTGGCTGTAAATATAGGGGTGCGTGAGTTTATTTATATTTATGCATGTGCGCAGGCCAGGCCAAGACTATCGTCTAGGGCATCGAAATGGGGAGGGGCAACAACTAACTAGTTCAGATAACTATAAACTTTTTATATAGGCCCATTTCAAATGTTAAGTTGTTTGAGTGACAACAGGTGATAGTGAATAAAGTGAAATAAGGTTGTTTAAAGGTTGGATGTATATTATCTTCAGAATGCAGGCTTCAGTATGCAGGCTGTAATTGTTTTTCTCTGGGCCTACCCGCAAGCCCATTTTGATATAATTGCCTGTATAAATATTATATGCACGATATTTTAAATGTATAGAGAAATAATAAAAGCTTTATATTTTTCTTTTACATGGTATTAGATAAACAAGGAAATTGGTTAACAAAAAATCGATCAAATCTTTTGAGAATTTTTTTTGAATCTCATCAGATTTCATCATTTGAGATATCAGTTATATAGTTTAACAACTATGCGATAAATCTTAAAGATATTATCATTTGGAAGCAGTTACTGTGCCAAGAAGGGAGATATCAGAGATTAACTCATCATATATCATCCCTTTGGTTGCTACTGCTCCATCAGTTCATCAAGATTCTGACTTACTCACCTGAAGTGCCATGCCTAAAGCCATTTATCAGATCTGGATCATCATCCAATTCAATATGGCTGCACCTCATTTCTAATCTATCTACTTTTTCCCACTTTTCATCATCTTTTTGACAAGTCTTCATCACCATGGCAGAAGGAAGGAGTGATAATGTCAATACACCTCATCAAGAATCAAGAACCACTCAGCAATAGTCTAATACCATCGATACCACCTAAGAACTCATCAAGTCTATATCAAGCCACAAAGTCAGATCATCACCATATAACTTGTTAAATCCAACTATTTTCTCTGGAAATTCCAGATTGAGACTGCTATCAGAGGATATGGGCAGTAAGAATAAATTCTTGGCACTCTTATCACTCCTCCAAGATTCACTACAGACCATGAAGGAAATTAGTAAGTAATGCTGAATACACAATCCATGAAAGACAAGATAGTTTAATTAGTTCTTGGTTGCTATCATCTACTAGGGCCAGTCTATTACCACAGTTAGTTGGGTGTAAAACCACACATGAAATCCGACACACGATTCAACAAATATTCAGTTCTCAATCTGCAGCTAGGCTAATGCAATATAAAAGGCAGTTGCAAAATTTGAGAAAGAGAAATGTTATCATAAGAGAATATCTTTCTAAGGTCAAGACAATATGTGATCAGTTAGTCTCTGCTGGACATAAGGTGGCTGACACAGAACAAATATTGTGCAACTTAAGTGGATTGGATGAAGAATAGAAGTAGTAGTTGCCATAATATCATCTAATGAAAATCTACCATCACTACAAAGTGTTCAATCTATTCTCATTGCTCACGAGGGGCGACTTGAGCAAAAGAAACCAGCAAACTGGGAATACAATGCTAACTATGTATCTAAAAATAAAAGTAAGAATCAAGAAAGAAATCAAGGCAATAGAAACCAATCAAATAATCCCAGAGGTAGTCAATCAGGCAGATTCAGGGGAAGACATGGCAGATGGAATCAATAACAACAACAAACCAAGATGCCAAATATGTGAAAAATACGATCACATTGCCAATAAGTATTATTTCAGATTTGATGTCAATTTTACACCAGCACAGCAAGGTAACAATAACTCAAGATCTCAAAACCCCAATGCCAACATGGTCAGCATGCAACAAGAGTCAACATCAGATAATACTAACACAGATATAGCAAAAATCGAAGACATACATGATGATAGTTGGTATCCAGACTCAGGGGCAACTAATCATGTGACCAATAACTTGGGCAAATTAAATCTTGGCAACAGAGAATACAAAGGAACACGGTTATTATATATGAGAAATGTTAAATCTGTAAAAAATCTCTCATACTGGAAATGCAAGCATTAGTGGAACCAGACAGCTATATCTTAATAATCTATTGATGGTTCCATTAATCAAAAAAATCTAACGAGTGTGTCACAATTTTCCAATGACAACAAAGTCTACTTTAAGTTTCACTCTACATATTTTTTAGTTAAAGATAATCTAACTAAAGAAGTTCTTTTGTAGGGTAAAGAACACAAAAGGCGATACAAATTTGATGTTCCGATTTCTAAAAATGTTGAAAATAATGAAAAATGGTGTCATGTTTCTGAAATTAAAAATGGTGAAAATTTTGATGTATGGCATTGTAAATTGGGACATCCCAGTATGAATATGATTAAACATGTCTTAAGCAGTTGTGATAGTACTCATATTAGTAAAATTCCTAATTCTTACACTTGCACATTTTGTCAAATGGGCAAGAGTCACAAGCTTGCATTTCCAGGTTCAAAGACTATTTACAATAAACCTCTTGAACTTGTTGCAACAGATTTATGAGGGCCAGCCCCTATACACACTGATTATGGCTATAAATATTATATCTCATTTATTGATGCATATTCTAGGTATGTATGGATTTACTTTCTAAAATCCAAATCTGAAACTAAAGAAGCCGTGTTACAGTTTATTTCTAATGCAGAAAGGCAGACAAACTGTCAATTAAAAGTCATATAAACTAATGGTGGAAAATAATTCTTACCCCTGAGGGGTTACTTTCAAATGAAGTGAATTACACAGATAGTCACATGTCCATACACTTCAGAACAAAATGGTCTTATAGAGAGAAAATATAGGTATATAGTTGAAACTGGTTTAACACTGCTAGCACAAGCATCTCTGCCATTGAAATTTTGACCAGATGCCTTTTCTGCTGCAATTTATCTAATTAATAGACTGCCTACAAAAGTTATAAAGATTAAAAGTCCAATAGAAGTGCTATTCAATGTCAAACCAGACTACCGAAGTTTGAAATTTTTTGGATGCTTATGCTTTCCCTATTTATGACCATACAACGCACATAAACTTGAGTATAGATCCAAACCACACACCTTTTTAGGATATGCTACTAGTCAGAAAGGATATAAATGCCTTTATAGCAATGACAAAAAATATATATATCCAGACATGTTATATTCAATGAGCATGAGTTTCCTTTTAGCAATGCAGATATCAAAACAACTCAAAAATATACAATTCAAACCTTTTAATACCTCAAGTATTATCTTCACCAGAAGTTGTCATACCAATTAATAGCATTGGTCATCATGAAAGGGGTGACATCATTCCACAACACACAGTGCCCACAAATGAACCAGGTCAAGAATATACTGATGCACCAGTAAGTCCTAACAGTGTGATGCAAGATACAGATCATCACCCATACCCCTGTCAAGTACTGCATGACACACGGTAATACAATACTCAACTAGAAGTCAATGCTGATGAAGACAGACAGCTATCTGTACTTGCAAATACTTGATACCATATGATGACAAGAGCAAAGTGTGGGATATTCAAACTAAAACTTACAGTATTGAGTCTGAAATCACTGAGGCAAGCATATATCAACAAGCAATCTTGGATGATAACTAGAAAAGTGATAGCGGAATATAATGCACTAACAAAAACAAGACATGGGATCTTGTACTCTTACCAGTGAATAAAAACATAGCTGAATACAAATGGACATTCAAATTAAAGAAAAATTTAGATGGCGCAATTCTTAAATACAAGCCAAGATTGGTGGTAGGGGTATTCACAACAAAATGGAATTGATTTTAATGAAACTTTTTCTCCCGTTGTGAAACCCACTACCATCAGAGTCATGTTAACAATTGCCTTGCATAAGAACTGACCCATCAAACAATTCGATGTTAATAATGCTTTTCGTAATGGTGAATTGCAGGAGGAAGTATATATGGAGCAGCCACATGGATTCACAAAAAGGAACAAAGATCAGCTAGTGTGCAAGCTCAATAAAGCACTCTATGGGCTCAAGCAAGCATCAAGCGTTTGGTTTGACAAGCTGAAAACAAATTTATCAAAACATGGTTCTACTAAATCTGATAACTCCCTATTCACTATGTAACGACCTGTAAGATTTTAATAAATTTTATTGTTTTATTTAACGCATTTAATTGGATTTTTTGTGAAATTTTAAATAAAATAATTTGCAAATAAAAATTTAATATTTGGATTACGTCCAATTAAACATAACAAACTGTAGATTTTCGTCCAAAAATATGAAAGTTTATTTCGCGCGTAAATTTACTTCAATTAAAACAGTTAAAAAGTGACGAAAATAAAACGTTTCAAAAAAACCTAAATAATTTTACATAGAAAATTTCTAAATCCTCTTCTGAGTAAGACGTCATCTTTCGTTTTTCCAAATTTGGACTTCTATTGCTCACTTTATCTTAATTCTGGTCAAATAACAGCATTTTCAGTACCGGTTATCGACTTTTGACCGGATGATCGTATCACTGATATCTGTATACTGTTTTGACCGTCTCGTCATGCTGATCTCTATGGTATACTCACTTCTGTATTTTGAGGTCCGATACGCAACGGAAGTGGGTATAACATTTCGTTGCGGCGGTACCACTTTTTAACTTTTTGTTCCTTCGGGTTCAAACCTTGAAGCGTGCTGCCCAAACCAAGCAATTATTGCTTTTCCAGCTGTTTGCAATTATTTTGCTGTTTCGTAGCCGCGACTTTTGCCATCTCAAGGTAACACGTTGTAGCTTACGTTACCTTGCAATAAATTTTTGATATATCTGTCACTTTCTTTCTTTTTCCCACTTGAATCATTTTCCTTTACTTTCAAAATAACGTGTTGGCCAAACATTTTTAATTTCTTTAAAAACCATTCAGCTGAATCAAATGAATACGGTAGCCGTTTCCATCCCTTTTTCTTTGTTTACGTTACTCTCTGCCTTGCTCTGATTCACTAATAATAGATAGCCTGTAGCCTATTCAGATTAGCACTTCTTCTTACTATATCTTCCTATTTCTAAACCCCTCACCACATCTATTCACCATTTCTATCTCTGCTTTGCACCGCCTCCCCATCTTCGCTTGATCTCCTTTTCCCTAGACTACCCACTTCCCAAACCAAGTATCCACCTTACTACAACACGAACTCAGGACGTCCACAACAGCACCGCCCACACAACTCCTCCGGCCTCTCCAAGTTCGAACCTCCTCCACTTCTTCATCCTTCCATCTCTAGAACGCCTGTGAACCACCTCCTTGCCTCGGCTTCAAAGCCCACCCATGCGTCAGCCAACCTCCTTCCTTTCATCAGCTTGCTCCCTACCCACAACAAACCCATGCCTGCCTCTCACGCAACCCGACACGCACCTAGCCGAGTTCGGCCTCACATCCGCCCCTGCCTCCTACTCCAGATCTGGTCCACTCACGGCCACTTCACCTAGACCAGACCGACTCCTTTTCCCAAGACTATCCCCTTCGTGCATCTCCTTGTTTCCCATGCAGATCTCCATTCTTATTATTATTTATTTTTTTTGTTTAACAGGTTAGTATACATAATGGTATATGTGTTTATAATACTATTTTACTAGCATATATATTTCCGCATGGCACTGTTATATGTGCAGTTTTGTATCCAGTGATATTAGTCCTTATATTAACATATGGGGTTACAGTATTTGCTTTTAATTTTAGTATATATTTGTGTGTATATATATAAAATATATATATATATATATTTAATTTGAGATCATATGTGTTTAAAACTGGGTTGCTGCATATACGTTGAATGTTTACAATATAAGAATATATATAGTTAGTAACAAGTTGTAAATTGCTACATACTTTGGTTACTGTAAGTATACACATATGCATAATAGCTGTCTAAAGTTTATAAGTATGTAATATTTTGGGTTATATATATTGTTATAGTGCAGTCATATTTTGCTATTAACAAATTTTAAGTACGTTATATAAATATAATTGTTTATATTTTAGGATTACATATATCATTTTTATTAGTATGTAAGTGAATATTTATATATATATTTGTTTATAAATAAAATGTTTATAAAGTTATAAAAGGTTTATGAAAGTATACGTTGATTTTTTTTAAGGTGTCTGCATGAATGGTTAAAGTACAATTATGTATAGTATGTCTTCTTTATGTGGTGTAGTTTATTTAAAATTTTAGTTATTTTTACATTATAAGCATACAGTTAAGCCACGTGCTCGTCGCATCTATATGTATTGTTGCTGTAGTCTAGATTTCATACTTTTATCTGTTATCACTTTACTCTTTTGCATATAGGGTTATAAGTGGAAATAAGTTGCATATAAAAGTTTAGTAGTGATGAAGCCGTCTGCATCTGTTAGTTCATATAAAGTATAAATATCAGTTTATATGTCAAGTTTGTTGAGTCTGCACATATATGTTAATTTACATATGGTTTTTATAAGCTGGAGCAAAAGTAAGTTGTACAAAAGGTTGCTGTCAGATTTATTCATTCACACCAATGTTTACATTTCTGCTTCATTGCATATATTCAGTTATATATACTGTATATTCTTTTGCATCTGTGTATTTGCGCACATCTCATTTGTTGGGTGTAAATTTCAATATATGCTATATAAAAGTTAGTTATATAAGTTTATAAAGTATCAGTTTGCATAATATATATATGATTTCAAAAGTTATTTGTTTGTTTTAAAATATATATATATATATATATATATGATTTAGCAATAACCTATATATACCTATGTAGTTATTTATAGCTATGTATATGACACCTATCTCAATCATCTTCATCAAATCCGGTTCTGATTCGTTATCGTTTTCTTTTTATCAGCTTTTGTTTGTTGTGCCCGCTTCTTCATCGAATTCGTGCCAGTCTAGTTTTGTTTGGGAGTCGTGCTAGGATTGTAACTCATCCCGTTATTTTCTCTCTGGCCGCGAAAGGTGAGCAATCACTCACGATTAACGTTCTTTTATTTATTAAATTTGATTTCAATTGAAACGACAATTGAAATATGCTGCTATTAGTTGTTTTTTTCTGTTATGACTGCTATTATCTGTATCTGTTCACCTATGACACCAGACACCATTATCGGTTAATTATTTATGTGATAATAATACAGATTGGTTGATAATTGATTGTTTGATTGATTTTTGTTTAAATTGGATGTTAATTATTATTGTTAAATGATAACTAGTTTGCTAGTTTAATTTGGGGTAGTATAGTTTACAAATTAAACAGATTATATATGACGGACCTTGATTTATTAAACCTGACCCCGCCATATGTAAACTTGATTAGTTAAATTAGACCCATTAATTGTCGTAGAAATGGATAAATTATACTTTAAATCTATGAACGTAGTTTGGATTAATGGTTGTAGTTTTAAACTGAAATTTGGAAAGAAACGACAAGTGGAAACTGTAATGTGATCTGCATGAAATGATAGGGTAGATTCTAGAAATAATTATACAAATAACAATGCGAATTAATACGATTATTTCGGGGTTATTTGATTTATCCATTGAATTGTTATTGATTGTTGTTATTGCTGGTTTGATTAATTTGACACCATCCCTGTCATCACACTGCAAGTTCCCTTTTTGTTATGTTTGTTTTTGGAATTGAAATGGGTTGAAATGATAGACCCAAGCGGTTCCCATTTAAATTAAATTTGGGATTACGGGTTGAAAGGCTATCCACCCGTATACATTTAGTGTACGGATTGAAATGATAATATCCGTAACACTTGATCGTGTGATAAGGAATATATGGTCTTATTAATGATAAATATATAGTTAATTATATCTAGTTTAATCAAGATTTGATTAAATACATAAATTATGATAAATATTTATGTAAATTTTATTTCGGATAAATTTTGCAATAATATTGAAAAAATTTAAGATTGGGAGATAAATTTGGGGTTATTTAAAAATGGTTTTAGATAAGGATTTATATATTTAAATCAATTTGAAATGACTAAATAATAATGATGTAAAAATCGAGAATCTATATGAAACTGTTAAGTTAGATTGTTATATGTAAGCTATGAACTATATTGAGATTAAATGGTTAGGGATTTGGATATGTATTTGGAACCCAGATAGTTGAATCGGTTATGTAGATAACTAATCGAATTAAGTGAAATTTGAGTTGAACTAAATTGGAAATTTTATTTAGAAAACTAGATTGGGAAAAATTTAGTTGAAATGTTGAATACTTAAAATATGGGAACATATTGAAATAAAAGGGGAAATTGGGATATCAAATCCAAATTTGGGAATTATAAATTTAAGTGGTTATTTTAGGAAAAGTTTAAATGGGGTTTGATTTAATTTAAATGGGAAGGTCAGGTTGATGTGAACAATTTGTTAAGTTAAGGAAATTGAAATACGGTACTGTATACATTTTTCAATATATAGGTACTAGTTTGGGAAATATGATTATTCGAAGTAAAATTGACTGTTGGGTTTGAAGTATAAATTAAGTGAATAACCTCGGGGTAATAGTGTATAGTTCTACCCTATAGATAGTTCTATGGACCCTTAAAGGATGGACATCCCAAACATCCTTTAAGTTATATTGTATTTCAGTTGATATTCCATTTGAATTGAATTTATTGATATAAGAATGTTAATCCTGACTCGAGTGTTTTGTGTTTTGCTTTACGCTCGGGTCAGACTGAGTAATACAGCATTAGAGACTCACCTTTGGAGATTGGAGCTTCATTTGGAGATCCAACTATCGTTTCAGCTTTCAGTTTTCTAGTTGACTGGTTCAGAGAAGTCATTGGCTCGTACTGAAGACTTTTCTGTATTCAAGAGATTCTGATGTATTTATTTTAAACTCTGATGTATATAGTAGCTTCATGAACTACTATCCTTTATCTATTCCGCTGCATTATATTACTCTGTGTCTGTGATCTGTGATTGATTTATTTACTGTATATTTAAGTTTTGCCAAATTTGTATTAACAATTCGGTATTTTGAATTATTCAAGTCGGACATGTACGGTTTTATTGTCGATTTGAATGGTCCAAAATAGCGGGTCGTTACAGCTGGTATCAGAGCTTTGGCTCTAGGCAAAACTTAACATATATGGTAAATTTACTTACAGAATCACTTTCGCTCGAGTTGAATCTCTTTCTTTCGACTCGATTTCCTTTGAATTTTGGAATGCCCCTCGATTCCGAAATTCATTCTTGTCTCCCTCTATTTATGTTCTTTTGATTCTGGAGTATCCCATAACTCCACTGAATGATTCGTAAAATGGGGTGAAAACTCCTTTTCAATTGGCATTGATTCACCGAAAATTTCTATATCCTCGGTTTACGATGTTGATATATCTTGATATGCCGAATTCCATCTCTGGCGATCGAATGTCGATTTGTTTTGGAATTCCGTACGATTATATTCCTGAAGTCACGGTTGACCCGGTTAAGGTCGCCCGAAATTTATAGAAGTATATCTATCTTCTATTCTTGTAATTTAATTATCTCATCTTCGATCTAGTCTATCTCCGAATCAGAATTCTATTGATTGGAGTTCATCTAATTCGAATCTCTATCTTTGTTTGGGATCCATTCTCAAAATTATCCTTTGGAAATCGGGTATGTTTGCATTTTTTTGAAATTGCTTTATATATCAAAATTATATTTTAATAACTATGATTTTATCTTATATATAAAAAGAAATTGTTTCAATAAGGATTATATACCTATATATATAAAGCAGGTAAGATATGTTATTCTATATGAAAAGGTTTTGAAAGGATTTGAGAAATTTGAAAAATTATAAGAGGTTTATTTATATAAAAATGATTTATAACTGTAAAGGTAAATTTGAAATTCGAGAATTGAATTCCGGTATTTTGAAATTGGTTTTAAGCTTTTGGAAAATATATATAAATAATAAGATTTAAAAGTATTTTTCCGAATAAGAAATGTTTCAAATGAATTCAAATAAGTTCCAATAATTTTGAAGAAATTTCAAAGAAGTTACAAGAAAATAGAAGTCCAAAACCCACTTATGTCGCTGGAGAATAATTTCGGTGATGAGTGCACGCATCATCGACGTTGATTTTCGAGCCTCAGAGTGGGGGAGAGGCCACTTTAATAGCTTCGCTATGCGAGCAATTTTGTAAACTGTTGTTGATTTCAAATTCCGAAGTATAACTTGATATTTTAGAAAGGTATAAGTATATATTTGAAATTTAAAGTATACCGGTGTTCGATCCTCGAGTTTTCGATTTGGCTTAGAATAACTCAACTTATAAAAAGGTTGATTTCCAACTCTTGGATTTGAAATTGATTTCACCGACTATTTTGAAGGTTTGAGCGCTTCCAAATCAAGGTTTAAAACTAAGAAATTTCGAAAAGTATAAAATATTTGATAAAGCATATAAGTTTAGTTTGTATGTTTAAGTTTGAAGCCTTTTTGTTAAATAAGAGAATATGAATATTTTGAATTATACTAATATGGAATTTAGTTTTGAAATGTTTTGAATGATTTTGAATAATGGTTTTCAGAAAGGTAAATTGGATATTTCAAATAAAAATAGGCAGCTTAAAAGTTTTAAAAGGATAATTATAAAGTTGGAAACCATTTTTAAGTATAATTGATTTTGAGAAATATTTGGTTTTGAAATTAAATTGAAATTATAAACCAGTACATATATGGTGATGTTGGAAATAAATTTGTTTGACTGGAATCAGTTTAATTTGGAAACTGGGATTAATTTATAAGCCTGTTATTTTGGGAACTTTGAAACTAAGATATCTAATTTGGAAGAAAATTTGGTGAAATCATATATGATTTTGAAACTGAATTGATATTGAAATGATTTGAAGTTGAGAACCTTATATTATTAAGCACTTGATTTGGGAGTGGTCGAACTTATATAAAATAAATTTGTATAAGTATGAAGTTGATTTGAAATCTATTGATTTGAAAGGTACTCAATTTTGGAAAGAGAATTTTACATAATCAAAGTCTATATAAGTATGGTTGATCTACTATTGACTTGGAAAGTATTCGATTTAGAAAGGAATCCTATATATTATGGACTTTATATAAGTATGATATTTGAAAGGGATTTGAAAAGGTACTATATGATATATATTTTCCAAGTAAAGATATGGAAAGTGCCTTCTGCTTGATATCCGCTTTGTGGCCACAGCGTGGATTCATTCTATCAATATTATTCTCTCTGATTTTTGGTTTTCCGGATGTAATACTCGAGTGTTCCCACCGTGGCGTAACGCACGGTTTCTTTTTCTCTCGTGAATGCACAGCGCAATTGCCTGGCTGAGTCTTGCCTAGGGGTACGGATTGTTTCCTGGGGGAACCAGGCGTAACCATTGTGTATCCTGCAATCTGTGTAGGTCGCGAATAGTAGCGCAAGTGCCTGGCTGAGTCTTTCCTGGGGGTACGGATTGTTTCCTGGGGGAACCAGGCGTAACCATTGTGTATCCTGCACTCTACTAGTCATCATGGCGTAACTCGCAGGGCTGAGAAAGCTTACGGATATGGATTGTTTCCTGGGGGAACCAGGCGTAATCATTGTGTATCTGCGAACCATGATCGGACAAAGGTTTTGGTTTGATTGTTTTGTTTGGATCGTACTTTCCATATCTGTTTTAAATGGTTTTTTCAAGTATTTTCACTAGGTGTTGAAACGGGTCTACCAAGTACTTGAAGAATTCTAGCTTTGCGCCTGATCAACGCATTGCCAGAGTCTGCAAGAACGAGGATAAACCTGTGGAAGCATCGAGTTATAAAAGTATTTTCGAAAGGATAATCTATTCCGATAAATAGTATTTCATTATAATAGTATTATAAAGGTATTTATTTATAAAAGTATTTTGAACCACAAAGAAATTTTGAATTAACATTTGAAATTAAAATTCTTATGGTTCTAGTTTAATTATTCGTGCCCGATGCTATCTTTTGAATCTACCGTATCTGCTCAGCTTATTTATCACCTATATTCTGTTTCCTGAATCTACCTTTTCTTTCCTTTTGAATGTAACCTTTAAAATACTGGTTATTTATATACTACTTGGTTTAATAGAAGATTTTTAAATATTGTAAATATTTTTGAAGTTATTAATTAAATGAACTCTTTAAGAGAATGATTATTAATTTATTGATAATATTTGAAAGGTATCTTGAGTTAAATTAAAAATCTCATAAATTTGGATTTAATATTTTCAACAGTCTTTGTAAAAATAAATAATTGTTTCAAAAGGAGTTTGAAAGTATTAAGTATTGAAGAAAAAAATTATACTGCAAATGAAGTTCAGATGAATATTTCAAGTAAAATTTATATGGTTTTAAATAAATTATCTACACTTGACTTTCAATTTACTTTATGCTTCTCCTACCTTCTTCCTTTTCGGGGACGAAAAGTTTTGAGTGGGGGAGAGTGTAACGACCTGTAAGATTTTAATAAATTTTATTGTTTTATTTAACGCATTTAATTGGATTTTTTGTGAAATTTTAAATAAAATAATTTGCAAATAAAAATTTAATATTTGGATTACGTCCAATTAAACATAACAAACTGTAGATTTTCGTCCAAAAATATGAAAGTTTATTTCGCGCGTAAATTTACTTCAATTAAAACAGTTAAAAAGTGACGAAAATAAAACGTTTCAAAAAAACCTAAATAATTTTACATAGAAAATTTCTAAATCCTCTTCTGAGTAAGACGTCATCTTTCGTTTTTCCAAATTTGGACTTCTATTGCTCACTTTATCTTAATTCTGGTCAAATAACAGCATTTTCAGTACCGGTTATCGACTTTTGACCGGATGATCGTATCACTGATATCTGTATACTGTTTTGACCGTCTCGTCATGCTGATCTCTATGGTATACTCACTTCTGTATTTTGAGGTCCGATACGCAACGGAAGTGGGTATAACATTTCGTTGCGGCGGTACCACTTTTTAACTTTTTGTTCCTTCGGGTTCAAACCTTGAAGCGTGCTGCCCAAACCAAGCAATTATTGCTTTTCCAGCTGTTTGCAATTATTTTGCTGTTTCGTAGCCGCGACTTTTGCCATCTCAAGGTAACACGTTGTAGCTTACGTTACCTTGCAATAAATTTTTGATATATCTGTCACTTTCTTTCTTTTTCCCACTTGAATCATTTTCCTTTACTTTCAAAATAACGTGTTGGCCAAACATTTTTAATTTCTTTAAAAACCATTCAGCTGAATCAAATGAATACGGTAGCCGTTTCCATCCCTTTTTCTTTGTTTACGTTACTCTCTGCCTTGCTCTGATTCACTAATAATAGATAGCCTGTAGCCTATTCAGATTAGCACTTCTTCTTACTATATCTTCCTATTTCTAAACCCCTCACCACATCTATTCACCATTTCTATCTCTGCTTTGCACCGCCTCCCCATCTTCGCTTGATCTCCTTTTCCCTAGACTACCCACTTCCCAAACCAAGTATCCACCTTACTACAACACGAACTCAGGACGTCCACAACAGCACCGCCCACACAACTCCTCCGGCCTCTCCAAGTTCGAACCTCCTCCACTTCTTCATCCTTCCATCTCTAGAACGCCTGTGAACCACCTCCTTGCCTCGGCTTCAAAGCCCACCCATGCGTCAGCCAACCTCCTTCCTTTCATCAGCTTGCTCCCTACCCACAACAAACCCATGCCTGCCTCTCACGCAACCCGACACGCACCTAGCCGAGTTCGGCCTCACATCCGCCCCTGCCTCCTACTCCAGATCTGGTCCACTCACGGCCACTTCACCTAGACCAGACCGACTCCTTTTCCCAAGACTATCCCCTTCGTGCATCTCCTTGTTTCCCATGCAGATCTCCATTCTTATTATTATTTATTTTTTTTGTTTAACAGGTTAGTATACATAATGGTATATGTGTTTATAATACTATTTTACTAGCATATATATTTCCGCATGGCACTGTTATATGTGCAGTTTTGTATCCAGTGATATTAGTCCTTATATTAACATATGGGGTTACAGTATTTGCTTTTAATTTTAGTATATATTTGTGTGTATATATATAAAATATATATATATATATATTTAATTTGAGATCATATGTGTTTAAAACTGGGTTGCTGCATATACGTTGAATGTTTACAATATAAGAATATATATAGTTAGTAATAAGTTGTAAATTGCTACATACTTTGGTTACTGTAAGTATACACATATGCATAATAGCTGTCTAAAGTTTATAAGTATGTAATATTTTGGGTTATATATATTGTTATAGTGCAGTCATATTTTGCTATTAACAAATTTTAAGTACGTTATATAAATATAATTGTTTATATTTTAGGATTACATATATCATTTTTATTAGTATGTAAGTGAATATTTATATATATATTTGTTTATAAATAAAATGTTTATAAAGTTATAAAAGGTTTATGAAAGTATACGTTGATTTTTTTTAAGGTGTCTGCATGAATGGTTAAAGTACAATTATGTATAGTATGTCTTCTTTATGTGGTGTAGTTTATTTAAAATTTTAGTTATTTTTACATTATAAGCATACAGTTAAGCCACGTGCTCGTCGCATCTATATGTATTGTTGCTGTAGTCTAGATTTCATACTTTTATCTGTTATCACTTTACTCTTTTGCATATAGGGTTATAAGTGGAAATAAGTTGCATATAAAAGTTTAGTAGTGATGAAGCCGTCTGCATCTGTTAGTTCATATAAAGTATAAATATCAGTTTATATGTCAAGTTTGTTGAGTCTGCACATATATGTTAATTTACATATGGTTTTTATAAGCTGGAGCAAAAGTAAGTTGTACAAAAGGTTGCTGTCAGATTTATTCATTCACACCAATGTTTACATTTCTGCTTCATTGCATATATTCAGTTATATATACTGTATATTCTTTTGCATCTGTGTATTTGCGCACATCTCATTTGTTGGGTGTAAATTTCAATATATGCTATATAAAAGTTAGTTATATAAGTTTATAAAGTATCAGTTTGCATAATATATATATGATTTCAAAAGTTATTTGTTTGTTTTAAAATATATATATATATATATATATGATTTAGCAATAACCTATATATACCTATGTAGTTATTTATAGCTATGTATATGACACCTATCTCAATCATCTTCATCAAATCCGGTTCTGATTCGTTATCGTTTTCTTTTTATCAGCTTTTGTTTGTTGTGCCCGCTTCTTCATCGAATTCGTGCCAGTCTAGTTTTGTTTGGGAGTCGTGCTAGGATTGTAACTCATCCCGTTATTTTCTCTCTGGCCGCGAAAGGTGAGCAATCACTCACGATTAACGTTCTTTTATTTATTAAATTTGATTTCAATTGAAACGACAATTGAAATATGCTGCTATTAGTTGTTTTTTTCTGTTATGACTGCTATTATCTGTATCTGTTCACCTATGACACCAGACACCATTATCGGTTAATTATTTATGTGATAATAATACAGATTGGTTGATAATTGATTGTTTGATTGATTTTTGTTTAAATTGGATGTTAATTATTATTGTTAAATGATAACTAGTTTGCTAGTTTAATTTGGGGTAGTATAGTTTACAAATTAAACAGATTATATATGACGGACCTTGATTTATTAAACCTGACCCCGCCATATGTAAACTTGATTAGTTAAATTAGACCCATTAATTGTCGTAGAAATGGATAAATTATACTTTAAATCTATGAACGTAGTTTGGATTAATGGTTGTAGTTTTAAACTGAAATTTGGAAAGAAACGACAAGTGGAAACTGTAATGTGATCTGCATGAAATGATAGGGTAGATTCTAGAAATAATTATACAAATAACAATGCGAATTAATACGATTATTTCGGGGTTATTTGATTTATCCATTGAATTGTTATTGATTGTTGTTATTGCTGGTTTGATTAATTTGACACCATCCCTGTCATCACACTGCAAGTTCCCTTTTTGTTATGTTTGTTTTTGGAATTGAAATGGGTTGAAATGATAGACCCAAGCGGTTCCCATTTAAATTAAATTTGGGATTACGGGTTGAAAGGCTATCCACCCGTATACATTTAGTGTACGGATTGAAATGATAATATCCGTAACACTTGATCGTGTGATAAGGAATATATGGTCTTATTAATGATAAATATATAGTTAATTATATCTAGTTTAATCAAGATTTGATTAAATACATAAATTATGATAAATATTTATGTAAATTTTATTTCGGATAAATTTTGCAATAATATTGAAAAAATTTAAGATTGGGAGATAAATTTGGGGTTATTTAAAAATGGTTTTAGATAAGGATTTATATATTTAAATCAATTTGAAATGACTAAATAATAATGATGTAAAAATCGAGAATCTATATGAAACTGTTAAGTTAGATTGTTATATGTAAGCTATGAACTATATTGAGATTAAATGGTTAGGGATTTGGATATGTATTTGGAACCCAGATAGTTGAATCGGTTATGTAGATAACTAATCGAATTAAGTGAAATTTGAGTTGAACTAAATTGGAAATTTTATTTAGAAAACTAGATTGGGAAAAATTTAGTTGAAATGTTGAATACTTAAAATATGGGAACATATTGAAATAAAAGGGGAAATTGGGATATCAAATCCAAATTTGGGAATTATAAATTTAAGTGGTTATTTTAGGAAAAGTTTAAATGGGGTTTGATTTAATTTAAATGGGAAGGTCAGGTTGATGTGAACAATTTGTTAAGTTAAGGAAATTGAAATACGGTACTGTATACATTTTTCAATATATAGGTACTAGTTTGGGAAATATGATTATTCGAAGTAAAATTGACTGTTGGGTTTGAAGTATAAATTAAGTGAATAACCTCGGGGTAATAGTGTATAGTTCTACCCTATAGATAGTTCTATGGACCCTTAAAGGATGGACATCCCAAACATCCTTTAAGTTATATTGTATTTCAGTTGATATTCCATTTGAATTGAATTTATTGATATAAGAATGTTAATCCTGACTCGAGTGTTTTGTGTTTTGCTTTACGCTCGGGTCAGACTGAGTAATACAGCATTAGAGACTCACCTTTGGAGATTGGAGCTTCATTTGGAGATCCAACTATCGTTTCAGCTTTCAGTTTTCTAGTTGACTGGTTCAGAGAAGTCATTGGCTCGTACTGAAGACTTTTCTGTATTCAAGAGATTCTGATGTATTTATTTTAAACTCTGATGTATATAGTAGCTTCATGAACTACTATCCTTTATCTATTCCGCTGCATTATATTACTCTGTGTCTGTGATCTGTGATTGATTTATTTACTGTATATTTAAGTTTTGCCAAATTTGTATTAACAATTCGGTATTTTGAATTATTCAAGTCGGACATGTACGGTTTTATTGTCGATTTGAATGGTCCAAAATAGCGGGTCGTTACACACTAAGTTTCTTAACAACACAACAACTTATGTAGTAATTTATGTTGATGACTTTGTTATTACAGGAAATAGCAAATCAGAAATCATGAATATCACTCAATGTCTGAAAGAAGAATTTTCAATCAAAGACTTGGGGGGGGGGGGTAAACTACTTTCTTGGCATAGTGGTCAAAAGAATATCAACTTCAGAAATTCATATAAACCAAAGAAAGTACATCAATGAAATACCAGTTAAAGCCAAAATGGACAAAGCAAATCCTTTGCCTACTCCTATGATAAGCAAAAGTCATCTATCATAAAAACAGAGGTGAACCAATTCTAAATAACAAGCAATACAGAAGTGTTATAGGAGCTCTGCAATATGTCACTATAACCAAACCTGACATTTCATTCAGTGTAAACAAAGTGAGCCAGTTTATGCAAAAACCTCTTAGTGAACATTGGAAAACAGTTAAAAGAATCTTAAGACATTTGAAGGGTACAATCAATCAAGGATTAATTCTGCAAGCAAATACTACTTTATGTATTAATGGTTTTACTGACTTTGACTGGGATACTGATCAGGATGATAGAAGATCCACTACAGGAAATGTATCTATTTAGGCAAAAATCCTATATCATGGTGTGCAAAAAAGCGATCAACTGTATCTAGATCCAGCACAGATGCTGAGTATCGAAGTATTGCTAGTGCTACTACTGAAATCATGTGGTTAGTGTCACTACTCAATGAACTACAGATCAAACTAAGTGGCAAACCAACTATCTGGTGTGGCAATCAAAGCTCAATTTCAATTACTACAAACCCAACACTTCATTCTCGCACAAAACACATCGAACTAGACTTGTATTTGTGAGAAAGCAAGTAATAAACAAAAACATAGAAGTTAGATACATACCTTCAACTTACCAGAAGGCTGACATCCTGACCAAAACACTCTCTCAACTAAGCTTCATTAGATTTAGGCGAGAGCTTAATGTGGATGAAGCCGACAGTAATCTCATATCTAAGGCTCCGATCTACATTCCAGAAACCTTTGAAGATAAAAAAGAGAATCATTAAAGCCCTATCTAACAATTCAAACTCAAATTGAATTCTCGTTTCGCAAATCGCAAATCGCCTCCTATATTATTTGAGCTCCTTGACTCAATCAGAGCTCAAGGGAGAAAGGAAATTACATTGAACGAGCCAATTTTCACTAGCGGCTCTCAAATTTATCTACAAACCCTAACCCTAGGTATCGGGTTTGAGGGAGTGTGACCGTGAATAAAGTGAAATAAGGTTGTATAAAAGGTTGGCTGTATATTATCTTCAGAATGCAAGCTTCAATATGCGGGTTGTAATTGTTTTGCTATAGGCCTAACCGCAAGCCCATTTTGATATAATCTGTATAAATACAGTGTGCACTGTATTTTCAATGTATTAAAAAATAATAAAAGCTTCATATCTTTCTTTTACAATAGGTATTGGTTATGCCTATCCAAGGAAACAAAATCAGTTGGGTCAGGCCTTCATGTGCGGAAGTGTTTGTTGGGTAAGCGTATGAATCCAAATGATTGTGGCGTTTGTTTTCATGTATCCTCTTTGTTGTTTATATTTTATATTAGCCTAAACATTCTTTTTACTTTTTGTGCTTGCCAAATGCGTTTATATAAATATGTGTCCCTTGTTCATTTCTTTAAGGAAAGCCAAGCATATGCTTAATCATTGAGAGTCGGTTTAGACGAATTAAAACAAACAAGCAAATATAGTCTACAATATTCTGTCTATTAATACTATTTGGGGTCTAGATTTATGAAGTTGGTTGATATATCATAATCTAAGGAATTAAAGTTGCTGCATTTCATTGTATAGCCATTCATTTTCACACTTGCCTATGTAAAGAAAGCTTATGTGTTAGTCCATGTGATTTGCTTCATTTACATTAGCCTTGTTAATTTAGTTTTGCTGCTATTCTTTGTATAAAATTCACCACGAATTTCAGTATTTCATTCCTTGCGTATATATGAACAAGTACTTAACTCTATATTAATAACAACTTGAGTAATTAATAATTGAAATAATTATATTTAAAATAAATTAAAACCAAATATATCTAAACTCATACACATATATATAATGTAAATATGAATACAAGTTTAAAATAAATTAACAAAGTGAATTTACTTATACTATTTGAATGATCACGTATTCTTATTTTGGAAGAATTAAATTTAACATATATACAAATAAATATATATAATTTATGTTCTGAAAATGTTTTTATTAAATTATGCATAAATTATATTAATTTGGTTATTTTATATTAATTGGAATAATTTGTTCTTCTATTAACTTTCTGATCATTCTTTTCTTATTTATTGAATAATGTTATACATATATATATAATCTATTTATTTTAATAATCTCTTATAGTGGTTTTCTTAGTTCTCATATTTCCTATCTCCTTTATATTAATTTCAATTATATGAGTGATCCACCGTTGATATTGATTTAATTGGTGATTTTAATATGATACAGTGATGACATCTTTTTCGTTTGATTTATTGATATCTATTCTATATGACGAGAAATTTGAATAAAAGTTTAGTACTACAGTCTGGTATGGGACATATGGTAACACTTTTTTTTATTTTTCGACTTGTCATATAGAGATATCTAGTATGGATCGAGTGTAATTTATGAGCATTGAATGTTTATTCGAATAACATGCGGTGGTATGGGATGTCATTATATTATTCGTTTGATTATTCTTTGCAAGTAAATGTCACTCAAATAGGGATATGCTCATATGTATATTGTGTTACCCATTATGGTAAGTATACTGATATTATAGCTATGTGTTGGCTTATGGGTAGCACCATGTGACTGTGAGAGATTAGAGCTCGGGTATATTACAGTCATGTGCTGACTTATTTGGAATCGTGTGTCGGCTAACTTCTAGAGCAATATGTAGATATAGGATATGAGTATTATATGTCATCCACTTGTATCAAGCTCCATTTTTGGTTTAAGAGTGAACCAGATTGGCCAGTATCCACCCTAGAAACCTGATCGTGGCATCATGTCCTAGATCTGTGACACTGTTGATAGTTGTGATATTGATGTGCATCACAGGATTGGTAGTAGGTAGGGTCGGTGCCCTACAAACCCTACAGCCTCTTGGATCGCATAGGCCCTCGGTCAGTTGCCTAAATGGGACAAAGTAGGGTCGTGATTGAGGCTATGCATAGACGAGCCATTGATGAATAGGGTTACGATGTCCATTGAGGTAACTGAAGACTGTAAGGATGGACGGTACTTTGCAGGAGGCGAGTAGTCCCAGGTCCTCGAAGTATGTTCTGTTCTATCAGTCTCCCTTTCTGGTTCAGGTTTGTGTGTTGTGATTGGCATATATGTTTCATTCCAATGATGAGTTGACTAGACTAGAGACTGGTTGAGTCTAAAGTGTATTCAGTCCTTATTATAACCATACGTTTGATAATTTGATATATAGAGATTTCCTTTATTATTGATTGTGATTTGGATTTTGTTTATTAATCTTTGTGATTTGTATAATATTGGATATCGTTTGATGATTCGATAGGATATCTCACATTATCCATTGATTATATGATTTTATGATATTGTATTGGAGCATTGTTGTGTGTTTGCCCGATTCACTTGATGACTTCATTTTCTATGATGAAGTTTTTATTGTATGGATGACCACTAGATACATCATTTTGATTTCTATTGAATTATTTTAGATGGATGATGACATCTTTATGCATGTTTTGGTGATATTTAAGTTATGATATGTTTTGTGACCTTTTAGGTTATTGTAAGTGCCCACGTCTCCCTCTTTAGATTTATATGTTACATTGTGATCACTAACAAGAGTTGTTATATTGTGTTATCATGTTATTATCCTATCATATATGGTTTCACCTATATTTCTTAACCATTTGATTTAGACATAGTCTGATCCTTGTGTTGTTTTTATAGTGCTCGGGTCAATTAGAGATATTTCAGGTACAGGAACGACTTGACCAACATATACATTATTAGGCCGGGAAGAGCTTATATTAGGATTCTTATATTATATTTGTACAATATATATTCACTGTATATTTTGATATTGAGATGTGTATTTAATATTCATCACACTATATTGGAAGGGTTGACATTTGAAATGTATTTTATTCGTAGGAGATTATTGTAATATATATTATATTTTATCATAACAATTGACTCCGTGTTCTCTAATATTTACCATATATTGTGCATTGTTCTATCCCGTAGGCACACGTGTTTTTTTATACTGATACTATGTACATGTAGATGTGTTATTTATTTGATGTTTTAATACATACCAGTTTTAGTCCAAGAGAATATTCACGTATATACCCTTTATAGTCTCATTCTTCATATTATCTGAAGTATACTCCGTAATACTCTTGGATAGTATGGGTATAGAGGTGGGGTGTTACATCCTTCTTAGATCTAAAGATGGAGTTCCTTATTGTATTACTTATATATTGGCTCATTCTTGATATGTAATAAGAATAATCAGTCCCTCATAAACAAAAGTGCATCTATGGTACACTTGTATGCATGCTACTTATATACTATATATACTATTATATAGTTTTGAAAACCAAATTATATAACAAGTACGCACTCTCTTATATATATACTCTCTATCTAGCCTAGGATGATAAATTCTTTTATATCTCTACTGGACCACACTATCAACTCACGTTAATTGCGTAACCTAGAGCTCTAATGCCAAATATGATGACCGCCCTACACCAATGGCACTCAATATAACTGAATAGTACACTGCTGATAAGCCTGACCAATGTAGGACGATTGTCAAGGGTTAAAAAGAAAAAACATCACAGAACCTATCGTATATCTGGAAGCGCATGGAATAAATATAATATGCATCATAGATGTAAAATAGCAGAGATAATAATGACGAAGTGAACCAAATATTAGAGCATAGATCAATAGAGTTATACAGCATAGTAATAGCGTTTGTATAAAACGGAGATAAACTCAAATAACTATGTCATAATAATAAGCAAAAATTGTCAAGGTTCCATGGTGTTGCACAGCGGAATAAGCATACTAATTTATATATGATATGAGCAACTCCACCATACCCGTCCTCTACACTACGTACATCTAGACCTGCTATCTAGTCTACTCATTTAAGAGTACCTGAGACAATAAGACGCAATGCATAAAACTTTAAGACAGACAACAGTCTTGCGTGAGCGATAAATGAATCTCAGTATACTATCAAGTTGATAAAGGAACAAGGGTATCTGAATAATACCTGACATGTCCCTGCAACTAAAGAGTTGGCACATAACAAACATAATATGCTACTCAACGAACATCATAAATGTGTATTGCAAACTAAGTATAATGACGGGTGTCCAGGTGTCCTCATCCCCAAAACCTGTCTTAAGCAACATCCCTAGACTGATAGGCTACAGAAGAAAATAATCAAAGCAAACATAGCATCTATCAAACAATCCTTACTATCACTCAATGTGCCTTAGATATATGATAATTTGTATGGCTTTTTTACCTATCAGGGATTAGTGGAAATCTTGGTTTTCAATGTACTTGTCCTTATCCTGAAATTGATACTAAACTTATTCCATTAGTCTAGGATATATAGATCCATTCCACCAATCTGGTGTAGCCAAAAAAAATACCCATGAGTGAACTCACCATACCCCTTGATGCAGCACATCATGTTAACTCGCACCAACATAAGTCGCTCATTTCCTTAAGTCGCATACATATGTCACTCAACGACCTTAAGCTGCCCCAACCATCATTAAGTCGCATGCCAGATGATGCAGCGCCTGAAAGCGAGTTATTGATGCAATGGAGGATGATGCAGCGCACCAACAAGTTATGTTAAGTCGCCCGCTTCGAACGCCTGCCTTGAACGACATAGCGAGTTAAGCCTTAAGTCGTTTATGTCGTAAGTCGTTTCTCTTAAGTCGCTCACCTATGCCGCTTTCCTTAAGCCGTTCACTGATGCCGCACTTCTTAAGTCGCTTATGTCGCATGGTTCTTAAGTCACTGATTCCTTATGTCGCTAAGTCATTCCTGAAGCCGTGCTCTTCTTATGTCGCTGATTTCTTAGGTCGTGAGTCGTGAGTTGTATGTTGTATTGTTGTATTGTTAAGTCACGTGTATTGTTAAGTCGTATGTTGATTATGTCGTATGCTATTAGGTCGCTTGTGTTGTTGAGCCGCGTGTGATGTTGTAACTTGTAACTGAGTTAAGTCGTAGGTCGTTAGGTCATTTGTGATGTTGTATGTCGTATGTATGTGTTGCATGTTGAGTCGCTTGTATGTGTTGTAATTCCCTATAAATAGGGGTGTGTTATCACTTGTAAAAGGGAGTTGATTTTTGAATAAAATTTGTGTGTGAGATTTTTCCACCATTGTTGAAGTTGAGTGTGATCTCCTTCTTCTTTCCTTCTTCGGGTTATTCGTGCATGAATCAACGAAGTAGAAGCCAATTCTCGGTGTCACTTGCGAGTGATCAACGGTCGAATTGTAGATCTTTCAACACGGTATCTTGCGAGATCAACGAGTTGGAGATAGCTAGATTCCGGCATCATCACGATCAACGGAATTAGGCATTTATCATTCTATCGATTTATTTGACACGAAATCATCATTTCATGGGAAAATCCTGGATAGGTTGCGAAAGTTTGAATCTAAACTGTTCGAGCCTACTAATAAGCTGCGTCATTTTTGGTATCAGAGCTAGATCAGTGCGTCAACTAGATCGGAGCTAGATTAGAAATTGAGTCGCGTCAATTTGTATCAAAGTTAGAGCGGAGACGGAAATGAGATTGTTTGATGATCATGCCTTCGAGACGTGCTAATCGCTTTTATAATGTTGAAGATTTGTATAGAAGATAAGAAGCTGAGCAGATGGAGCAGCGTATCAATGACAAGTTCAATGAGGGAATTGAAAAGTTGAACAAATTGATGAACGACATGGATCGAAATCAAAGGAGAATGCCACCAGTTTCAAACCAGAGTAGAAACAGGGTTTCACCATCGGTTTCGGGAGAAAGGAGGATGTCACCCTAGTCTTATCGGGATAGGAGAGAGTCATCCGTTTCAATGATGTGAGACCGCCATGGGTATCGAAATGAAGAGGGAAGAACTCAACGTGGGTTTGACAATGAACCATATCGTTATGTTGAAAGACAGGGTAGAAGGGACATGCATGGTCTGGATCGATATCGAAATACATATGATTTTGAGGAGGATGGTGATGGAGGTAGTATTCATTATCGAAATCGAGGCCAAGTGAGAAATCAATATCTGGATTCAGAAAATGATCGTAAATGGGAGTCAGCTATGAGGAAGGAAATTTCAAAATTCAAAAGTCGTATGCAAGCAGAAGAATTCCTTGATTAGTTGTCGAACGTTGAAGAAATTTTGAATTTCAAGGAGGTGCCTGAGAATCATAGAGTCCAATTAGTTGCTACAAGATTAAGGGGAAGAACTATGGCTTGGTGGCAGCAAACTAAACTAATTCGCGAGAGAATTGGAAAATCAACAGTTGTCACTTGGGAGAAGATGAGAAAGATGATGAAAGTAACTTTCTTGCCGTACAATTATCAATCTCTTATGTATCAGCATTTGCAGAATTTGAGACAAGGGACGAAGACAGTGAATGACTATGCAGATGAATTCTATCAATTGATTGCAAGGAATGATATTATAGAAACAGAGGAACAGCTAACGGCTAGATATATTGGAGGGTTACGAATGCAAATTCAAGACATGGAGAATATGTTTAATCCAATGTCTGTTGCTGAAGTACATCAGAAAGCTCTAGCTTGGGAGAAACAAGGGAGACGAGGAAGTGGTGTGTTTACGAGTTCTAACAATCAGAATAAGGGTGTTAGTAGCAGTGTTAATGTTTCCAAGGCAGTCAGTAAACTAATTGTCAATGAAGCCGCTAAAGTAAAGGTTAATAACAGTATCAAGTGCTATAATTGTCAGGAGTTTGGCCATAAAAGTAATGAATGTACAAAGCCAAAGAAGAGAACATTAGTTGCAGAGGAATATGAGTATGAGGATGTGGAAGCTGAAGTTGATTATTCTCAACCATCGAAGTTTGATGAAGATGAAGAAGTTGTGTTAGGAGACGAAGGGTGTAACTTGATGATGAGGAGGTCTTGTTTAGTGCCAAAGCATGAGAATGATTCTAGTTGGCTGAGAAGCAATATCTTTCAGTCTACCTGTACTATCTTGGGAAAGGTTTGTCGATTTGTTATTGATGCGGGAAACTGTGATAACATTATTTCTGAAGAAGCCGTTACGAAGTTAGGGTTGAAGACTGAAAAACACACTAGACCTTATAAACTGGCATGGCTAAAGAAAGGTGGAGAAGTGACAGTGGGAAGACGAGCATTTGTTACATTTTATATTGGGAAGAAGTACAAAGATGATATATAGTGTGATATTGTCGATATGGATGTGTGTCATCTACTATTGGGAAGACCGTGGCAATATGATAGAGCTGTACAACATAATGGTCGCACCAACAGCTACAGTTTCATGTTCGAAGGAACCCAAATTACCTTAGTTCCTAAGAAGCGTGAACAAAGTGAAAGCAAGTAAGAGAATAAAGTGGAATCAACTAGCTTATTATCTACGAGAGAATTTTTTGAAGAAGTGAAAGATAGTGCTGAATTGTTTATGTTGATTGGGTATGAAACAAATGAAGCTCTTGAAATTCCTACGGAAGTTGGACCGGTGTTAAATGATTTGAAGATGTATTTCCTATGGAATTACCCAAGAACTACCTCCATTGAGGGATATACAACACCAAATTGATCTAGTGCCAGGTGCTGTTTTACCGCATAGGCCACATTATCGTATGAGTCCAAAAGAGCATGAAGTGTTGAGAAGACAAGTTGAGGAGTTGCTTGAGCAAGGGCGTGTTTGAGAGAGTCTCAGTCCTTGTGCTGTACCAGCTCTGTTGGTACTGAAGAAAGATGGTTCATGGAGAATGTGTACCGACAGCAGGGCACTCAACAAAATAACTGTCAGATACAGATTTCCTATGCCAAGACTTGATGATCTATTGGATCAACTTAGTGGGTCTGTATTCTTTTCGAAGATCGATCTTAAGAGTGGTTATCATCAGATTCGCATTAGACCAGGTGATGAATGGAAGACAACATTCAAGATTTGGGAAGGATTATATGAATGGCTGGTCATGTCATTTGGTTTATCTAATGCACCAAGTACATTTATGAGGATGATGAATCAAATTTTCAGACCTTACATCGGGAAGTTTGTTGTAGTTTACTTCGATGATATCTTGATATATAGTGCTAGCACAAAGGAGCACATTCAACACTTGTGAAAGGTGTTAACTATTCTTCGTCATGAACAGTTCTATGCAGCGACGAAGAAATGCGTGTTCATGACGCCAAGTGTTTTATTTCTGGGTTATGTTGTGTCTAAGGAAGGGATAAAAGTGGATCAGAGTAAAGTAGCCACAATCATAAATTGGCCACAACCCAAGACTATAACAGAAGTCAGAAGTTTCCATGGGTTAGCTTCATTCTATCGAAGATTTATACCGCACTTTAGTAGTGTGATGGCTCCTGTTACTGATTCTATGAAAGGAAAGAAGTTTTCGTGGACGGAAGAGGCAGGATCTGCTTTTGAGCAAATCAAGGAACTTTTAACCTCAGCACCAATTCTAGTGTTGCCAGATTTTCAGTTACTATTTGAGTTATATACGGATGCATCAAAAGTTGGAATTGGAGGAGTGTTGAGTCAGAAGGGTCGTCCAATTGCCTATTTCGGTGAAAAACTTTCTGGAGCAAAGACGAGATACAATACTTATGATGTGGAGTTTTATGCTATTGTGCAGGCTGTGAAGCATTAGAGACATTACTTGTTCCATAAAGAATTTGTTTTGTATACGGACCATGAAGCGTTGAAACATTTACAAGGGCAGAATAAAATTGCAGCTAGGTATGCATCGTGGATAGCTTATTTGCAACAATTTACATTCGTCGTAAAGCACAAGTCTGGAGTAACTAATCGCGTCGCCGATGCATCGAGTCGGAGGGAGAATTTACTAACAACAATGCGAGTAGAGGTGATGGGTTTTGACTTACTTCCATATCTTCTTACTTCAGATTCATATTTTTCCGAAATCCTAGACAAAGTCAAGCAGGGGAGCATGGATGGATATATGTTGGTTGAAGGTTTTATATTCAAGGGAAATCAGTTGTGTGTTCCAGATTGCAGTCTACGAATGAAAATTATCAAAGAATTACATGAAGAAGGACACGTGGGACGCAACCGTACTATGCAGTTGATCTTAAAGTCTTATTTTGGCCGTCAATGAGGAAGGAAGTTGAAAAGTTTGTTCAGAGGTGCCATATTTGTCAAGTCTCAAAGGGGACAGCAACAAATGCAGGTATATATATGTCGTTGCCTATACTTACTAAACCATGGGTGGATGTTAGTATGGACTTTGTATTAGGTTTGCCGAGGACGCAACGTGGCAATGATTCTATCTACGTGGTGGTTGATCGGTTTTCAAAAATGGTACATTTTATCGCATGCAAGAAGACGGCAGATGTAGTTAATGTCGCACAGTTATACTTTAGAGAGATCTATCGTCTTTATGGGTTGCCTGAATCTATTGTATCGGATAGAGACACTCGTTTTCTGAGTCATTTTTGGATGAGTCTATGGACAATGGTCGGGACAAAGCTGAAATTTGTTAGTGCTTATCATCCACAGAAGTATGGACAAACAGAAGTTGTGAATAGATCCCTAGGTAATCTATTGAGATGCCTCGTGAATGACAATTTGAAGAGTTGGGATTCCAAGCTGTGTCAAGCTGAGTTTGCACACAACCATGCAATTAATCGTAGCACTGGGTTCAGTCCATTTCAGGTCGTTTACTCGACAATTCCTAAAGGACCATTGGATTTATCTATAGTACCACAACAGAAAGGAGTGATCAAACGAGCTAGTGATTTTGTGAATGAATTGCAAGAGTGCCACAAGGTTGTGCAGGAACGATTGCTTAACGCGAATGAGAAATATAAGCAATCCGCAGATATTAAATGACGAAATGTTGAATTCAAAGAAGGAGATTTTGTATATGCCGTATTGACTAAGGATCGATTTCCTATTGGTGCTTACAACAAGCTAGCTGCTAGAAAGATTGGTCCTTTGGAAATCGTAAAGAAGATTAATGAAAATGCTTATCAGTTAAAATTACCGGATCATATCCATACTGCTGATGTTTTCAACGTCAAACACTTGATTCCATATCATGAGAATACGTATGTCGAAGAAGAGGAAAGTGTAAATTCAGGGTCGAATTCTTTTCAATTAGGGGAGGATGATGCAGTGCATCATGTTAACTCGCACCAACATAAGTCGCTCATTTACTTAAGTCGCATACTTATGTCGCTCAACGACCTTAAGCCGCCCCAACCATTAGCGCGTCATGATAAGCGAGTTACGTCGCTTAAGTCGCTCAACGACCTTAAGCTGCCCCAACCATCATTAAGTCGCATGCCAGATGATGCAGCGCCTGAAAGCAAGTTATTGATGCAGTGGAGGATGATGCAATGCACCGGCGAGTTATGTTAAGTCGCCTGCCTTGAACGCCTACCTTGAACGACATAGCGAGTTAAGCCTTAAGTCGTTTATGTCGTAAGTCATTTCTCTTAAGTCGCTCACCTATGCCGCTTTCCTTAAGCCGTTCATTGATGCCGCACTTCTTAAGTCGCTTATGTCGCTTGATTCTTAAGTCGCTGATTCCTTCTGATTCCTTATGTCGCTAAGTCGTTCCTGAAGCCGTGCTCTTCTTATGTCGCTGATTTCTTAGGTCGTGAGTCGTGAGTTGTATGTTGTATTGTTGTATTGTTAAGTCGCATGTATTATTGAGTCGTATGTTGTTTATGTCGTATGCTGTTAGGTCGCTTGTGTTGTTGAGCCGCGTGTGATGTTGTAACTTGTAATTGAGTTAAGTCGTAGGTCATTAGGTCGTTTGTGGTGTTGTATGTCGTATGTATGTGTTGCATGTTGAGTCGCTTGTATGTGTTGTAATTCCCTATAAATAGGGGTGTGTTGTCACTTGTAAAAGGGAGTTGATTTTTGAATAAAATTTATGTGTGAGCTTTTGCCACCATTGTTAAAGTTGAGTGTGATCTCCTTCTTCTTTCCTTCTTCGGGTTATTCATGCGTGAATCAACGAAGTAGAAGCCAATTCTCAGTATCACTTGCGAGTGATCAACGATCGAATTGTAGATCTTTCAACACGGTATTTTGCGAGATCAACGGATTGGAGATAGCTAGATTCCGGCATCGACACGATCAACGGAATTGGGCATTTATCGTTCTATCAATTTATTTGACATGGAATCATCATTTCGCGGGAAGATCCTGGTAGGTTGCGAAAGTTTGAATCTAAACTGTTCGAGCCTACTAATAAGCTGTGTCATCTCTGCTTTCGTGTCAACCAGAACATACTCCGAGTAACAATGATCCCTTAGCATGCATATTCAAGCCCTTCCCTTGCCTCATGTAGTTTCCATTATCCTCAAGGAATCATTCGACATTCCTCTTTTCCATGATAAGACCATTCAACATCCTATCCATGGGTCACCCTTCTAAGAATCTGTCATATGTGGATAATCATCCTCACGACTCCTTCCGACATCGAGCCACCATCATCGGAATCTAACTCCTTTCACCATCAAGTTACCATCCCCGAAGTACTGAAGTAATCATAATGCTAGTACCTCACCATCAAACCCCATGCAAACAAACAAATACCTTCAACATGATCTGCAGACCTTATACTTCCCTTCTTGAAAGTTTCACCCCCATCTAACCAAAAGAAACAACTCGGTGTCGACCAAAACCACTCAACATCGAGTTATTTACTTAGCCAAAATTTGGTCCTTCTTCTATTCTAAAGTCCTTCTCTCCAAATCTCTAACTCCCAAGTGTTCGGGCCCTTCCACTATCCAAGAAAGTACTCGATACCTAGAAGAATGGTTGGTACCAAATCCTTTATTAGTCAAATTTTGGCCATCCCTTGAACCTTGAGCCTTCTCCTTCATACCCAAAGTCAACCCCGAGTTTTCCACTAAGTTACTCGAAGAATGACTCCAAGCACAACTCCATCGAATTGATTCCTACTGACTCCAATTCTACCTTCCACCATAGCTTTCTGCTAACTAGATTTTGATGCAATTTGAAGCGTGGGCTCCTCACATGCTCTAGAGCCTCACCTACAAGTTTCATCGAATTTCAACCACTTTTGTCTTCGATTTGCCTAATTCGACAATCTATTTCCTAAGTGCCTAAAAGCACTAGCAAACCATATTAAAGCACAACATACAAACATGAAATATCATCCATATACATCCATACACATATACAGTTTATCAAAACATAATAATCAGGAAAATCCTATTCTAGATCTAAATTTTACACTAACATGCCAATGTGATCAAAAGGGGTTGAAATACCATTTAAAAACCATTTTCAATCATTTTAGGTTGGCCATAAACATGTATAAAGGTGTGAATAAAGTTAGAAAATGTTTTAGGATTAAAAATCATGTTAAAAAAAATCAGTTTTAACTATATAAACATGCATAGGATAGTGTGAGGTCAAGAACCACTCACCAATTAGCCAAATTTTCCACTTTTCTCCTTAGATTTGAAAGGGATAACAAGGAAAATGAATTCAACTCAGCCAAAAATAATAATCTCCAATCCCATTGTGCTAATTACCCATCTAATGATGATTTAGGCTAAGATTGGTAAGAAAAAGGTAAGCATTTTGATCGAATTAGGATTAATGGATGTTTAAAACTATTTTGGGGAAAATGAAAATGACTTAGATCAGTCCCTACAGCCTTCCTTTAGCACAATTCATGTAATTCATTAGCGGGCCTAAGTATAGGCTTAGTTAATCATCCACTAATGCAAACCATCAACAGCCAAAACTTAAAACAGCCATAACACTCAAATGGTAAGTCCATTTTACTATTATGACTACTACTATATGGAACATGAAACCATCATCTAGAAGCAATGGAACTTGTATCAGACCCTAAATTGGCTCCTATCAAAAGTTATAGTCCATACAAGGTTTTCACGGTCAAAATGGTCACATAAAAATTCAATAAAAATCACAGATGTGGAAAATTTCCCTAAGAGTCATTTCTTAATATTTTAGAGTCATGTGACCTCATCTGAATAATATAAAAATATTTTGCGATCTTTCGAAACATATAATATGGGGCGTTACAATATATCTCTATATATCAATCCGAAGAGTTCATTAACTCTATTACCACTTCCACTAAATGAGTGCTTCACCTTTAGTTATTTGAGATACAATCCACTAGTAACATATGATTCATAATCACATGATTAAAGAATTATTCCTCAAGGATATGACTTCGTCCATAATTCCAAAATAACTATAGAAAATTTTAGATAATTCTGTATTTTCTAGAGCTAATGCATCAGAGTAGTTAAAGAAACAAATATCATCACTATAATAGTGTTATTTTATATGAATATTCATATTAAAATAAAATATATCTATTTTTAGTTATATTTAAAACTGTTATTGATTCGCTAATAGTATTTTGGTGTATATATAAAAAAGCAATCTTTCGTAACTTGATGCATTCAATAATAAGTGTCATATGGTATGCTCCTATCGTTTCTGCCATTTCTATAATGATGCATGAAATACGATGCTTCTTTCAACCACTTATTATGAGCTATTTATTTTGTTAACCACAATTAGTTTATACTCTAGTGTTTTAGATCAAATATCTTGAACTCAAATAAATAACTTTTATAAAAAATATTTTTTCTATAAGTGAAATACAAATTTGGAATAGGAATAATATTATCATTCCATATTTGTTATCTATTATATTTATAATCCCGGTTTTTGATGTTTCTTCATGAAGTAGAGGTGACTATTCACTCTCTTCTTCCCAATTATGACTATGTTACATCTAGTCTCTTACTTTCTTTTCAAATGGTCGAACCATTCAAAAGGAAACACTTACTACAAGGCTGCACCAAACACTTTACAAAAGTGCATTCAGACATGCTTAACGTTTAGGTTACTGTATAATTTACAATAAAGTAAACTAATTAAACTGACATTTCAATGATCTAAATTCTAGGTCAATCTAGTAATTCTTGGCCCGATTTGCTTCTAACACAACAAGGTCCCTATTGTATTTAATCTTATTGAACACGTAATCTTGCACTATCGTTTGGTTGCTCATTTCTAGTGAAACATTTTCATGAGATTTCATACAGCATGAACATGACCATTCTACAACATTTTGTATGTTCTTGAATATGGTTCAAATATCCGTGTTCCTATTTTTTTTAAGAGTTCAAAATTACAGAGGACAATACACAATCTTGGGCAAATAAACACATAAATGACTAAGGTAGGAATGTATTTAGTAGCTGTATAATTTGGCTCTCGCATGAGTCTTGAAGTGACAAACATGCCAAAGATTAACTAGTAAGTATATTTTATATTTCTTTGAAAATCCTAGTTTAGTTCATTTGTTTATTTTAATTGATAAACAACTTTATAAATTTCATTTGCTGCACAAATTTATTGAAGTTGATTATTTATCATTGTATAACATGTGTTCTTCATATTAGAAATGTTAAATGTAATCATTTCATTTTTCTAATAATGCTCCTATTAGAGTTTTAAATTCCTCAAAAACCTACGAGAAATATAGAAATCTTTTGATCTCTCTAGTGTGTATTAGGACTCGCTTGACTTGGAATTTTGTCCTTGAGTTTGCCCAACAAATCATAGGCTCATAAGCGATGGATAACTCTTTATCGATTAAGTCATATACAACTCTTAACAATGTTCTTTGCCCTAATCTCAACCTTGACCTTTTGTTTCCTCAACCAATCAAAAGAGAGTGTCCACTCTTGCTAATAACTTCTTGACGGCCTAAGTATAATGCATATACCTTGAGTTGGCTCAACAAATCATGCATGTATCTTACCTCATTGACAATATGTTAATAGTATTACGCATAATAGCTCTGGCTTGAGTTTGCTCAATAACTAGCGTGTATGCAAGTAATATAACAATATATAAATGACAAACGACAACTATATTAAAATACATAAACTCTTAATATATTTTGATTGCTAATGTTTTAAGAAATACTGTATTTCTTATGAAATATCCTCATGATTCAAGTGTTGGACAAATTTGAAATCACGGTATATGTACTTTACTTATGTACTTATTCCAGAAATATGTTTTGGATGTATTTCGGCTCCACTTGCATTATTTTATACATATAAAGTTATACAAGTTCAATTTGTTTATAATGTAATAATTTAATTAACTCATATATTGTTTATAGGTATCTTATTAGTTAAATTAAATTAAATTAGTTTTAATTTTATTAATTAAACCATATTTAATTAATTCAATTTATATAAAAAAATAAATTGTATATTATTCATCTTAAAACATGATGTCCTTCAGCCTAAATTTTTCTCAAAGTTTGTCCTTCTTCTTGATTGCCCCTAAATAAAACTATAAATTCATAGTTGATTATTTATCTTAAATAGTTTAAGATGAAAAATATAAATTTTCAAAATTTTATATAAATTGAATTAATTAAATATGGTTTAATTAATAAAATTAAAATTAATTAAAATAAGACTTAATTAATAAAATATCAGGGCAATTAGGGAGAAGGACAAACTTTGAAAAAATTTAGGCTGAAAGACATCAAGTTTTATTATTAGACTGAAGGATAAGTGTTAGTTATAATTTACGTTGAAAGACAAACTTTGAAAAAAAATGTAGGTTGAAGGACAAATGATAGTTTTATTTTTAGGTATTATATTCGGTTTTACACTATAAAAAAGTAACATTATTCTTAAGCCTAAAAAAACTTATTTTTCTTTAGCCTAATTTTTTTTCAAAATTTGTTTTTGTACCTATTTTCCTGTTTTTATTATTTATGTATACATATTAATATACAAACATATATACACACATATATTAAATTTTAATTAATTAATTAATTCTTTTATTTAATCAAATAATTTAATTAATTGAAAAAAATTATTTTATTTTATCTTAAACAATTTAAGATAAAAGTGCGACTATAACAATTATAATTACACACATATGTTGGTATATATATATATATATATTATAATTAATTAACTTTTAGTTAACTATTTTATTTGTTTTGATTAATCATATTAATTAAATAAGTATTAATATTTTGAAATTAATTATTTAATTTGCCAAATCGGTTTTGAAAATTTAAATTTATTTTATAACATTTATAAAATTTTCTTTTTTATTTTAAACTTAACCTTTTAAACGTAATATATATTTTTAAACCTTAAAACCTTAATTTGAATATTATGGCAAGTCCCAAAAAACTCTAGGCCTTACATCTGGGACAACTATTTAGGCTTACTCCATCCATTGCGCTTAGGAGGGGAGAATACTTTATTATTCAGCATAAGCATATACATTACTTTTCTGGACACCTATCAAATAGACAAGTTTAATTAGTTGGTCTTAAGTGTTGACTAATTACACTACACAGACCATTTAGGCTCTGATATCATTGTCGGAAACCGGCCTTTTCACCACTGAGTGAAATGGGTAAATTTTATGTTTTCCCTAGTTGGATCTCAATGGACATATGTAACACCTTGTATTTCTAACAAAAAATAAATAATTAAATAAAAATGACATTTTGGTAATTTTACATAAAAACTAAAATTTTGCAAATGAAAGAATTTGAAAATTTTAATTTTTCCATTGGATTTAGATTTTTCTACCCCAAATTCATATGTAAAATGTTCAAAATAGATATTGGATAAAGGAGATACAAAATGTTTACCATAGCATGCATTTCGGGTATTGTTCCTATTTGAAATTGAAATTTAATATTAAATTGCGGGAATAGATCAAAATTCATTTAGTAAGTAAATAATTGATTATGTCTGAATTAGTTTAAAATGAGTATAATTGATTTAATGTGCATTAAAAGAAAAGAAAGAAAGATATTTACATGCGCAAACTTAAAACCGCTTTAGGGGGAAAGCATCAATTACCATGATAATGAAATTTATTGCTATAATTAATGAAAAGGTATATTATCTCTTTCTTTATAATGAATAAAAGAAAATTTAATTTCTTAATTTGAAAAGGTAAATACCAGTTAATTACAAATGATTGAGCAAATACTAATAGAAAGTAAAGTTCCTAATCAATATCGACATCAATATATGTACATATGTGTGTGTGTTTAAATATTAATCCATTATTCCCAATAATGGTTAACAATATGTGTGTGTAGGATAATTATTAATGATATTAATATGAGCAAAGAAATAATTTTTCCCAGCCTAGATTGCATCTAATTTCCTACCATAAATACATGCTTAAGTCTCACCCCTTCCTCATTTTAAACCCTAGGCTACATATGGTAAATTCCATATTTTCTTCCTCTTCCACGTTTCTTAATTCAATTCTTTAGAATAAACCTCGATTAAATAAAAATAAAAGAGTGGTCTAGCCTAAAAGCTTAGCAAAGAAGAGAGGCGCGGCGATTTACTAAAATTTTATATAAGATCTAATATAATGTGGATGATATTCTAATACGTGACAAATCAACAAATAAGCAGTTAAAATAAACAAAGTAAGATACGATCAGACCAAAAAATTTATACTAGTTCGGACCTCCCATCCTATGTCTATTCCTTAAGCTCTACTTAGGAATTTCATTATCTGCAATTCTCATTTCACCCGGAAGAATAGGCTTACAACTACCTAAACAACCGAATAGGACTATAACCAACTTCAAAGCAAAAAAAAATCTTTACGACTTGATGTGTTCTTATCAAACACGAATAAGTCACTCTTTAGTATACCCTTCCAATAAAATCCTTTGATGGTTTTAGAGTTGAACGTGCAGTGCTGTAGGAAGTAGAGAATAAATTGATTACATCTTGATCTCAAATAATAGGAAATAGAAAGAGAAATGAAAGCGAAAGAATTAGTTGAAATGAAGGAATGAATTAGGTCAATATTTATAGTGGTGAAGAGATTTGTTAAAGCTTAGTGATTATTCGAGAAATTGAAACTCTTCGAAAACAAATGCTTCCTTTCAAAATGCTGATGTCCGCTCAAAAAATATAGCTGTTAATCTTTCTCAAACGTTTGAGTGAAAGGAATAGATGTCTGGTTCGTTATTTTATAAACTATTTTAAACTAGATCAAATGTCTAAATTATTTAGGTCAGAAGTTTGACTTTAAAAAGAAAAGAATAGGTTCATTTTACACCATATTTAAACATATGAAACACAGAGTAAGATGTCTGAGTCGATTTATTAAAAAAAATACTTTGCAGGATAAGGCGTCTAAATAAATCAAATAGAGGTCTGATGCCTTCATCAGACGACTAGTTAATTCATTTAGACAACAGATGTAACGACCCAGAATTTTTGTTAATTAAAATTTGTATATTTAATTAATTTTAAATATTAATAAGTGAAATTTATAAGTCGAATAAATTTTATTTCGAACACCTGGATTAAATTGGATAATTAAATCGACAATTTAATAGTTGAAATTACGTAAATAATTGAAAATTGAGTTTAATATGACTGAAAATGATTTGTAAAATTTTATTTTATCATATTGGAGTTAGAACGATATTATAGAACTTTTAAAATCGAATTAAAAGTTAATTTGTGAAAATGAATATTTTAATATTTAAATCGACTAGTGAAATTAGCCATTTTTCGAACAGTCTCAGAATTGGACGAAACTAGTTTCATTGGATCCGTAATAGTTTGTTATTGTCGGATTTCAATTTTCGTAGCAATCGGAGTTTTCGTTTGATCGTGGCAGCTCGAAACGCATCGAAATAGTTTTAATATTTATTTGACGAGTTAAAATAGCTATTTTTCAAACAGTCTCGGATTTCGACGAAACTAGTTTCATCGGATCCGTAATGTGATATTATTGTATGGTTTCAAATTTCGTGTCAATCGGATTTACCATTCGTTCGGGGCAAGCTAAAACGCCTAGAAATTAGTTTAATTTAAATTGATCATTTATTACCATAACTCGCACAGATGATCGAATTAGCTTCCGAAACACATTCCATTGTGTTTGAAACGTGGGGTAAACCTTAGAAACGCCAACCGACACGCTTCGTTTGGAGTTCGGAAAAATTCGGATGAATAGTAATTCGCCAATTTTCTTTAAAAGGACCTCATATCTTTGTTTTTGCATCAAACCCTAACCAGAAACCCTAGCCGTCACTATCTTCATTAATGGCCAGAAAACTCCGATTTTCTTCCTCGTTTTTCTTTAAATCCATCGACATTCATGCGAAGTCTTCAACTACATAATGAGAGAGGACGTTGAGATCTCTAAAGTGAACGGCTGCGATCGAAATTGTAGCGACAAGGTGGTCGCTAAGGGGTCGCGTTGGCCTGGCATTCGTGCACGATTCCCAAGGGCCATAGGTGACCGAGCTTCAAGGTGGTTCAGGCGAGAGGTGTGTGGAGCATGGGCTACACGATGGCGCATTCCGATCGCCTTCAACTCGTTCGAGGAGGCGCGTGAATTTCGAAGATGGTTGGCGGCATTGGGTTTTCACATTCGAGCCATGCCTGGAGAAGAAAGCAAGAACGCGTTCAGTGGCTCAGGTCCATTCATTGCAACGTGCGGCCAGGTCTATGCGAGTGTTTAAAAAGTGAAATTAAAATGCTAATTAAATGATATTTATATTCTTTCAAACTTTGTAATGCTATATCTTGTTCATACGAGGTCGAAAAATTACGAATCAAGTTGCGTTGTCTTCGTTTCGTCGAGCACTACGCTATGGAGCTGGTTTGGAGTCGTTTGGAGTCAGTGAAAATTTCGGGTAAAATTAAACGCACGTTTAATTTTATTCGAAATAAAAAGCTGAAAACGAAATTGAAATCAAGGTGAGAACTTCTCACTCAATCGAATCGGTTTCGATTTTAATTTTAAATAGTTAGATTTAAAAATTCTTGAATGTATGTTTGAATGATGATTACTATCTATTGATTGTTAAAATAGACATTATACGCTGTTAGTAAGCGAGGGTTATTTATTAAAAACATATACCGCGAATATTTCACAGTACAGTGAAATTGGAATTATTTATGTACTTGGAGTTGATTTTCCCGCATTATATAGCGGATGAGACCCTATTGCGCCGCCTATTAAGCAGATAATATTTTATAAATCCCATATGCCGCGATAATTCCGTACTGGAACGGAATTGGTATTGTGCTAACATCTTTGGATGCAGGAAAACAGGTTGGAGGGATCCAACTGGATTCCTCAACAATATTTATTTGATTTCAGATATTTTGATATTTGTTGATTATCATATATAGATATATGATGTCGTTGTTGTCATGATTGACTATTTGGTATGTAGCATCATTGGGCCAATTTTGGAATTTTAAAATGATTTTTAAAGTGATTTTTGAAAATATACGTTTTATAAAATATTTTGGAATTGATTCATTTTAAATAAATAAACGTTATAATTTTAATGTTATAAAAATTATGATTTTGGAGAAATATAGTTAAAATTTGATTTTGAAAATATGGGGTTAATGATTTTATAAAATAGTTTAAATCGGGATTTTTGAATTTATTGTAAAAAGTTTAAAATATAGGATTTATGAAATTTGATTATTTTATAAATCAAAGAAAATGGTGAAATTATAAAGGAGTTTAAAGACGTTTTTAAATAATAATATAAATTGATTTATATAAAAGATTTATAAAATTTGATATTTATAGATTAAAATATGGGAATTATAAAATGAGTTTTTATAAGTGTTAGAATGAAGTGCAAATGAACTTCATAAATGAATGAAATTCATAGAATTATAAACGGTGAAGTTATAAATGGAATTTTATAAGCAGTAGATTTATAAAATTTGTAAAGTTATTAAAAGAATAGTTTTGGGTAAATAAGTGAATCTTATAAGTTATAAGATTTATAATTTGGGAAGTTTAAAAGAACGATTTTGTAAACAAATAAATTTTAAGTATTTAACTTATAATATGAACTTTTGGTATATAATTGAGTTATAAATTGAAATAGGTTAATAAAGGAGATTTATAAAAGGAAGTTGTTATAAAATAAATAGAAATGGAATTTATAAACATTGTTTTATAAATCCGCAAACGGCCTATTTTGATAAGTAAATTGTTATAACTTATTAATGGAGTTATATTCACGTTTTAGACAGTGAATAATCCTTTAAAATAAAATGTATAGAAATGATGAAATTGGTTAACGAAGTATATTCACGTTTTTGGATAGTGAATAATATGTTAAAGAAAATGTTTTGGATGTGATGTTTTAAATAGAATTAAAACGATCTAACGATGTTTTTAAAATGTGTTAAGATTCGAAACTATAGATTTCAACATTCATTGTTGAAATAGACATTTTCGAGAAATAGAAGGAAATGGTGGACTATAACATTGTTGTTATAGTAAATGATTTCCGAAAGGAAATGTTTTGTATAATATTGGGATTTATATATCTATCTTAATTTCGAATCCCTATACTAGTGATTTTGGGTTGTCGTAACGATGTTTTATGCAACATTCGTTTTAGCCCAAATAAATATGTTTAAGAGAATGATTTCCTTAAAGAATGAAATATATACTTAATTTCGATTTAAGTATATTGAATATTTTCCAAATGTTGAAAATAAATAGATTTGTGAATTACTTATTAATAAATATGTATGGAAATGTTTTTCCAATGTGAAATGAAAAGTTTTGAGAATTTATCTTTTTGAAGATAAATTGAAAATGAATAATTGAAATCGTATATTCATAAATATTTTGGAATGTAAATTCACCATGGAATTTATAAATGAAAAGGGGAACTTGTTTAAAAATAAACGTTGATTTATTTTTGAAGTGTGGGAATTAATTTATAGATTTGGAACGTAAGTATAAAGTAAATCGTTAAGGATTTATTTAATTGGTTTAAATGAACCATGTTGAAATGAAAATATTTCCACGTAAGGAAAATTTTGAAATTTGTTTTCAAAAAGTGGTAAAGATGAAAAGTGATTTGAAAATTGTTTTCAAATGGTTGAAGTGTGGAAAATATATATCTTGTAAAAATATTTTTGGAAAATAAATAATTTGGAAAATTATTTGGAATCTGGTGATGTTGTGCATATCCATTGATAGTTCAATAACCGACTATCAATATTTACCTTTAAATAGGTATTTGTTGTGATTTGTTTGAATTTGAATGCCGCACTTACTTTTGAATAAGCGCTCACTATTCGGGTTAACCGGGAAAGGACTTTGGGGTCGTATAACCCATTCCGAATATGTGATACGTCGTTATGAATTGCATTTGAAGACCGGTGTTGAAGACCGGATATTTTTGAAAACGAAAGGATTACCGTCGAATGTTTCTGCACCGAATGGCCCCGGTATAGAAATTCCATATGTGATGGGAAGTCCGGACGTGATTAGTGAATATCCGGATTGCAAGGACTTCTTTGTAAGTGCCTTCGGTTCTGTTCGATCCCGGAACAGACTTGAATTGATTGTATGTCTGACATTACAAATTGAGATATAAAGCTGATTTCTTTCAAATACATATCTGTTGGTGGTGGAGAATTTATTCACTTAGCATTAACACCCTTCTCTGAGACGTACGAGATCAGAGGTTATGTAGTTGAAGGTTATTAGTAATATACTCCCAATTTGGTAGTGTGATATGTTAAGTGCTATTGAGCATTTGTTGAATCAAAGCACAGCCTTTGTATAAAGCGTAGCTTTGTGGACGAGACTGCGTCGGACCTCACACCCCGGAAATGGTCAAAACAGGAAGGATGCGGCAAGGTTATTAGGGGGTAGTGCCCGTTTAGTGTATTTCATTCCTTCTGGATAGAGGTGGTATCATGGTATGGAGCCCAGATACTTAACCTATGTTGTTGCTGCAAACTTATTACTTTGTGGTTGTTGGAAATCGAGGATCCTCGGATGTAGATCGGTAACGATCGGGGGATGACATATTCGTGTCAGTAGTTACCCAGTTAGGGGTAACCCGGCCTTGTGTTGGCAGAGATCCGGTTTGGTTCTCGGGACGTCATTCCAGAGGCGTTTCCATGTGGCAATGGGAAGTTCCTTGGCCTGACCATTTGTTGGAAATCCAAAGAAACAATACGATCTTGTACGGTTTTAGTTGTAGAACCTATCATTCACTTATGGTGGTCACCACTGTTTGGATGGTAGCTATAGTAGGCATAAGTGCGAAATGCCTATGCTGGCTAAGATTTATATCTTTATTTTCGAAATGATTTTTCCTACACTATGCACTAGTAATAATATCAAATGTTTCTTTTTAATGTGTATCAAGCATCTTTGACTATCATAAGGAGAAATCTACTCCGATTCTGTGTTTGCATTGTGTGTGTGTGGGGGAGGCCTTATGGTAGTCTCATTTTTTTAAAAGCATTGCGGATTGACTTTAAAAATATTCCTCTATTTTGTTTTTGAAGATAAAAATAAACTGTTTTAGTTCTCACACCAGTCACATGACTGACTCGGAGTTTATTGTTTTCCTTCCTAAACTCTGGGTGCCCACCAATTTCCACACGGGCAGTCAAGAGTCAGGTTTATCAAGATATTCTGGAATTCGGGAGTTGCTGGAGGCAAGATGGATGGCATGGCGTATTCACTAGTATATAGTATTTCTTTTTCGATGTTTGTTGTTGTTTGATAGTTGTACCTTTGATGATATAATGTAATGTAATGTGATGTAATGTAATAACTGATATAGTTCTTTGTTTAAAGATCATTCATTTATCTATTATATGTTGTTCCGCTGCGATTGTGAGATTCTGATATTGTTCAGCTGTTTTCTTTCTGTTCTGTTCTACCTTTTCTCTCTTCTTCTACCTTTTTTTTAAACCCTAAGAATTCGTATTTCTGTTCATCTTGAGTTAATCACTGGAGATTAGTGTCTATTCAAGGAGTACGGATTTGCGGGTCCTCGCATCTGGTATCAGAGCATATGGTTAAGCGACAACCATGGCTCTGTTGGGTATTAATCATTAGAGATAGAGTCAGTAGTACTCTAGAATGAGTCTGAGTGTAATAATAGCTATGCGTGCGTATTTGTTAGTGAATATCAAATTGTTTTATATTGTGATGATTGGTTTGTTGAGTGGTATATGGATTCTGGTTAATACGAGTAATTAACTTTGTTGATAGGGATCTCTAAACACTTGTACAGAACAATTCGACACGATATTGTTTTAAATTGGGTAAATGAAATAATTTTAGCTTGATTATATTTTATATATAAAGGGATAATTTTGCAGAATTATTTAAGTGTATGTGAGTTGATTGTTTGGTTGTTGAAAATGTAAGAATATATATAAGTAAATTTAAAAGATGTTTGAATAATCTAAATAAAAGAATAATTGTATAAGCAAAAGAATTTTAAGAATTGAAATTATAATTAATGTGATTTACAATTGTGAAATAATCTTATATATATATAAGAAGTGAAACTATATGAATATATTTATGAATATGAGTTGTAAATAAAAAATGAGTTTGAATAAGTGATGAAATTTGACTTTAGTAAAGGTTAAATAAAAATTTACTTTAGAATGGGAATCTGAATTGATTTATAAGTGGGAATTTAAGTTAAGTAAAGCCAAATAATGTTTAAATGGAATATAACCTAAGTGATGTTGAATGAAGTTGATTTTGGTATCAAAGTAAATTAATAAAGTTAAGTGATAAATGTGAACTTGAGTTATATAAATGAAATTCAACTTTTGTAATTGAATTGAACGAATGAATTGAATGTAAATCAATTAAATGTAAATAATTGATATGAAATAATGAATGTAAGTGTAATTCATTAAAATCTAATGTTATTGGAAATTGAAAGATTGAATGTAAATCAATTTAATTAAACCAATTGAAAGTAAAGGTGTTAAACCAAAATGAATGTAAAGTAAAGCAAAGGAATTTGGTTGTAATTAATATACATTGGTTATTATATGATAGTTAGTTGATTGTATTTAATTCATTAAGTTAGTGAAATTGAAAGCTAAAGTAATTGAAATCAAATTGGAAGTTAAGTGAATCTCAAATAGAATTGAATTTGATTTGGAAATGAACCAACTTGAATATGAATTAGTGAATATAAACTAATTTAAAATGAATGTTAGTAAAATATCCAATGTTAATGATTCCATTTGAAAAATAAATTTAATAAATATTAATGAGAATATGAATGAATATTTATTGGTTATGGATGTTAGTTGAATGCTAGTTGGATGATAGTTGGTTGATGGTTGAATATATTGCTTTTACTGTAGTTGCTATGTTGGCACATATAATTATTATGTTGCTATATATTGTATATCGATACTATTGTCTCTATACATGTTTCTCACTGTTTGTTGAGTGTTTAGTAGGTGCGGATCGCGTTTGCTTCGCATTTGGAGCTCGCTTTCACGCTATATTAGCTGTATAAGCTCGCTAATAATAAATAAGGTACATATCTCGGATTAAATATCATACTGTTACACTTTTTTCCCTGCGGGATACCTCATCACTTGATGAGATGTATATTTGTGATATATATACTGTCATTATTTTTTCGGATCGAGACGCGCAAAGGAGACTATGGCGAATTTTTCCGAAAATTTAAGGCGTTAGAAAAAAAGTGGGAATTTTTGGGAAAGTTTGTGAAAACTAAAAATTTGATTTGGAGTTGAAAGTTAAACAATAGTAGTTGTTTTTGAAAAGATAACTATGTATGATTTGAAAACTTAGTAAACATTTTGTAAGAAATTTAACTATGGATTTATGGAAAGTTAATAGATTCTGTAACTTTTCTTTCTTGGTAATTTCGAGGACGAAATTCTTTTAAGGGAGGAAGATTGTAACGACCCAGAATTTTTGTTAATTAAAATTTGTATATTTAATTAATTTTAAATATTGATAAGTGAAATTTATAAGTCGAATAAATTTTATTTCGAATACCTGGATTAAATTGGATAATTAAATCGACAATTAATAGTTGAAATTACGTAAATAATTGAAAATTGAGTATAATATGATTGAAAATGATTTGTAAAATTTTATTTTATCATATTAAAGTTAGAAAGATATTATAAAACTTTTAAAATCGAATTAAAAGTTAATTTGTGAAAATTGAATATTTTAATATTTAAATCGACTAGTGAAATTAGCCATTTTTCGAACAGTCTCAGAATTGGACGAAACTAGTTCCATTGGATCCGTAATAGTTTGTTATTATCGGATTTCAATTTTGGTAGCAAACGGAGTTTTTGTTTGATCGTGGCAGATCGAAACGCATCGAAATTGTTTTAATATTTATTTGACGAGTTAAAATAGCTATTTTTCAAACTGTCTTGGATTTTGACGAAACTAGTTTCATCGGATCCATAATGTGATATTATTTTATGGTTTCAAATTTCGTGTCAATTGGATTTACCGTTTGTCCGGGGCAAGCTAAAACGCCTAGAAATTAGTTTAAATCGGTTTAATTTAAATTGATCGTTTATTGCCATAACTCGCACAGATGATCGAATCAGCTTCTGACACACGTTCCATTGTGTTCAAAACGCGGGGTAAACCTTAGAAACGCCAACCGACACGCTTCGTTTGGAGTTCGGAAAAAATCGGATGAATAGTAATTCACCAATTTTCTATAAAAGGACCTCATATCTTTGTTTTTGCATCAAACCCTAACCAGAAACCCTAGCCGCCACTATCTTCATTAATGGCCAAAAAACTCTGATTTTCTTCCTCATTTTTCATTAAATCCATCGACTTTCATGTGAAGTCTTCAACTACAAAATGAGAGAGGGCGTTGAGATCTCTAAAGTGAATGGCTACGATCGAAATTGGAGCGACAAGGTGGTCGCTAGGGGGCCTTGTTGGCCTGCCATTCGTGCACGATTCCCAAGGGCCATAGGCGACCGAGCTTTAAGGTGGTTCAGGCGAGAGGTGTGTGGAGCATGGGCTACACTATGGCGCATTCCGATCGCCTTCAACTCGTTCGAGGAGGCGCGTGAATTTCGATGATGGTTGGCGGCATTGGGTTTTCGCATTCGAGCGATGCCTGGAGAAGAAAGCGAGAACGCCTTCAGTGGCACAGATCCAATCATTGAAACGTGCGGCCAGATCTATGTGAGTGTTTAAAAAGTGAAATTAAAATGCTAATTAAATGATATTTATATTCGTTCAAACTTTGTAATGCTATATCTTGTTCATACGAGGTCGAAAAATTACGAAACATGTTGCATTGTCTTCGTTTCGTCGAGCACTATGCTATGAAGCTGGTTTGGAGTCGTTTGGAGTCAGTGAAAATTTCAGGTAAAATTAAACGCACGTTTAATTTTATTCGAAATAAAAAGCTGAAAACGAAATTGAAATCAAGGTGAGAATTTCTCACCCAATCGAATCGATTTCGATTTTAATTTTAAATGGTTAGATTTAAAAATTCTTGAATGTATGTTTGAATGATGATTGTTATCTATTGATTATTAAAATAGATATTATACGTCGTTAGTAAGCGGGGGTTATTTATTAAAAACATATACCGCGAATATTTCACAGTACGGTGAAATTGGAATTATTTATGTACTTGGAGTTGATTTTCCCGCATTATATAGCGGATGAGACCCTATTGCGCCGCCTATTAAGCGGATAATATTTTATGAATCCCATATACCATGATAATTCCGTACTGGAATGGAATTGGTATTGTGCTAACATCTTTGGATGCAGGAAAACAGGTTGGAGGGATCCGACTGGATTCCTCAACAGTATTTATTTGATTTCAGATATTTTGATATTTGTTGATTATCATATATAGATATATGATGTCGTTGTTGTCATGATTGACTATTTGGTATGTAGCATCATTGGGCCAATTTTGGAATTTTAAAAGGATTTTTAAAGTGATTTTTGAAAATATACGTTTTATAAAATATTTTTGGAATTGATTCATTTTAAATAAATAAACGTTATAATTTTAATGTTATAAAAATTATGATTTTGGAGAAATATAGTTAAAATTTGATTTTGAAAATATAGGGTTAATGATTTTATAAAATAGTTTAAATCGGGATTTTTGAATTTATTGTAAAAAGTTTAAAATATAGGATTTATGAAATTTGATTATTTTATAAATCAAAGAAAATGGTGAAATTATAAAAGAGTTTAAAGACGTTTTTAAATAATAATATAAATTGATTTATATAAAAGATTTATAAAATTTGATATTTATAGATTAAAATATGGGAATTATAAAATGAGTTTTTATAAGTGTTAGAATGAAGTGTAAATGAACTTCATAAATGAATGAAATTCATAGAATATAAACGGTGAAGTTATAAATGGAATTTTATAAGCAGTAGATTTATAAAATTTGTAAAGTTATTAAAAGAATAGTTTTGGGTAAATAAGTGAATCTTATAAGTTATAAGATTTATAATTTGGGAAGTTTAAAAGAACGATTTTGTAAACAAATAAATTATAAGTATTTAACTTATAATATGAACATTTGGTATATAATTGAGTTATAAATTTAAATAGGTTAATAAAGGAGATTTATATAAGGAAGTTGTTATAAAATAAATAGAAATGGAATTTATAAACATTGTTTTATAAATCCGCAAACGGCCTATTTTGATAAGTAAATTGTTATAACTTATTAATGGAGTTATATTCACGTTTTAGACAGTGAACAATCCTTTAAAATAAAATGTATAGAAATGATGAAATTGGTTAACGAAGTATATTCACGTTTTTGGATAGTGAATAATATGTTAAAGAAAATGTTTTGGATGTGATGTTTTAAATAGAATTAAAACGATCTAACGATGTTTTTAAAATGTGTTAAGATTCGAAACCATAGATTTCAACATTCATTGTTGAAATAGACGTTTTCGAGAAATAGAAGGAAATGGTGGACTATAACACTGTTGTTATAGTAAATGATTTCCGAAAGGAAATGTTTTGTATAGTATTGGGATTTATATATCTATCTTAATTTCGAATCCCTGTACTAGTGATTTTGGGTTGTCGTAACGATGTTTTACGCAACATTCGTTTTGGCCCAAATAAATATGTTTAAAAGAATGATTTCCTTAAAGAATGAAATATATACTTAATTTCGATTTATGTATATTGAATATTTTCCAAATGTTGAAAATAAATTGATTTGTGAATTACTTATTAATAAATAAGTATGGAAATGTTTTTCCAATGTGAAATGAAAAGTTTTGAGAATTTATCTTTTTGAAGATAAATTGAAAATGAATAATTGAAATCGTATATTCATAAATATTTTGGAATGTAAATTCACCATGGAATTTATAAATGAATAGGGGAATTTTTTAAAAATAAACGTTGATTTATTTTTGAAGTGTGGGAATTAATTTATGGATTTGGAACGTAAATATAAAGTAAATCGTTAAGGATTTATTTAATTGGTTTAAATGAACCATGTTGAAATGAAAATATTTCCGCGTAAGGAAAATGTTTGAAATTTGTTTTTAAAAAGTGGTAAAGATGAAAAGTGATTTGAAAATTGTTTTCAAATGGTTGAAGTGTGGAAAATATATATCTTGTAAAAATATTTTTCGAAAATAAATAATTTGGAAAATTATTCGGAGACGTATGAGCTCAGAGGTTATGTAGTTGAAGGTTATTAGTAATATACTCCCAATTTGGTAGTGTGATAAGCTAAGTGTTGTTGAGCATTTGTTGAATCAAAGCACACCTTTTGTATAAAGCGTAGCTTTGTGGACGAGACTGCGTCGGACCTCACACCCCGGAAATGATCAAAACAGGAAGGATGCGGCAAGGTTATTAGGGGGTAGCGCCACTTTGGTGTATGTCATTCCTTCTGGATAGAGGTGGTATCATGGTATGGAGCCCAGATACTTAACCTATGTTGTTGCTGCAAACTTATTACTTTGTGGTTGTTGGAAATCGAGGATCCTCGGATGTAGATTGGTTACGATCGGGGGATGACATATTCATTTCAGTAGTTACCCTGTTAGGGGTAACCCGGCCTTGTGTTGGCAGAGATCCGGTTTGGTTCTCGGGACGTCATTCCAGAGGCGTTTCCATGTGGCAATGGGAAGTTCCTTGGCCTGACCATTTGTTGGAAATCCAAAGAAACAATACGATCTTGTACGGTTTTGGTTGTATAACCTATCATTCACTTATGGTGGTCACCATTGTTTGGATGGTAGCTGTAGTAGGCATAAGTACGAAATGCCTATGCTGGCTAAGATTTATATCTTTATTTTCAAAATGATTTTTCCTACACTATGCACTAGTAATAATATCAAATGTTTCTTTTTAATGCGTATCAAGCATCTTTGACTATCATAAGGAGAAATCTCCTCCGATTCTGCGTTTGCATTGTGTGTGTGTGCGGGAAGCCTTATGGTAGTCTCATTTTTTTAAAAGCATTGCGAATTGACTTTAAAAATATTCCTCTATTTTGTTTTTGAAGATAAAAACAAACTGTTTTAGTTCTCACACCAGTCACATAACTGACTCGGAGTTTATTGTTTTCCTTCATAAACTTTGGGTGCCCACCAATTTCCACAGGGGCAGTCAAGAGTCAGGTTTATCAGGATATTCTGGAATTCGGGAGTTGCTGGAGGCAAGATGGATGGCATGGCGTATTCACTAGTATATAGTATTTCTTTTCCGCTGTTTGTTGTTGTTTGATTGTTGTACACTCTGATGATATAATGTAATGTAATGTGATGTAATGTAATAACTGATATAGTTCTTTGTTTAGAGATTATTCATTTATCTATTATAAGTTGTGCCACTGCGATTGTGAGATTCTGATATTGTTCAGCTGTTTTCTTTCTGTTCTGTTCTACCTTTTCTCTCTTCTTCTATCTTTTTTTTAAACCCTAAGAATTCGTATTTCCGTTCATCTTGAGTTAATCACTGGAGATTAGTGTCTATTCAAGGAGTACGGATTTGCGGGTCCTCACAACAGACCTACTTCAGGGAAATAAAATTTAAAGTGCTTTAAATGTCCAAATAATTAGGTCAGACGCCTGAATTTTTATAACATTTGTTCCCGAGAGTTTCAAGGCTAAATTTGAATTTTTCGGACATTTGGTTAATTTCATCAGACGTCTGAACCCCTTTAAAATTTTAATATCTTTGTATATTTAGACATTTGAAATAGTAACTCAAACATATGAGTTCTGCTAATTTTGAAAATCTAAAATTGGACTTTTATAAAATGATTTTTGATTGACTTAAAATATTTTAAGAAGGTGTAGCCACCAAAGGAAATTATACATTATATTCTAGATTTACTATGACGACAATAATTGACAATTTGATCTTCATTGCCTTCATAGCAGTAATAAGTGGTCTTCTTTTGGACATATCTTGTTAAATATAAAGTTGTGCAATATTTATAGAAATATATAGTTGTGTCATCAAAACTTCAAAAAGTGAGTTTATTTGTTCCTTGGGAGTTGATCTTTTGTTAAGGACAATGGTGAAAGAGAGGAAATGAATTAAAATTGTCTTAAAATGTGGGAAAAGAGTGGGATACACGAGGTGGCCGATATTGCTAAATGGGCTTTTGGAATGAAATATTAAGATTTGTTCCATTTTATTGAAAACTTGTTACACTCACTGCTTCTAAATAATTACTCTAGACATCTCGAGTTTATAGCCTATTTTCACCAGAAAAATCTACTCTACTCAGTGTTATAATTTTAATGGCCTAACTCAATAATTTTCAAAAAAAACTACCCTCTGTTTTTTATTAGTGTATTATTAAGTCAGTTAATTGTCTAAATCACTAAGTATACAAATATTGGGTCGTTACAACCCCCAGCCCTTAAAAGAATTTCATCCTAAAAATTCCATGTAGGAACAATGTCACTAAAACTAACCTAGAATTCATGTTAATATAACAAACTATATTATACTACTCTATAAATAAGCAAACAATCGGTCAAATACTATATGAAGTGTTGGAAAGTTCTAGATAGGAAGCTCTCATGTTGTCTTCCATGCCCCAAGTGTTATCACCCACAATATCATTCCAATTTACTTGATCAGCTTGACATTTCGCTTACTAAAACCCTTTGTGCTATCACTAATTATAATAATAGCCCATTTCGGTCGACCAACTTTCGGGTCAACATCCACATCCTCTAGTTGATGCGAATCGATCATAGCACTAGAATCATGCACACATTTCCGGTAACAATCCATATTTTTATGTATCCGTTGAATCTAAAAATATTATTTTCATAAGCAAATTGGGTAGAATTATGCTACAGCTTTAGAGAATGTTGAGAATTGACATTTTTCACTTTAGAGATATTATTGAACGGGTTTGAACCAAAAAACTAGTAAGGGTTCTATAACTTTTTATAGCAATCAAGTTAGGGTCTAAAACACTTCTAAATGAATGATATGATGGTTTCTCTTAGAGCTGTCATAATAGATTTTAGGCCTTATGGTTCAGGGGGTATGACCATTTAAAGTTGGATAGATTCTAGAAAAATTTATGGATGATTAATTTAAGCTTGATTAGCCCGATTAACCCATTTTGGGATTTATGCCTAACCAACCTAATGGGATGCCCTTAATCATTTCCACACTTCCCAATGACTATTTTAAACCTCAATTAATCAGTTTCTTAGCCAAAAGCAACCTAAATCCTTACTTTAATTAGTCAAATCAAGAAGGTAATTAGAATAGGGATCAACAAAGGAGCATTAGGGACAATTAGTATCCTAAAATTTGTGCTTGGCAAGTTGGATCATTTCGACCTTGATTTTGGTGAATTTTGACTTTTGATGAGTGGTTTATTAATCTCGCTTTACTATACTTGTTTATATAGTTAAAATTATGTCTTTAAAATGATTCAAAGCTGAAAACAAGATTTTGAGTAGATCTAAATTTAGCTGTGTTTTATAAATGAATTTTGAATGTTTTAAAATGAATTTAACTTGATTCAATGCATATGTTCATATGGATACCTTATTCTAGGAAATAGGTTGGATATAGTGTAATTGATTGTTGAATCTAAAATTGATTATATATATATATATATATTATATATATGTTTATGTTGTATTGCTTGAATGTATGTATGGTTATATTGGATGAAACGTCGATCGATAAGCGACGTGGAGTTAGGGAAATATTCTAAGAGATGCAGTCTAGTGCATATAGATTGGCTTTGTTATGAGTCATCCAAGATGACTGCATGAATGATGGAGGCTCGATCGTTGGAACTAAGTATGTGAAGTAGTGCTAGAGTTGCAAGGGGTATATCAATGCAGTTTTGGAGACTCCATGCAAAATAAGGGAGAAAAACAGAGTTGGATCGGAGTTCAAAAGATGGGAGGAAAACATCGCTAAAATTGGCTAAGTTATATCATACGGCACCAACCCATATGGGTCAATATCGAATCATACAAGTTTAGGGAATTTAAAGAAGGAACCTAAGGGGTTGTGCGACAACCGATCGAAAGACGAGATATTGCATGGTTTAAGATTTTGTACCACCACCGATCGATCTAGCTATGGATAAGTAACGCCATGTCTGCTTGGGATTCTTCAGTTCCACTTTGGGCTTAATGCGAGGAAGTAGCAAGGAAACTTTGGGACTATGATGAGGAGACTCTTTAGCTTTTGGTTTTGAGATGTTCTGGACATCAACGACTTGATGATGAGAGTTATGATGATGGTCCATAAATATAAGTTCATTTATGTGGACTAGTATAGTGGAACATTAATGTGTTCTACTATGGAGACGTGTTCATACTTGGAGTTTTCAATGTGTACTCGTACAGAGAGGTGTGCGAGGACATTCACCTAGATTTAATCGTATCTCGGATCTTTGACTGTAGATTTATGTATCCTATATTTTTGACCGTAAGTCTAGTTTTCTGGCCTTCAAGGGGCATGGAATTAAGTAATAGAAAGCTAAATATCTTGAGTGGTCTTTAACCGTTGATGTGGTCATACGAGCTAACATATATCAAATGCACTTAAATGAGTGATCTAAGGTTGCTTGATGGTTGCTACGTTTTTTTACTCTGTTGGGGATTTCATATGATGTAGGTATTTTTGACTTCGATGCCTAGACACCTCATACTATACTTTCAGCTGTAGTAACCCATAAGATGATAATGGATTAGCAAATATTATTATGCGTTAACTCTTTGGATGCATGGACATGTCAGGTATGATTCTTTATATAATGTATCCTATTTTACTATGTCGACTTTATAGTATTTTAATATTTGAGATTACTCATACGAGACTGTTGTCTAACTCAATATTTTATGCTTTACTTCTTATTATCTCGGGTACTATTAAATGAGTATACTAGATATCAAGTATGAGATAGCGCATGGAGCCGTACAAAGGATGAGCAGGAGGCTACTCATTTCGTACATCTACTTTTGGAGCTTATCCTTTATGTTTCCACTATGCAACACTGTGGAGCTTTATCGGTCTTATGCTATTATTACTTAAAGACATTTTCATTTGATTTTATTATTTGATGTATAAAATTTGTTTCTTATTTTTTATAACAATGATGAACCCACCATGCTCTATTTATGTAGTTCGTTTTAGTTATATTACTGTTTCTCCTATTTAATATCCCTCTGGTCATTATATGTTATCATTTGCACTATGAGATACTCGACAACTTTTTCTTTGGGTTTACCCCTGACTATCACTCTACATCGATCGGATATTGTTGTAGCACATTATACATGTATATCAGGTGCTGAAGGTGTAGAGCATCATAACATCTCCTAAAATAGATATATGGAAGATGTCGGCACTCCACCTATCTTCTTAGGTAAATTAACTTGATAAGTGAGCTTTCCAATTTTTTCAACTATTACAGACGGTCTAACAAATCAAGGTACCAATTTTTCTGACTTACCAAATCTAACAACATTTTTAAAATGAGAGACTTTAACAAATACCATATCTCCGACTAAAATTCCTAATCTCCGTGCCTCTTATCAACATTATTCTTTTGATAATATTAAGCCACTTTCATTCTTTTTTGGATATAGTTAATTTCTTTATATAGTTTCTATAACCATATTAGGCCCTAGATACAACCGGTCATTTGATTCCCACCAAAAGGATGGTGATCGACATGGTCGTATGTATGAAGCTTTAAAAGGTTCATTGATATACTTGCTTGATAATTGTTGTTATATGTAAATTCCGCTAAGGGTAGATGATCCTAAAATGAGCCACCAAATTCAAGTATACATGCTTATAATTAGTCTGAGTACACCATTTACTAATTTAAAGATAGTACATTATACTCAAGTTTAGCTTTGTACCTAACTACCTTTGCAAATTCTTCCAAATCACTCTCGTGAATAGTCGATTCCTGTCACTCATAGTATTCTTAGGAATACCATGAAGCTTTAGTATCTCTTTCACATCAATTTTTTGTAAACATACTGTTGTCCCCATTAGCCTCAAAGGAACAAAAGGGGCCCTTTTAGACAAAACCATCAACTATAAAATACATTCATTTCCTATTTGGCTACTAGGCAATCCATCAATAATACACATCGATATTTTCTCCTACTTTCACTCAGGAATCTCCAAAGAAACCAATAACCACCACACTTTCTTTTCTCGGCTTTTACTCATTGACAAGTTTAACACTTGTCTAATCTTTACAATATAACATTTCACACCTACCTAATAAAATTTATATTTAGCCTTGTCATGCATTTTATTACCTCTAGGATTTATTGCCAATTTAAAGTGGTATCATTCATTAAGCACTTCATTTTTAGGTCCATTCACATTTAGAAGCTATAGGCCTATTTGAAAGAGTTAAGGGTATGTCCTAGGGGCAATTCTGTACTTTATTGTAAATTATTAACTCTGAATGAATGATTTTATTAAAGGAGAAAATATAGATTTATTTATTTGAAATGTCTTTTAGATATGTTTAATATGATTTAAAAAGATTTTTTTTGTTTATTTCGAAAATCTATTCTATTTTAATTTTTAATTCAAACCCGACTAAAATTTTAGTGAAAAATATTATTTTCAAAATGTAAAAATTCATCTCTTAAATTAATATATCACTATAATAAATATATTTTTATTGCCAAATACAGAATATATGATTTTTTTTGAATTAGTAAATTTTGATTGACCCTGAACATGGTTTAAATGGAAAATTACCGTAGTTACAAATGAATAAAGAATATATATGTATACTAACGGTATTTTGGATTTGGCCATAATTTGTGTAAGATTAGATTCAAATTTTATTAGATCTAGTCAAAAATTAAAAAAATAAGTATTTTCGTCAAAATTATTTATATACATATTTAATGCATACAAACATTTATTTATATTTAATATAATGTCTTGTTAAATTATGATACAATTAATATTATTATATAAGTGTGTGTACATGTTAATGTTTAATTTATAATTTAATTCCTTTACTATTTCAAATTCATCTAGTGTTTGGTATATATAAAGGTTGAAAATAGAAGTGGATAACGGTGTCAAAATCTTAATTGTTAGAACAAAATCTTAATTGGAGCATTGTTTAAAAGTTATTTGGCTTATAAATATTTATGAAATATTTTGAAGGGGTTTTGGACCAAAGGTCCCTATTCTCAAAGCCCATGCACAAAAGGTCCCTACATATGAACCCATGTAAATTAGGTCTCTGTTTTGTTATTTTTTACCAAATTGTCCACTTCTAGAAAATCGGCCCAGTATTGAAATCAGGGGCAAAAGTAGCATAAATTAGTCAAAAACTAAAAATAGGGACCAAATTTTCATGACTATTTCGGAAGGGGATTTTCTTCCATCATCTTCTAATTATAGGGACTTGGTACTAAACAATTTCGCTTATGGATATTTATGGAATCATATTTTTATTTTCTCCTAGAGACTAGATCTTATTTTAATTAGGAGATTTTGAATAAGGAATGTGGGAGATGATTTCTGTTTTCTATTCAATTACTAATAAAGGATTAATACTAATCAAACTATTGACATATATGTTAGCTATAAAAAATTTCTAATTCATGTACTATGTATCTATAAACACACACGCAATGCTAACAATCTTTTAGGAGAAACTAATTACTTAAAAGGGTATTTTTTATCCTAAACATAGCATAATTATTTCTAAAAATAATAGACCATTGATTTTGACTTTGTATATAAAGCATGCTCTTTATATATGTGCTAAAAATGAAAACTAATCCACTGTATACAATATTATCCAATTATATAGGATCTAAACTAAATATTCCATAATTAGTCAAAAACCTACCAAGATCAAATACAATCAAATAATTTATTTGGTAAAGTTCAATGCTTATTTACCTAATTCCAATTAATTGAGATATCATCATAATTAATGATTTGATTTGAATTGTACTTAATGACAATAATTTGGAGGATATTAACGTTGCATCCTTTAAGGGAAAAGGAAAGGAAGTTCACATATACGTAAAGATAAAAATTAGATGAATAACAAAAATAAATCCTAACCCTAACATTCATCTATAAATAAGAGCTTAACCCTCATATCTCTCGTTCCAAACCCTAACCTCCACTTTGTAAACTCCATTCTTTTCTTCTTCCTTAATTCAATCAAAAAGTTATTCAAAACAAATAATAAATCAATTCCAAAAAACGAGATAAGAGAATCAAATTTAAAGGAAGAGAAGAAGAAAAACAAAACAATTGCAAACTAAATAAAAGGAGGACAACATCAAACCAAATTGGAGTAGAGAATAGAATTTCTTCAAGATAGCGTAAAAAGGTGAGTATTTTATTTGACATTCACAAACTAAAGATTAGTATGAAATTCAAATCGAAAATTTATAATTTATAATTTATAATTTATAATATTAAATTTATGTGGGTGGATTCATTATTATGTTGGAGATTAATATGTAATTTGTTTTTATAAAAAATTAACCTAAAATGTGTTAAATCTAGAATAAAAAATTAGGATGTTTGGATAATGTTTGGATCTTTTCTTTTATGTCATGCTTGGATAACATTTGGATTAGATCTACTATAATGAACCGCACGTGATTCGAGCTAACAATAAACCACATATGTCTAACCCAAATCAAATGATGATGCAAATAGCTATGGGAAAGTAAGAAGAAAAAAGAAAGAAGAAAGGAAAAGAAGAAGAAGAGAAAGAGAAACTAAAACAACACATAACCTTACAATTGCAGCGGAACAACATATAATATAATATCAATAAGCTTTATAAAGGGTAACTGTAATATAACTTACATACACCATCAGAGTACAACAACAAATAACAATCATCAGCCTGGATAGTTATAATAACGTATCCTCACAAATCCTGGTAATTTAAACAATAATACAACGGAAAATAAGCATATACGTGAATAAGACCAGAAGACCTCCCGCTCGTCTGCTGAAGCTCCAAAGCATCTAAATCAAAATGTGTAAATATGCTCGGTCTGACTCGAGCATTGAAAAGGAAGAACACCTGGTACAGTCTGGTAAACCAGCGCGAGAAAATACATCTCAACTGAATTTTAAAGTTATAAAAAAATTCTTTATCAAAACAAAGGTATCTCGTAAGAGCACGCCACACATAAACACAGATGAGTTTTTACCTTACGATAACCAAAGTATTTCATGTTAAATCATCTGATATTATACTAGTGCCTAGTATACAAATAATATTAATAATATCCGAAATTGTTACATTATTAAATTCCATCATACTAGCCACAAAGTGGATTCTACATACAAAATGGTAAGCACGTATCGGATAATGAATTTCCATACAATGGCAGGTAAGAGACTATCTTCCATACAGTACATCTCTAGAGGAATGTGCTGAGGATACACAAACAATCCTCCCCATCTGGCAAGACCGGTCTATCCCTATTTGGCACTCATACATGACCTGGATAAAAACCGAATATTTCATCACCCCATTCGTTACTGTTCTATCTGAGACGTCTCATAGCATACATCATATACCTGACAAATAAAGGTTATCTAGAACGATGATGAACATACTCTTATGGTAGTGAACCATGTAGCCTTACAACGTACCCTGTTTAAGCCATTACCGAGTGATGAGGCTTAAGATAACGTTTACCTTTCACATAGCACATTCCATTTTGAATGCCACATTGTCATTCCTTCGATCGCTATTGACTTTCTCGAGCATAGGACCTCTGAGCTCGTACGTCTCAAAGAAGGGTGTTAAGTTAAGAGAAGTTGTCTTTTCCGCCACCAAAAAATGTACATTTGTAAAAGTCAACGTTGTGATCTCTGAAATGCATTGTCAGACATTCGTCCATACAAGTTGTCCAGGAGCAGAACAAACGGAAGGCACTCACCTACCACATCCTGTCGGGGATTACCCTTAGGATTAGTAGCGAGAAGTCCTTGTGTATCGTAGATTTTCATAACGAAGCACTACTGCCACCATAAATACATTATATGGTAAATTTCAACCGGAGGGACTAGTGGCAAGTAGACCTGCATCATGAAGATCTCCGTCTTCAAAATCATAATCATAAACCTATACTTTCAAACGCATACATTAGTCTGAAGTGGTTCTCGAATAAATCCGACCACGATCTCTCCAAACCAATAACGATAAAGAGGCCCTTAACCTCGTGCGGAAATACAATCTCGTAGACTTATCACGTTTCTAACTCTCAACTTGTTATCCTTCGTTCAAGAAGGAAGCCCGGTAGATTGGAGTACCAGAGACACTCTGCACTAGTTGAATCAACATTCTTAATCCAAATGATAATCAAGCCTACTCAGTCAGTTTTGTGCTAAGTGCAAGACTAATCGGTCCCCACATCAAGTCAAGGAACACAAAAATGGCCAAGTTTGATAGTCTGTCATTTAACTAAGCAACAAACAATATCTAGCACATAAGCATTCACTAGGCCCATTTAATTAATCTTTTATTAATTAAATCAATTTCTAAATATTTACTTCAAATTATCTTTTAAAATGATATATCCTCAAAACCATTTCAATCCTCTGATATTGGAAAACATTTCCATATACTTATATCAACAGTATAAAATAACACTACCATTTTGGAGATTAGACATTTTCACTAGATTCTCAACGGCGAGTTCTTGAGGTGAATTCTTGAGTTAATACGGATGTTTTCTATCTTAGTTGCAACCATGTAAGGAAACCAGCGGTATCAAATCAAGGAAGTGAATCGAAGTTCGCACTAGAGAAGTTAAAGTGATCTATACTAGTTTGGATAAGAAATGTATATATCCGAGCAAGTGATTAGATCAGATATTGCGAGCAATTCATGCACATTATATGGCTTAAGAAATTATCAAGCCATGTTGTCTTAGAAAAGTTTAGGGAATAACATTCAATTTTATTCTGAGATAACTTAGGTAATCCTCTATGTAATAACGAAAGGCTGATGAGTGTAACGGTATGCTTAGGAAGTTATCTCTATCTTTGAGCAATCCATAAGGTTGTGAACCAGAAAAAACATTTAGTTTTGGTTAGTCGTTAAATATCTTCAATAATGTTAAGTTTGGTTTATTTCTTTGTGATTGTTTGTGATGAAATTCCAGGTCATTATGTCTTTTCCCCCCCTTAAATGAATTTTTCCCAAAATTTTAAATAATGGATTTAATTGCTGAAACAACTTCTCTTTCTAAATATAAGTAATGATGTTAACAATTATATTTAAAACATTTACACATATTTATAATGATGTCTAGGGTGAATACTTAAATGATATTTATAAATGAGATTTACCATACGTGAAGTAAGGAACTTTATAAATCAATTTTGTAAAGTATTCAAATTTTGAAGATTATTGATTTTGGCGTAAAAAGGTTTATATAAGTTTCCTTATAGTATATAATTTAAAGATAATATATAAAAGAGTTATATATAAAAATTTCCTGTTTTGAAATTTTATGGTATGGAAGAAATGATTTGGAAAGTCATTCTTTATTATATGATATGTTTAGATTTTTTTTTTTTAAATATCTATTTTTTAAAACAAAAGGTCTTTCAAGTATTTCACTCGGCGTCAAACTGGTCTACTAAGTACTTAGAGATTTTAGGCATGCATCTAGCCAATATATAAACTACTGTAAGAACGAGAATAGATGTAACATCCCTCAAGGTACTGTCAATATTAACGAATCTCACTTTTATCGCTAGAAAATAATTCTACATATGACTGCAGCATCATCAGCAATCATTTTTGGGTCTCGAAAGTGAGAAATTTACAATTAACCTATTAAGACATTAAGTATATACAAAAGTATTTCGAAGGGTATTATGGAAAAAGTTTTGATTATTTTTAAATTTATAGTAAACCTAAGTAAGTATGCTTAAATGTTTTATAAGTTGATTATTTTGGTAAAATATATCAAAATGCTGGATTCTTTACTTCGTTCCTTTTCAAGGACCAAAAGTTTTGAATGGGGAAGATTGTAAAGACCTATACATTTAACAATTTAAAATTATTAAATTAAATAAATTTTTGAATAAAATTGTGTAGAAATCAAAATTTTTGGCTTTTATTGATGTTAACTTATATAAGTTTACGATTGAATTCTTATTAATGACATGGATTGCAACAAGATAAAAGGGGTAACTAAATTAGAATATAATTTGGTGATATTGGTGTGAATGTAGCTAATAAGATAGATTGGTATAATATAAACATTAATTTTAACAAAGAATTGAATGAATAAATTTATTAAATGAGAAAGTATATGTTTTTTTTTATTTGAGATGTGTTTTAGATATGTTTAATATGTTTATTTACAAAGTATATACATGTATACTAATGATGTTTTGGATTTAGTCATAATTTTTGTAAGATTGGATTCAAATTTTAATTAAATCTAGTCAAAAAGGAAAAAAAAATATTTTAATCAAAATATTTATATACTTATATTTAATGCATATAAACATTTATATATATTTAATATAATATATCTTGTTAACTTATGATACAATTAATATATATATATATATATCTGTGTGTGTGTGTGTGTCTATGTGTGCATACATGTTAAGATTCAAATGTTTGATGTATAATTCAAATCCTTGTTCTATTTAGGATTCATCTAGTGTTTGGTACATATAAAGGTGGAAATTAGAAGTGGATAGCAGTATCAAATTCTTAATTATTAGAAAAATAATCTTAATTGGAGCATTTTTTAAAAGTTATTTGGTTTATAAATCTTTATGAAATATTTTGAAATCTAAGAAATTTAACGCCAAACAATTTCACTTATGGATATTAAGAAATCATATTTCTATTTTCTCTTAAAGATTGGATCGTGTTTTAATTAGGAGATTGTAAATGAGGAAGGTGGTTATTGCTTTACATTTTTTTTCAATTACTAATAAAGGATTAATACCAATTAAATTTGTGATATACATGTTAGCTATTAAATTATTTTCCAATTTAAATAATGAGTCTTTTGTAAACACATACGCAATGCTAATACTCTTTAAGGATAAACTAATAACTTAAAAGGGTATCCTAAAAATAGTAAAAATTATCTTTGAAAATAATAGACCACTGATTTTTACTTTGTATATAAAGTATGCTCTTTATATGTGTGCTAAAAATGAAAACTAATCTCTGTATACAATACTTGTCCAATTATATTGAATCTAAACCAACTATTCCATAATAAGTTAAAAACCTACCAAGATCAAATACAATCAAATAATTTATTTGGTAAAGTCAATGCTTATTTACCTGATGCAAATTAATTGAGGTATCATCATAATTAATATAATGATTTGAATTGTACTTAGACATTAACTGGGAGGATACAAATGTTGTATTCTCTAAGGGAAAAGAAAAGGAAAGGCATTTCATGTATACATAAAGATAAGTAATATGTGAATAAGAAAAATAAATACCAACTCGAAAGTTCGACTATAAATAAGAGCTCAACCCTCGTATTTCTCATTTCAAACCTTGGCCTCCACTTTGTAAACTCTATTTTTTTCTTCTTCTTCCTTAATTTAAAAAAAGAATTCTTCAAACAAATAGTAAATCAATTCCTATAAAACAAGATAAGAGAATCAGATTTAAAAGAAGAGAAGAAGAAAAATAAAACATTTGCAAACCAAATAAAAGGAGGAGAACGCCAAACCAAATCAGTGTAGAGAATGGAATTTCTACAACATAGCGTAAAAAGGAGAGTATTTTATTTGATATCCGCAAACTAAAAATTAGTATGAAATTCAAATCGAAATTAATAACTGAAAATGTTATGATATTAAATTTATGTTAGGGGATTTGTTATTATGTTGGAGATTAGTATGTAATTTGTTTTAAACTATTTTTTTAAACTAAAATATGTTAAATCTAGAATAAAAAGATTAGGATGCTTGGATAACGTTTGGATCTTTTCTTTTCTATCATTCTTGGATAATGTTTGGATTAGATCTACACTTGACATTAATAATAACCTAGATTTATCACCTATTTCTCTAAATCTGATTTAATTGAACGTTGTTAAATAAAAAGGATTGATTGAAATGTAATTATTGAAGTTGATGTTGGGATTGAATTTTTATTGTGTGATTTTATTTATTTTATTATTTTAATTTATTGTTTCATAATATGACATCCCTATTGGCATGTTATGACACCCAGTTATTCTTAAACGTTATATTATTGTTATGATGTTTGATATTATGATTTTAACTCCTGACATTGACACTAAATTATAAGGAATTGATACTGAAAATTTGAAACTAATAATAATAAAAATAAATTTGGAAGCGTTAAATTGAAATTGAAAAATAGATGTTTGAAACTGTAAAAGTGAAATTGCACATTTGAAACTGTAAAATTATAAAGGAATTAAGTGTAATTATTTAGCTTAACACCCTTGATATGGACATTGATATACAAAAGAATTGAATATGTAAAATTTCTAGTTCTGACCTTAGGATAGAGAGTTAAATATAAACGATGTTTTGTCCTTATTTGAAAATTTTGTACAAATGCATATGTTTAAGTCGAAATCTTTTGTATGATTTAAAAACCAAAGTTTTGAACCTGTTAGTCTAATTTATTTGCAAAAGTTTAGGTATAGATTTTTATGTATAAAATTTTGAAGTTATATATGAATAAAAGATGTAATTTTTTTTAAAGCTGTCATTTGGACTTGCAAACTTTTATAACTTCGTTGTATTAAAATAAAAATACTTTGCAAAAGAACCAATAATTAATTCGGCCATTTAGGTATTTTTGAAATTTAGTCTTTCAAAGAAATTTTATGTGAATTATGAAATTATTAAACGACTTCAAAAATTTCTGAAATTTTGCTTTAAATTACAGAAAAATGCTTTAAGGAATTTTGTTTTGAAAACATGATTTTATCTTGAATTTTAAAGCTTCAAATAAATCATTTAAAGTTAAAAATGACATATTTAAGTGTTTATAAATAACAAATATTTTCTAAAAAATCTGAAATTTTTACTGTAGTTTCCTAATATAAAATGAAGATCTTTCCATGTTTAATATTTTTTAAATTTCCATCTTATTTTGTTGTAAAATTGAAATGGACAAAACAGCAAACTTTTATAAAATAAACGATTGGTTATTAAAGAGACCGAGGCCAGATAATGGCATACTCTCTGTCATTTTACCAAAACCACTTTAATAACTGTATACGTAGAGAGTGTTTCCAGAATTTAGAGGTTGAATTGGCGAACGTCTGCTGGAATGAAGTAAGAGAACGATGATGAATGACCCCGACACGAAATGAGTATAACTAGAGCCTATGTCTGGCCAAATGGGTTAACTACCTCCAATGGACATCATCTCTTTATATTACTATCAATTTTTTGAATTAGGATTGAGGCACCTTTGATTTGTGGGATGATGGATGCGGTCGGCCGTCAAGGGTTACGACCAGCAAGATTAGGTAAACTGATAGTATTCTACCTTGGGCGTTGCTTCAAGTGCCTTGTCTTACAGTTATTCCCTATGCGAAACCACTACCACTTTGTTTTAGTATGGTACCCATATGGGACTCACTGGTTACCGACGTTACGGGTTATGTTATATGATCGGCATATACTACATGCTTAAAAATGTGTTGAAGGGGATCATAGTAAAGCCTTAAGGCTATTTTAATACTCTATATTACTAATAGACATCACAATATAGCATATCTTACTACAGATAGATAGTTTATCGGATCCTTAGGAGATGGAAAATCCTATAATATCTCTTATGTTATTGTACTGATATTATTTGATTCTTAATTTAAATTCATAAGAATTTTTAGTTCTGACTCGAGTATATCCTTTTCTTTATGCTTAGATATGCCTGAGTTGTTTCAGTGTTTCGAAGACGTTTGTTTCTCGAAGATAAAGATGGGATTGCGTAGACCATATTTACTAGTATTATTCCATTACAATATTATTTTTTTGCTAAATGTATAATCCTGATTATATTGTAAAACAGCTTCACGAATTGTTTATGTAATTATTATATTTTGTCATTCCATTGTCAGATTTTGTGTATTGCTCCCTTCTCTTCTTATATTCTTAAACAAACCCTATTGAAAATCCATCTTTTGGGTTGGACATGTGTGGTTTGTTGGCAACTTGAATTATTCAAAGTGGATGGTCACAAGATCCAAAGATGGTGCAACATTTGCTAGCAACTGTGGTGCAGATCTACGAGCTTGAACATATCAAGATGCGAGTCTAAGGCTAAATCTTTTAGAAGTATACATTTCTAGTATATATTTTTTAATTGTATGCTTGTATATCATCATTTTATATATGTCATTAGCATAATTAATAAGTATAATTTTAACTATTTAACAAATAATAAATGTGTATGTTGAATTCTAGCATCATAGTAGTATTAGTATACATGTGTTTAAAATTATTTTTATATCATCAAAATATGTTAAAATGTAGAAAATATTTTTAAAATATAAAACATATTTTACTAAAAAAAATTATTATTTATTAATTAAATGATTAAATTACAAATTATACGAGTTAATTATTATTTCATAGTGTTTAAAATAATAATATAAATATATTATATATATATATATATATATATATATTTCTTATGGAAATTTAATAAAAATAATTCGATGAACTATTATATATATATATATATTAAGCATAAAACATTATTTTATCCTATATTTGTATATATTTACAACTAAATTTTGGCCTTGAAAATTTATAAAGATGGAAAAACAATTTTTATGGTTTTGCTTGTAATATTTATATACACGCGTTTGTAAAGTTATATTATAAAAAATTATTTTCGGCCATTTATTTTTTTCCAATATTAATATATATTTTTTATAGTATTTTAAGCAATCCATATTGAAGATATTTTTATTTTAAACAAATATCTTAGATCTAGATTGAATTAAATTTTTGTTTTTCATGTCAAACTTGATATTTCATTTTAAAATATTTGAAATTTTAAACTTAGTAAGATATTTTAAATTACGTTTATATATTTTGATTAAATTTGATATATGTATAAATTTTATAAGTATGTGTTTATATAAATATTGATTAAATTATTTATTTCATAGCAATTGATACACACACACTAACTATATATATAATAGGTAAAATCCCAATATCTACTATTGTATAAACTTGACCATGTACACCATTTGTTAAGTTGCATTTACATGGCATACACACATGAACATAATTTGATATACTCGTAAACAATTTAGTTATCTATTAATTAAACTCATTAATTAATTATATCTAAACATTTTGGATTTTATTTAAATAACCTAAATCCACGATCTAGTACAACGTTAAACTATTGAAACTAGGCTAGCCCGTAGCAGAAGAAATAGGTGAATTAAAAAAAGCCATTTGAATCTTTATTAGGCCTATGAAGTGTACTTTATTGAGAACATTTCTAAATTTTTTAAATAAAATCATTATTTTATTTACATTAATAATATACTTCGTAATATGTAATTGATATTATTTTGTACACACACATTTATCATATACACATATGTGTGTGCATGTGTAACATAGCAATCCGTGCAAGGCTTAACATGCCCATGTATGAGTGTTAGGATTTACACCATGACAGACATGTTAGCTCATCTGCTATACAAATGTATGCTTATATGCTTTAATTTATGTATACAAAATATTGCATATCTATATATTATATATGTATGCATGTATAGTTATTATTTTGAATAATTATAAATATATATATATCCTCCACGCGTGTATGTGAAATTTACAAAATATGTGTGTGTGTGTGTGCATATATATATATATATATATATATATATATATGAAATACATTTAAAATATATTATAAAATTCTAATTATTTATTTTGTTTTAAAATCGAAAATGAAATCAAATTTTTCTAAAGTATGATATATATATTCTTATAAATAGTTTAATGATAAATATATATTTATATATATACATATAAAAATAATATATATATATACATATATTATATATAGCTATCTAATAATAATCGCGTAAAATTAGTTTTTTAAACTAATTTAATTTAAATTTTGTTCAAAAGTAAATAATAATATTATTATTATATATAATGTTTTCGAAAATATAATCTTGTGGTTTGATATTTTAAAAAAATCAAGACGATATTTTAGCATTTTATTATTTCAATATATATTTTGTAGTTTAAAATAATTTTAAATTTAAACTTTAATTTCGGCATTTATTTTAATGTTTAGTTAATATATATATATATATATATATATATATATATACACACACACACATACATATACACATATATATGTATAATTATCATTGTTTGTAGGCGAAACTTTATAAGGTGTGAAATTAATTTTATAAAATTTAAATTATATTTTATGTTATATATTTATTATTTATTTAAATGATTGAAATTAAGTAATATTTGTATATATATTAATATTTTATTCTTATAATAAAAATATCCTAGGTATAATCTTGTTTATATGTAATTTTTAAAACATATTTTGTATGGAATAATTTTTACTATTTAAATTTTAAAGATTATGTTTTTTATATAACGTATATTAAATTAATTTAAATTAAAAAAAAATCAATTTCTTTTAATCTTAAGTCATGAGTATCAAGGCATGTATATGTCATAAATTTAAAAAAAAAATATAAGCATATAAACCTACAACCATTTTGAATCTGATGATATACCGATATACTAGAATCATTACCTAACAAAATAATAATATATGATATATAAATTATTTAAATATTAGTACATAATCATAGATCGGATAATTACCTTTCACCAATGCCAAAGGACCAAACCTTGAAGCGTTATTCCAATTTTGAAGGTGTTATCTCCCGAATTGCAAACCACTGACTATAGAAAAGTATTTTATTTTATTTTTACTTGGAAATGGAGGGAGGGGAGGATGAATTTCGGCCTGAGGTGGAGATAATGGAGGCTTCCAAAAAGTTAGTATAAGAATGAGGGTTATGATCTTTTTAAGAGGAGAGACTAAAGAGATATGTTAGGATGCAGATCCAGTTTTTCTCGTACCCATTCTCTTCTTTTATCCTATAAAAACATTAGCCTATTCTCCATATCGGATCAGCCCCTACCTGGTATTACTTTGGCCGAGAATTCCCTTCCTCGTATGGGCTTCAAGTCCAATTTTAGCCCGAATAATACTCATCGCGTTTAAATCCAATTTAAATGCGTATTGATATCATATATCGATTAATATATTTATAGCTATTATAAACATATTTACTAATATTATTTAAAAAATAGAAATAAAATTTTATAACTAATGTTTCATAAATGCTAATTAATTTATAACAATTATAAATGAATTAAATCATGTGGTCAAAAGAGTACTCAACGATTCGGTTGTGCGACTCTTTAGTGTAAATTTGGTCAGCAAGTAATATCGAACTATTTGAATATTAACATTTACACATCACTTAGTAGGTGATGTGATATTTTGACCAAATTTATCCTTACTTGATTTTGATAAAATTCAATTGCATTACCCGATTATGACAATTATTTACACCAATTCTCTTTGTCAAAACTATATCACTTCAGACTTATGGAATTGGTAATGGTCAAAATTCCAATATCGTCCATATTCAACTCTATAGTCCAATCCTAAAGTGTTTGGTTCGGTAACATTAGTTAATATTAATCAAACTACTTTGGCCAGAGATTTTGACTTTGAGTTGACTTGAGTTGACTATGATACTAACCTCATTTAACTGAGGAGACAATCCTCTCTTGAATAGTGTTTCACTTCTGATATTTTCAACCAGCCCAACTATAGCCACCCGATGAACCTACATAGTTAAAGCCTCGCTAAAACTCCACAATATCCCTATTATAGCTCATAGCGCTCTTCGACCGCTATGCTTTTTCTATATAGTGCTACTAAATAGTAAATCCGCTTTAAGCCCAACTATTTTCCACTACACCCGCTAAATCGTGGCTTTTTAGCCCTCGCTTTAGCAAAATTAATATAAAAAGGTTGATTTGACTAGTTATCTTTTGAACCAAATCAACAAAGTTAGAGTAAAGACCAAATTTTAAGACGTAAGTGTTTGACATAACTTAGAAATCTATATGCTCGCTAAATCTGAACTGCAAAAACCATGATATTCTTCGGTTTTGTTATATAAGATTAAAAAATATTTCCTTTTCCTATATAAGTGATGTAAGAATAAGAATAAATTAACTTTTAATATTTGGTTTTACACTTTTTAAAGCTTTTTACACCATATTTTCTATTATATCCTTGCTTATCCACACTATAACTTTTTACACCTCCATCGCCGTGGAACCGCTAACCGCTTTAACTACATAGCAATGAACGTCGTATCATGATTTGACTATAATAAAAGCATAGCTTTCATATTGAAGATCAACAGTGTTCTCAAGTCAAGAGAACTGTGGAAATTAGTCGCATTGATATTTTCTGTTCGACCTTGGCTATACTAACTAACAGAAAAATATCGAGTGAGTCATTCCATAACTATCCAATAACTATCAGTATATAACCCTTGGTGCCCCCAGAAGTTAAGAGTAATACACTGCCAAACACTTAGGAGTGTTACATACTGTAGTCTCAATGGATGCACCGGTTATCCAGTCTTGATGCATCTTGACTAGGAATATTTAAATTGATATGTTTATTATATTATGATACAATACTCATGATTACAACTATTTGTAATTACTATCACAAATGCACCATTTACTGATATTCTATTAAATATATTTTATTTAATTATTTATAACACACTATAGTTAATATATAACAAAAAGAAAAACAAATTTATTACAAATGAGAATTGACTACAAATTTAATTAATTTATAATAAATTACATAATTGCCTCTAAGGCATATATCTAACTCTATTAATCTCCCGCTTACACTTGGGGCCAATTATGGAATCTCAATCCCAACCCATCAATCGGCTTCTCGAGAGCTGTAACGACCCGGTGTTTTCAACCATTCGCATCCGCACATGTCGGACTTGAATTGTTCAAAATACCGCGTTGTAAAAATAAATTTGGCAAAACTCAGAACATGCAGTAAATAAATCACAGAATCACAGACACAGATATCAGAGAAACTCGCAGCGGAATTTAAAATACTTAGTGGTTCATGAAGCCACTATAAAAAAAACTCAACCAAATAAAAATTACATAGTTTTAAATCTCCAATACAGTTTAATACTTCAATAAAAACCCAGATATTCCAAAGTCTTGATTTCAAAATAAGATATAGACTGGAAGATTGGCCGGCGGCTCGAAAGGTCTACAGAATGTCCTAGCTCCGGGGAGAAAGCTGAAACTGCAACTCAGGCTGACCCGAGCGTAAAATAAAACATAAACACTCGAGTCAGGACATACATACTTATATAGTGTAAGCTAATTCAAGTGTACTGTAATATAGAGCAAGTAACTTAAAGGATGCTTGGGACCGCCCATCCTCTAAGGATCCGTTAAACTATTTACTATGTAGTATATTGCACTATTAAATAGTGTCTATTTATAAAATAAACTTACTTTTAAATAGCATTAAGGCTTTACATTTTCCACCTTAACACATTTATATATTCCCATAGTCTATACAGTACCGTAATCTCCCCCGTACTGGGCGTCGTCAGAGGGCACTCCATAGGTATGGTACAAACCAAAATCGTATAAGGCTCGGTATGGTAGGTGACACGGCACAACTAGGCAATGCCATGGTAGATATACCAATTGCTACTCGGACCGATGAAAACGCGTAGCCGCAGTTACCGCCCACCTCGAACAACACTCCCAAATCAAAGGTGCGCACCAAAACAATCACAAGAGTAATAGAATGGCATACGAAGAAGTGCGTTCGATCAGAGGTGCTACCTCATTAATCCGAGAATCGCTCCTGTTTTAGCCACCTTATGCCAACTCACGGGAGTCGGGTCCACGTATTTACCTTAAAGGAACCGTCACCACCATCCTACTTCATTCTGGAATCTCCACCGCGTACACGGTTGGTAAAGTGGTTTTCGGTATCGACAGAGAGTATGCCAGATATCCGATCCCGGTCTCTTTAACAACCAAACGTTATTATAACCCGTGGTTACAACTTTAAAAATGGTATTTACTTTATAAATCAAAATATATTTCCAATACTACAATATCAAAATATTGTTTTTAAACATTGGTCATTTTAATATACCATTTAAATCTATTCAATTTATTTAGGAATTAAATTTTCTTTTCTCACCTTTTAAAATTAAATTCTTCCATAAAACCCATTCAAAAAAAAAATCAATTCCTTATTTTATTAATTGCATATTAAATTCCAAATTTTAATCCCCTTTTCCCAAAGATTATTTCCACAAATTGATTAAAAATATCAAATTTCAGTTTCTATAGCACTTATGAAATGCTACCTAAAGTTTACAGGTTAAAACAGTCCAATTTTAAAAGACAGCATTTAAATGCTGTAATAGATTAATAACTTAACAATTTAGTTTTAAATTCCAAATATAACTTATTATCAATTATTTTCTTAACTGAATTCTTACTTTTACCAAAACCCAGAATTTCAAAAATAAGTTATATTCCAAAATTTTATTCAAACATTTATTTATTTATTTAACATTTTTAACTCATTCAAAATCATTATAAATAAAATCCTTTACATACATTTAAATCGGAATATTATAAACTTCCAAAATAAATTTAAAGTATTTCTGAAAAATACTATATAAACCACGGGTCTGTATATAGTTTTCTAGCCTAGGTCAAGTGATACGGATTTATATCATTTCAATCCGCAATTTACAAAAACCCCGGGTTCTGTCATTTTAAACCTGCAATCCCAAGTTAAATATTTAAAATTAAACAATTAAATAAATAAATGAATAAATAATTATCGTACAGGCCTATCATTTCAGCCTATAACTATCTCAATTTACAGGGAACTTGCAGTGATGATTTAACAGTAAATAAGCATTAAATAATATAACTGCAACTATATTACAACAGATAAACAACTAATGAGGTGTCAATTTAAAATGGGGTTTAAAATCATGCGTTATATTACAGACAGATGACATTTAATAAATAATTTACAAATACACTTGCGATAATTCACATAAATATAGGTATGTTTGTCTGGTGAGAAATACTCACCTTAAACTGCAGATAATCAGATTCAAACGATTTTACCACTTGATAAAGGATCGTACAAATGGCACGATTAGGTTTCCGCGGATGCCACGCCTTGATTCAAATCTAAAATAAGATCCAAATACCAAATACGCGACTTTTAAAATTACGGTCAAAGCAAAATTTTCGAAACAACTGGAACGAATAGAATAAAAGAAATTTTGGTTCAGCTTTTGCTCGACTGCCTCACCCCACATCCCGACCCCAACTTCATAGGCTTGGCAATACTATTTATTATTATTATACATTTTATTATTATTATTATTATTATTATTATTATTTCCACCGGCATACCCTAACTTATCTAGTTTTGAAAAAATATGTATTTACACAAACTTGCGTCTCTGCCTAAACTATTCTTCAATGCAAACTCTCTCTGTTTCTTAATTACAACACGTCTCTGCCACTTCAATTTCAAAACATTGTCGAATTCAGAAACATTAAAATTTAAATTTTTAACCATTCTTAACTTTAAAAGTCATATTCCTACTTCAGAAAAATGTTCATTTGGATACCATTTATCTTATGATTAAATAATATAAATTTTATAAATAAAATATCCAAATTTACTATGAATCATTTGTAAGTCAGAATTTCCCAATTTTACTTAACTTGAATGTATATTTTTCCAAATAACTTTACACTTAATTTAAAAATACCCACTTCCTAAATAAAACTAAATTCTCATTTATTTACTTAACTTAACAATTTTATTTAAAACCCAATTTCAAATTTTCAAGTTAAGTCATAAATTGAAATTTCACCTTTCCATTTGAAAACAACATTTTCAATTATTTACTTACAAAACACATCCGTTCCATAAATTTTTTTTTTCCTTTTATAGTTAATATACACTAAATTTTCTTCACAACTTTATTCATTTTTTAGTTGAATTACATAAATTTTATTTCAAAAATACTTAAAAAAATTTAGAAAAATATTATAATATATTAACCATAGGCTTCTTCGGGATATAAGCTTGGTTTTGAAAACTTAGAGGGACGTGACGTGGTGGAGAAGTAGCCGAGCAAGGCAAAAGGGAAACAGAGAACAACAAGAAGAAGAAAGGGAAAAACTGAAAGAAGAAAAGAAAAAGTAAAACCATTACCTAACAGAGGCTTCAGGAGAAAAGAAGAAGAAGGCAAATTTTAGATGCAATATAAAGTTTTTGTGTGAGGCTTTATATATATATATATATATATATATATATATATATATATATAAGAAAACAAGTTGAGAGTTATGAAGGCACGTGAGATCTTCTGAGATGTGAGTTGCACAATAATGTATATGGGAGGCTTGCGTGATTATAGGAAAACAGTAATCAAATATAATTTGCTTTGAACTGAATAGACTATACAAAATTTTGATTTAATGAATTCCTAGAATGATGCATGAATTTAGGCAACAGATTGATTCTTAATTTAAAAAATTCTTTCTTATGTATTCATGGATAAGGCTTGCGAAATATAGGGGACCAAACAAGCAGGTAAGAATGGCAAGTGATAATAAACATTTAGGCAGACCAGAAAGTTGCATGATTTATTATTGCCAGTTATACGAAAATCTTTATTAAATGCATGCGTTGATTACTTTCCAGTTTCTTTAGTTTGCACGTTATTTTATATGCGTGATTTATGCTGCCAATTTATGAAAATTTGATTTCAACATTTTATATCATTTAATAGTTGCGTGATCAGCTATATGAAATTTTGATCTTTATTAAATGAAAGGCAAGAATTGGCAAAGATTTTGGAATTTAAAGTCATATATAAAAATTAAAACCCAATTGAAAGCTATGAAAAAGAGTTAACGTTTGCTATAGAAACTACTGACTGATATTTTAATCCATATAGATATAAATATGATTTTTACAATACGCCAAACTGACGCAATACAAAACACCTAAAATTTATACAAAAGTAACGTTTTTAATTTATACGTTTTTACGTTACTTATATCATTACAATGCATGCCCTTTTTAAATGCGAAATTTAACAGTCTGTAAAACACTGAATTTTACAAAGTTATTACTTAAATTAAATTCGCTTACAATTTTTGTATTTTAAATATGCAAAATTCATTTTTATTAACATTGCGAATTTGAGTTGTCTTTTAACAAAATTTAAAAACTTCAAAACTTTCAGTTTATGTTTAGACTTTTAGGAAATGATTTGATCAAATTAATATGTATATAAATTGGGAAGTAAATTTTACTGGAAAGAGAAAAATAACGAATTAAAATTCTATATGTTTTCTTATATATAATCTTATATATATATATATATATATATATATATATATATATATATATATATATATATACGGTATTTATTCCCTAAATTTACGCGCCCTTTTTAACGCGTAATTACCCAGTTCATTTATACACTAAAAAAATTCGAAAGTCTGACCATGTTGAGACTCGAACTCGTGACCTGTCGTGAATAGCCCAGATGTCTTAACCACCTAAGCTATTAATGTTTTCTTAATTAAAACTTGATTTTGCTAGAAATTAAGTTATTTACCATCTTCGACAAAAACCCAAATTTCCAAATTAAAGTTAATTCTTAACCATGTCAAAATTTCAGAGATCGTATTATTTAATTAAAAATTTGGTCAATTGTTTATTTTTATTTTTATTTTTAATCACTTTAAATAAACCCCAAAGTTTTTAAAATACAAGTGAAAAATACTTGTTAAAAAAATTGGGCTGTTACACTCTCCCTCACTCATAACTTTTCGTCCTCGAAAAGGAAGAAGGTAGGGGAATAGAAACAACCTGAAAGAAAACTAAATTGAAACTTAAATTAGAATCATTAATCTAAACAATAAAAGTTCAATTTTAAATTAATCATTGATTTCATCTATTTATACTTAAAATTTTAACATTTATTTATTTACATATTTACTTGTATAATATCCCTACACTAAAAAAAATCATTCATTTTTTTTTTTTTTTTATCCAAAATTTTCACAAGGTATTATAACATTCTAATTTAAAATGTTTAATTCTAGTCCAAATTTGAAATGGTAATTTAACTTAATTTTTAAAGTAAATTTACCATTTCCCAAAATAAACTAAATTCCCCATTTAGTTTCTTCTTTATTCCAAACTATAATTAAATTTATTTTTCTCAATATTTTTCTCATCTATGTCAAATATTTTTCTCAATATCTAAACCATATAAATTCAATTTAAATTAATTAATATTCAATAATTGATTTAATTCATTTGATTTTTACAGAAGTTAGATCAATCTTAACTATTTCCAAATTAATTATCTTATTATCCAATTATTTTCTAAAATCAGAAATTTGTATAGTCATTTATAATAATCATCTTTTATTCAACAAATTTAATTTTTCTTTATTCCAGATTATTATTAAATATATTCTACTTAATATATCTTATCGCACATATTAAGTAGATTATATTTAATATAACTATTCCAATATATTTCTTAATTTCCTTTAACACCATTTGATATTGTATATTATTCAGTTATTATTTTATTTCTATTTACCTCTATTTGTCTTGTTGTAACTGAAACTTTAAATGTATAACATTTATTATAACCACTCAAATTTTTATTTATAAAATCCTTTTATATTATACATTATCCAATTACATAGTTAATTTCTGAATGATTTAGGTAAGTTATATTGGCATGCAATTATACAAGTAAAATTTTCCAACTATATTATTCAAGTTTAAATATTCATTCCAAATTTGACTTTATTTTATCATTAGAATCACCTTTTAACATAAATTTATGAATTAAATTTCCAATTAACTTCAAACCCTTTAGAGATAAATAAATACATACATATAGCATATGTCAAATCAAATTTAAATCATATATCTATATATATTATAAATTAAGTCACATTTAGAAATTCAAATCAATTAAATTTTTGAAGCAAAACTACAACGTGGTCTCTTTACTTCGATACTCGAAAATGAATGTCGATGATGTTGTAGTCATCATCGAAATTATTTTCCAGCGACAAAGAGAAGAGCACTAATTTTTAAAACTTTAAAATTCTTTGGAAACAAATTTATATTCGAAAATAATTTAAATAATAATATATCCTTTTAAGTCTTTAAACACAAGGTTTGAAACTATCGGCAATTAAATTCTTAAATTCTTGTTTTAAATCCATTTCTGTTTCCAAATAAATTTATAACCATGTTTTATAGTTCAATTATTTATATAAGACAAAACCAATGGTTTACAAAACCATAAATAAAATCAAACACTATTATCTCTAAACAACTAGTTAAATTCTGAAAATTATACTTATATATATAATATTAGATTTTTCCCAAATATAGGAATAAATTTTTTTCAAAATAAGGATAGAGATTCAAATTTTGAAGGACTCAAATTAAAGAGAATTTTGATTTAAAGATAAGTTGGAATCAGAAGATCCGATTGTTAAATAATAGAATAAGGAACCAGATAAGTTTATATAAATCGCGGGCAACCTTAACCTGGTCAACCGTGACTTAAAGAGTTTGATCGAATGTAGATTTACCATTCGATCCGAAGAGATAGAGTTCGGAATAACCAAAGATACTAGCATCTAAACCGAGGTTAAATATAAATCTCTGGTGAATCCATGCTAATTGTAAAGGAGTTTCACCCCTTTATTAGAATATTGGCGAGACCGCCAATTCACTATAAAGATCATCCGAAATGGAGTTATGGGATACTCCAGAATCGAAAGAAAATGAATAGTGAGGGACACGAATGAACTTCGGAACCGCAGGGAACGTTCCAAAATTCAAAGGAAATCGAATCAAAAGGAAGAGATTCAAGCTCGAATGAAAGTGATTCTGTAAATCAAATTTACCATACATTCTAAGTTTTGCCTAGAGCCAAAGCTCTGATAGCAACTGTAACGACCCGGTGTTTTCAACCATTCGCATCCGCACATGTCGGACTTGAATTGTTCAAAATACCGCGTTGTAAAAATAAATTTGGCAAAACTCAGAACATGCAGTAAATAAATCACAGAATCACAGACACAGATATCAGAGAAACTCGCAGCGGAATTTAAAATACTTAGTGGTTCATGAAGCCACTATAAAAAAACTCAACCAAATAAAAATTACATAGTTTTAAATCTCCAATACAGTTTAAAACATCAATAGAAATCCAAATATTCCAAAGTCTTGATTTCAAAATAAGATATAGACTGGAAGATTGGCCGGCAGCTCGAAAGGTCTACAGAATGTCCTAGCTCCGGGGAGAAAGCTGAAACTGCAACTCAGGCTGACCCGAGCGTAAAATAAAACATAAACACTCGAGTCAGGACATACATGCTTATATAGTGTAAGCTAATTCAAGTGTACTATAATATAGAGCAAGTAACTTAAAGGATGCTTGGGACCGCCCATCCTCTAAGGATCCGTTAAACTATTTACTATGTAGTATATTGCGCTATTAAATAGTGTCTATTTATAAAATAAACTTACTTTTAAATAGCGTTAAGGCTTTACATTTTCCACCTTAACACATTTATATATTCCCATAGTCTATACAGTACCGTAATCTCCCCCGTACTGGGCATCGTCAGAGGGTACTCCATAGGTATGGTACAAACCAAAATCGTATAAGGCTCGGTATGGTAGGTGACACGGCACAACTAGGCAATGCCAGGGTAGATATACCAATTGCTACTCGGACCGATGGAAACGCGTAGCCGCAGTTACCGCCCACCTCGAACAACACTCCCAAATCAAAGGTGCGCACTAAAACAATCACAAGAGTAATAGAATGGCATACGAAGAAGTGCGTTCGATCAGAGGTGCTACCTCATTAATCCGAGAATCGCTCCTGTTTTAGCCACCTTATGCCAACTCACGGGAGTCGGGTCCACGTATTTACCTTAAAGGAACCGTCACCACCATCCTACTTCATTCTGGAATCTCCACCGCGTACACGGTTGGTAAAGTGGTTTTCGGTATCGACAGAGAGTATGCCAGATATCCAATCCCGGTCTCTTTAACAACCAAACGTTATTATAACCCGTGGTTACAACTTTAAAAATGGTATTTACTTTATAAATCAAAATATATTTCCAATACTACAATATCAAAATATTGTTTTTAAACATTGGTCATTTTAATATACCATTTAAATCTATTCAATTTATTTAGGAATTAAATTTTCTTTTCTCACCTTTTAAAATTAAATTCTTCCATAAAACTCATTCAAAAAAAAATCAATTCCTTATTTTATTAATTGCATATTAAATTCCAAATTTTAATCCCCTTTTCCCAAAGATTATTTCCACAAATTGATTAAAAATATCAAATTTCAGTTTCTATAGCACTTATGAAATGCTACCTAAAGTTTACAGGTTAAAACAGTCCAATTTTAAAAGACAGCATTTAAATGCTGTAATAGATTAATAACTTAACAATTTAGTTTTAAATTCCAAATATAACTTATTATCAATTATTTTCTTAACTGAATTCTTACTTTTACCAAAACCCAGAATTTCCAAAATAAGTTATATTCAAAAAATTTATTCAAACATTTATTTATTTATTTAACATTTTTAACTCATTCAAAATCATTATAAATAAAATCCTTTACATACATTTAAATCGAAATATTATAAACTTCCAAAATAAATTTAACATATTTCTGAAAAATACTATAGAAACCACGGGTCTGTATATAGTTTTCTAGCCTAGGTCAAGTGATACGGATTTATATCATTTCAATCCGCAATTTACAAAAACCCCGGGTTCTATCATTTCAAACCCGCAATCCCAAGTTAAATATTTAAAATTAAACAATTAAATACATAAATGAATAAATAATTATCGTACAGGCCTATCATTTCAGCCTATAACGATCTCAATTTACAGGGAACTTGCAGTGATGATTTAACAGTAAATAAGCATTAAATAATATAACAGCAACTATATTACAACAGATAAACAACTGATGAGGTGTCAATTTAAAATGGGGTTTAACATCATACGTTATATTATAGGCAGATGGCATTTAATAAATAATTTACAAATACACTTGCGATAATTCACATAAATATAGGTATGTTTGTCTGATGAGAAATACTCACCTTAAACTGCAGATAATCAGATTCAAACGATTTTACCACTTAATAAAGGATCGTACAAATGGCACGATTAGGTTTCCGCGGATGCCACGCCTTGATTCAAATCTAAAATAAGATCCAAATACCAAATACGCGACTTTTAAAATTACGGTCAAAGCAAAATTTTCGAAACAACTGGAACGAATAGAATAAAAGAAATTTTGGTTCAGCTTTTGCTCGACTGCCTCACCCCACATCCCGACCCCAACTTCATAGGCTTGGCAATACTATTTATTATTATTATACATTTTATTATTATTATTATTATTATTTCCACCGGCATACCCTAACTTATCTAGTTTTGAAAAAATATGTATTTACACAAACTTGCGTCTCTGCCTAAACTATTCTTCAATGCAAACTCTCTCTGTTTCTTAATTACAACACGTCTCTGCCACTTCAATTTCAAAACATTGTCGAATTCAGAAACATTAAAATTTAAATTTTTAACGATTCCTAACTTTAAAAATCATATTCCTACTTCAGAAAAATGTTCATTTGGATACCATTTATCTTATGATTAAATAAAATAAATTTTATAAATAAAATATCCAAATTTACTATGAATCATTTGTAAGTCAGAATTTCCCAATTTTACTTAACTTGTATGTATATTTTTCCAAATAACTTTACACTTAATTTAAAAATACCCACTTCCTAAATAAAACTAAATTCTCATTTATTTACTTAACTTAACAATTTTATTTAAAATCCAATTTCAAATTTTCAAGTTAAGTCATAAATTGAAATTTCACCTTTCCATTTGAAAACAACATTTTCAATTATTTACTTACAAAACACATCCGTTCCATAAAAAAAAATTTCCTTTTATAGTTAATATATACTAAATTTTCTTCACAACTTTATTCATTTAGACATCAATACAACTATGATTCAAGTTAAATAAAAGTTATTCCAAAATGTTCCATTTCAATCGTCTTTCATTTTATCAATTTAAAGTACATTATTTATTATACCAAACATATCCATTTTCGGAAATAACTTTTATTAAAATTTCTAGGTTAGATTTCAACTCCATATTAAATAAAATTTAATTATTATGTCATTTATCGTAAATAAAATCTTTAAATTCACTTTAAAACCAATTATTAACTTACAAAATTTAACTTAAAAAAAAAACACCTTTAAAATTTTAAAGCCTTAAGTCAAATTTTTAGTTGAATTACATAAATTTTATTTCAAAAATACTTAAATATTTTTAGAAAAATATTATAATATATTAACCATGGGCTTGTTCGGGATATAAGCTTGGTTATGAAAATTTAGAGGGACGTGACGTGGTGGAGAAGTAGCCGAGCAAGGCAAAAGGGAAACAGAGAACAACAAGAAGAAGAAAGGGAAAAACTGAAAGAAGAAAAGAAAAAGTAAAACCATTACCTGATAGAGGCTTCAGCACAAAAGAAGAAGAAGGCAAATTTTAGATGAAATATAAAGTTTTTGTGTGAGGCTTTATATATATATATATATAAGAAAACAAGTTGAGAGTTATGAAGGCACGTGAGATCTTCTGAGATGCGAGTTGCACAATAATGTATATGGGAGGCTTGCGTGATTATAGGAAAACAATAATCAATATAATTTGCTTTGAACTGAATGGACTATACAAAATTTTGATTTAATGAATTCCTAGAATGATGCGTGAATTTAGGCAAGAGATTGATTCTTAATTTAAAAAATTCTTTCTTATGTATTCATGGATAAGGCTTGCGAAATATAGGGGACCAAACAAGCAGGTAAGAATGGCAAGTGATAATAAATATTTAGGCAGACCAGAAAGTTGCGTGATTTATTATTGCCAGTTATACGAAAATCTTGATTAAATGCATGCGTTTATTACTTTCCAGTTTCTTTAGTTTGCACGTTATTTTATATGCGTGATTTATGCTGCCAATTTATGAAAATTTGATTTCAACATTTTATACCATTAATATTGCGTGATCAGCTATATGAAATTTTGATCTTTATTAAATGAAAGGCAAGAATTGGCAAAGATTTTGGAATTTAAAGTCATATACAAAAATTAAAACCCAATTGAAAGCTATGAAAAAGAGTTAACATTTGCTATAGAAACTACTGACTGATATTTTAATCCATATAGATATAAATATGATTTTTACAATACGCCAAACTGACGCAATACAAAACACCCAAAATTTATACAAAAGTAACGTTTTTAATTTATACGTTTTTACGTTACTTATATCATTACAATGCATGCCCTTTTTAAATGCGAAATTTAACAGTCTGTAAAACACTGAATTTTACAAAGTTATTACTTAAATTAAATTCGCTTACAATTTTTGTATTTTAAATATACAAAATTAATTTTTTATTAACATTGCGAATTTGAGTTATCTTTTAACAAAATTTAAAAACTTCAAAACTTTCAGTTTATGTTTAGACTTTTAGGAAATGATTTAATCAAATTAATATGTATATAAATTGGGAAGTAAATTTTACTGGAAAGAGAAAAATAACGGATTAAAATTCTATACGTTTTCTTATATATAATCTTATATATATACGGTATTTATTCCCTAAATTTACGCGCCCTTTTTAACGCGTAATTACCCAGTTCATTTATACACTAAAAAAATTCGAAATTCTGACCGTGTTGAGACTCAAACTCGTGACCTGTCGTGAATAGCCCAGATGTCTTAACCACCTAAGCTATTAATGTTTTCTTAACTAAAACTTGATTTTGCTAGAAATTAAGTTATTTAACATCTTCGACGAAAACCCAAATTTCCAAATTAAAGTTAATTCTTAACCATGTCAAAATTTCAGAGATCTTATTATTTAATTAAAAATTTGGTCAATTGTTTTTTTTTATTTTTATTTTTAATCACTTTAAATAAACCCCAAAGTTTTTAAAATACAAGTGAAAAATACTTGTTAAAAAAATTGGGATGTTACAAGAGCCAATTGAGCTAGACTCATAGTAAATAGATCTACTATGTTGTCCTTGGTATACACCCTTTGTATCGTTACCTCTTTCTTCTCAACAAATTCTCTGATGAGGTGGAACTTTCGAAGAACATGTCGTGACTTCTTGTGTACTCTGTGTTCCTATGTGATCTAAATCGTGGCATTCTTACCACAGAACAGTGCCATAGGATTCTCTTTATCGGAAGTCACTTTGAGATTACTCAAAAACTTGCACATCCATACTATTTCTTTAACTGCTTCATTAAGGGCGATATATTCGGCCATCGTCCTTGAATCAGCTACTGTCTCTTGTTTGGAACTTTTCCTACTGATGGCTCTACCGTTAAGTATAAAAACATAACCAGAAACTGACTTACTATCATCTATGTCACTTTGAAAGCTAAAGTCTGTATACCCCATTATAAGGAGGTCTTCATTCCCGTAAATGAGGAATAAGCCCTGAGTATTTCTTAAATACTTCAGTAGACATTTTACGGTCATCTAATGTTATTTTTCCAAGATTAGACTGGTATCAGCTTATGCATCCTAATGCATATGCCACATCCGATCTATTACATAGCATAGTTGTAACGATATAGATTTTCGAAGGTTTATAATTAAATATTGGAATTATTTAAATATTAAACCACGGATTTAATATGAATAAAAATGATATCGAAAGCTTATTTAAATTACATTAAAAAATAACGATGATGGTAAACCATTAATCTATAATTAAAGTGATTAAACTGGTTTTAATAATATATTCTGTTTAATAACGGGTGAAATTATCATTCTGGAGCGCTCTCTCGGCTTTTGATGAAACTAGTGTTATTGGATCTAGAATAATGAATTGTTATTTGCAGACGAATTTCATGACGATCGAACATGCTATATGGTTATGGGTGCTCGAAATGTGTAGCGCTTAAATCAAGAGAATAAAATATATTATTATTTTTTCTGTAATCAATCCTCAATTCCACTTCCCACTTTCACTTTAAATTCGTTCCTCATTTTCAATAGCCGCCACCTATTCCCTGCTTCCATCAATTAAGTCTACTGCAATAGGCTACAGAATCAAGTGATTTTGGATCCATTGTCTTGTATATGCAAGAGGTTCACTTTGGTATGTTCGATAATGGGTGTGTTGAAAGTTGTTGGTGCTTGATTTGTCAATGGCCATGCTAGGGCTAAGTCTTACTAGAGCTAAAGCGATGTTAGGTCAATAGGAGGATGGATGGGAGTTTTGTCGGGCCAGCTTGAGTATATTTCTAGATTTAGTTGTGGTTCATTGGAACTCTTGGAGAGGGGCTGGATGATTTCCTACCGTTCTTATTTTCTGTTGCATTACTTGATTTGTATCTATCAGCATTTGTGAGCACGGGATGTTATAACTTTCCAGACTGATGATAGGTTAGTTTACTCTGATTGATGTATGTATATTAAAGTATTCTTTTTGAAAAAGACATTTTGAGATATTATATGTTATCGTTCCTTATGTGAGATTCTGATATTGTGTTCTTCTTTCTTATTCTTTTTTCTTTTACTCTAACGTTCTGTCTTTCTAGCACTTGGATGCTTGACATGTGAATACTATGGATGTATTAGTATCGAAATTCAAGTATTAAAAAGGCCGACCATTACATGTGGTATCAGAGCTGAAGGTTCAGTGAGAATTTTGGCCTTGGCGGGTATAACACATTAAGAGATAGAGTAATGGAATGCCTTATTATGAGTTGAGCATATTATATATATAAGGGTGCATATTTTTTATTAATATAAAAATGTTTTGTATTGCGTTGATTGGTCTGTAGAGTAGTGTATGGATTCTAGTCAATACGAGTTGGTATCGTTCTTGATAAGGATCTCTAAACACTTAAACAAGGAAAACCGACACATAATTGTTTTTAAATTGGTAAATAAAATTATTTTCCTAGGATTATATTTTATATATTAAAGGATAATTTTCAAAGAAAATTGATATAGTTATTTATGATGTGCTTGTTTGTTAAGAAATGATAACATTCATTTTTTATTATTTTTTATTTGATTAGTTATGCCATATCAGTTTATGGGCAGTTTTATCTTTTCAGTGCATGGGTTGGGTGGATAGTAACTTGTGGGAACTTTGAAACAAATATCTTGTGAATTTAATTTCACAATTTGACTATAAGATGTTCGGTGATAATGTTGGGTTAAAATTACATTTTTAATTAATTTTTTTATTTTGGTCTTAATGAAAAGTAAGACATTTTAAAGATAAATACTTATGTAATAGTTTTATATAGGAAGTGACTTATATATTATAGTTTATATATTATGGTTTACACATATAAAAAGGATTTAAACTCAGAATTTGAGAACTTAAATACAGATGTTTTTGGAATTTTTTTCCAAAGTTTGTGAGGAGAAAATAATACCAGTATTATTTAGAAGTAAATATTTAGGAATTGGTTTATGGTAGTGATATCTCGGTACTTGTAATATATGTGAAGTATTTGATATCGTTTTGGAAATGATTTTGGTTAAGTGCAAAAGGCGTGGGTTAGAAGTACTGAAATCATTTCTGTTGCTGGAAAATAATTCTAATGACGATTGTAGTGTCATCGGCGTTTATTTTTGAGTTTCAAAGTGGGGGATGCCATAATAGCTATCCTACAAAGTTGTTTTGGTAAAACGGATTTTGATTTAAACCCCGAAAGTATGATTTGATATACACAAATCTACAAGTATATATTATTTTTAAATTATTGAAATGAAAACCCGGTGTTTAGTTCTTAAGTTTCCTGTTAAGGTATTTTATGGACGTATGTATCCTATGCGTTAGGGTAGTTTAGATGTGCATCTTATTTGACTGTTGATCAGTGATTTTAAATTTCTAGGCTGAAATGAGATTTTCAAAGACTTTGGACATGCGGAAACTTCTAGATTGTTATAAAATTTGAAGCCAAGTGTTTGTGTAAGTATAAAGATGAGTTTATATAACACTTGAACTTAGGAGATAGTAGAATTTGAATAAGTTTTTAATTGATTGAATATCCACGTTAAGAAAAATGAATTGGATAATTTTGTATACAATCTAAGGATGTAGTGGAGTATATTATATGAATATGAACTTAATTTATATAATGTTTAATAACTTGAAGTAAATTTTATGTAATAAATCATAAGTGATTTTAGTATCAAATAAGGAGTACTAAGTGATAATGAATGTGAATTAGAATGAAAAGAATTGGTGTAATTAAAGAAACCTCTTAATTTACCAGAAAAATCTTAACTCTAATAGCAAGTAAGTACTTAGCATGACAGGTTTCGGCTTCAAAGTATAAATCAATAGGAATGATTCGTTAAGGAGCAGACAACTGCAACTTAGCCTAGAAGTACGTGGATTTCGAGGTGATTTACACCGGTTCGAGTTAGGATTTTTCACTCGATTCTTGACGGCGAACACTTGATATGGATTTTTGATATGGTCTTGAAGTTTTCTATCATAGTATATGGCTATGCAAGAGAAGCATCGGTTTCTATTCAAGGAACTAGATCAAAGTCCACACTAGGGAGGTCTAGTTCGAAAGTGAAATTTATATGATCGAGCTAATGATCGGGTTTGATATTGTGTATGGATGATGTGTGTTTTTGTGTATTGTACGAACTTTAGTATAGTTATATACTATATTTGTTGGCTTATGGGGAGTTTGGGGAATGACTTTTGAATAGTTAGGGGTAGCATGAGTGATCGACTGAGTCGTACCTGAGGCTGTTAAGCGTAAGGTACGCGTAGTAGATAGTTTATCATCCTTGTAAGATGATAAGGTTTCAGAACCAGGTGCTATAGTTGTCAGTGATTGCAGTACCATGTAGTACTGTTATGTGATTGTTTCTTTGGATGCTAGTGATTACAATATCATTGGGTATTGATGGGTGATTGTTGCTTTGATGCTCATGTTAGTATTTTAAAAATGATTTTGAAAGCTTGTTTAAATTCTATTTAAATAATAATAATGATGGTAAACCATTAATTTATAATTAAAGTGATTACACAGGTTATAATAATATATTCTGTTTAATAACGGGTGAAATTATTATTCTAGGGCATTGTCTTGGATTTTAACGAAACTAGTGCCATTTCATCTGAAATAACGTTGTTGTAAACCGATGAGTTTCATGATGATTGGAAGTGCTCGAAATGTGTAGCGTTTGAATCAAGAGAATAAAATATATAATTATTATTCTTATAAATAACCCATAATTCCTCTTCCTTCTTTCACCTTAAATTCATTCCTCATTTTTAATAGCCGCCACCATTCCTTACGTCCATCAATTAAATTGAATACAATAGGCAATGGATTGAGTGATTTTGGATCTGTTGGCTTCGTGGAGGCAATAGCTTCACTTTGTTATGTTCGATAATGGGTGCATTGATAGTCGCCGGTGCTCGATTTGTCCATGGCCATGCTAGGGCCGAGTCTTGGTAGAGCTAGAAGTGATGTTTGGTCAATATAAGGACGGATGGGAGTTTGTCGGGTCATCTCGAGTATATTTCCAAATTTAGTCGTGGTTTATTGGAGCTCTTAGAGGAGAGCTGGATGATTTCCTACCGTGCTTATTTTCCACTGCTTTACTTGATTTGTATATATCAGTATTTGTAAGGACAAGCTGTTATAACTTTCCAAACTAATGATAGGTTAATTTACTCTAGTTCATGTATCTATATCAAAGTTTTCATTTTGGAAAAGACTTTTTGAGGTATTATGTGTTATCTTTCTGCATGTGAGATTCTAATATTGTGCTCTTCTTTCTTGTTCTGTTTCTTTTTCTTTTACCCTAACGTTCTGTCTTTTCGGTACTTTGGTGCTCAGCACGTGAATACCATGGATGTTTTAGTCTCGACATTCAGAGGTCGAAAAGGCGACCGTTACAATAGCATACATTGTGGATCCTATCATTGAAGCATATGGATCGTTTTCATACTTTCTTTCTATAGGTTGTGGAATTATGCATCTTTAAGAAAATTAAACACCGGAAAGGTGTGAGTAGCATTTTATGACTTATGTAAATCTTTTTAAATTTCTTTCAAGATTAATATTAAATTACATAATATCAACACTTATACCAATAATCAATCAAAGATCAAAATAAAAGCAATAAATAAAGTAGAGAATTAAAGAGATGACACCACGGATTTTATACTGGTTCAGATTTATCCTACATCCAGTTCCATATAATTGCTTGTATTGATTTATTTTCAAACGCCAATCTTTATCCAAGCAGAAGGTAAACACAAATACAATCTCAAATTCGGGGCTACAAGACACACCCTCTTGACATTCCAAGCTCAGGGTAGACTCGCTTGATTTGACCAGTCTATAAGCACACCCGCTATATTTTCAGGCTACTAAGCACATCCACTTGCTTTGACCTGGCTACAAGCACTACTTGATTTAAATGAGCTACAAGCACATCCAAGCAAATACAAATAAAGATGATAGTTTTTCCAAAGACAAATTCTGATACTTTGGATACATTGTATTTTATAGTCTCTTGGATAACACTTTGATCTTTGAATTGATAGAGAGAAGTTTGTAAAATGTTAAGAAAGTAGTATTGAGTCAATACATTGAAGTATGAATTGATTATATGTGATTTTGAAAAAAATATAGTATGTTTTTCAATGGAGTTTTCAGGAGAGTAAGAAGAGGGAAGGAAATAAGTAATTAGTTATCAAAAAAATTGTTTGCGCTTTCCTTTATATAGTAAATCAACAAATATGTCTGTTCATGAAGAGTTACGATGAATAGGTACTTCCTATCAAAATTTGAAAAATTAATTGGCGGAATGTATGTCGACGTATCCAAGGCATGTATATCGATATATGCTTGTGTATTTTGAAAACTATTATCTTTTAAATTATTTTGAAAATCTTATACTTTATAAAATAATTTGATACTTCGAAAATAGTTTGAACACAGTTTATAAACATTTTAAACTTTAAAAAAAAAACTATATTTTTTTAAATATACTCTGAAATTTATTTTGGTTAAAAATATAAAAGAGTAGAAAATTGGAGATAGAGATCAAAGATTAACATCAAGGACTTTAATAATATATTATGACTCTATACGTTAAATTATAATCTTGAGATCTTCATATCTTATCTCTGAACTCATGAGTTTTCATGTCTATCTCTTAAGTCTTTATACTATATAGCCTTTGATTCAACTCATGTGTAATATTCTGCACTATATACTATATAACTTCGCAAACATTAGTATTTATATTTTATTTTTGTTTATGGTTCTGTATGGTTGTTTCATCACAATCAATAACCGAGGTATTAATAATTCCCCCATTTCGATGATGATAACCATTAAATATTCTTGTATATAAAATATAATATAACCCCCAAGTTAGATAACTTCCCCCAAACATATTCATGTGTATATTTTATATTTTTCTCCTCCTTTGTCTTCAACAAAAATGGATGAAAAATAAAAACTCACCCTTAATGATATACTTTTATAGAATATGTAGTCAAAATCAATAATGTTTGATACTAAATAATTAAACATATATAATGATATAATAAATATAACGATATAAATGATGATAATTGAAACTATGTATATAATAAAATCATGGCATAATGATAAATAAGATAACGCAAACTATATTATTAATTCAAATCCAATTATTCAAATCACACTATTAATCCAATCATACAATCAAATCGAAAACAAACAAATCCAAAGAAATTTGAGCTTATTAATTTACATATTTAAAATAAACAGAACAACTAGATATTCCTTAGAACTTCAACCCAATTGTCAGATCCAAAGATTGGATTTGCTTTATTGGCATCCCAATCTTCATTATCCTTGTTCTTAAAGCATTCTGGGTTGTTGATTTGATCATCTTTGACTATGGAAGAAATCAACCAATGAAGGGCATCGAAATGCTTTTCTTGCTCTTTGATTATTTTCATTTGACTTAGAAAGATGTAGATGATGGTGACAAACTTCCACCAAGCTTGCGATAATTTTCCTAAAGTATTTGTCCACTTTGTTGGAGAGGGAAGTGAACTTTTTACTAAAGGAACATTTAAGCTTCTTTTGGTTTTTGATAAGCTTCTCTTGGTTCTTTAGAATCCCTTTGTTGGAAGGGCGAGAAGGTTTTTCAAAGCTTTCTAGGGAAGTATCCATTTCCTCCTCTGCCTCTTCTTGATTTCCTTTTCCTTCTACATCCATTTTGTTGCCTTCTTCTTCTTCTTGTTGAATTTTCGCTCTTTTTCCCATGCCAATCATTCTTCGTTTTTAACAACAGTTTCATATGGTTTGAAATAGGGAGGAATATTCGTAAGTGTGATAGTGGCCTTATCGGAAAAAAATTGAGGCAAAGTAGGTTCACCTCTTAAATCAACACCAAATATATTCAAATACTCTAGTACAATACACATCATGGTAAAGTGTGTTCACATTTCTAGAAATATTGTTTTGAACAAAATAATCTAAAATGACTTGTGCCCAATTGATGTCATTGTTTCCATAGATGGCGAAAAGGACTTTAAAAACTTTTTGAGTCGAATAATTGTTATTTCCCATCCTTAGAGTAATGCTTTGTTGTAAATTGAGACTCATAAGTCTTGAGTTTGGTTTAAGCTTTTTATGTTTAAAATCAAATTCTTTATCACTTTCGAAAATATCAATTGATACTTCACAAATTTGTTCATCGATTTTAAATATGAAGAGGTCAATTCCACTAGATTTACAACCAAGTATTTGACCCAAAATTTCACAATCTAAAACAATAGAAGATCCTTTTACACTACTCCAAGCCTGTCCCTCTTCTCCTTGAAAAAATTTCCATTTAAATTTGCATAAAACATTTTAACTAAATCCGGATAACAAACAAAATCATTTTAAGAAGAATAGACTAAACCAAGAACTTCATTTTGCAAACAAAGATCTCGAATACCATAAGAAAAGAAATCATCAAACTTCGCAAATCTTCCAGCAAAAAACTTTTTTGGAAGTATCATATTCAATATAAGTAATTATGGCTTCTTTGTCATTGAAAAGAAAGCCTTTGATTTTCTTTTAGAGCATTATGGTTTTTGATGGTTGGCTTGAGGAGGTCATTTTTGAGTTTTTGAGGAGATAAGATAATAAAGAGATATTTTGAATTTTGAAATAAAACAAGTGAATGAATGGATAGAGATAAGAAGAATTAATAGATAGAGAATTGACATTTCAGTTTTGAAAATATGCCTTTTTAGTTACTTGAATTAATGCAAAATAGATGGAAATTCAAATTTGAATTGAAATGAAATTTAAAGATCCTGGTATGTATGTCAACATATAGGGTATGGGAATGTTGATATATGGGCCATAAAATCCAAAAATAAAACTTAGATAAAATATTCGAATACACACACACGCACACATGTACTTATATGCAACCAATGTTATTATTAATCTATCTTTTATACCTAAATTCAAATGAAACAAAAATTAAATGTAAAAAGTACCACTTTTTGCTTCTTTCCTTTGATTTATTATGATTAATCCACTATTACCGTGATATACATGTTTGCATCCTCGGCATCTGGTTCATTGTCGCTTGAGAAAGTATCTGAATCATCCAATGTTGCTATGTAAGCCCTTTTCTTTTTCTAGATGAACAAGTAACCGGTGATATCCTTGGTCTATTTTGCTACGAACAGTCTCTATGCAGATGACTAGGTTCATTGCTGTAGAAAAATCTAATTGTGGTTCCAGTTCCAAAATTCTTGTTTTCAAAATTTGTTCATCTTTCTATACTTCAGGAACTTTCTGAAATTTTTGATCATGAAAGTAATTTCTTTATCATTGTCATCGTTTGAATCCCGATCATCAGTTATTGCATTGAAAGTTGTAACAACCCAAACCTTAATGAGCACAAATCTCGACATAAATCGAAATCCAAGTCCATCAATGCATAGATCGTTGGATTTTGTACCTGCAAATAAGCATGAGCATTATCAGACATTGATGGAAATCTAAACTCACAGCAGAACAATAATAAGATAATAATACTAACCATGACTACTACCTTAGAATTAATGATATTCCTTGTATAGTAGATTGTCACATCAGCAACGAGCATAAGAGAAAGAAAACTTCTCTAACAACAAAGCACATCCAGCTCCAGTGACATATTCCTGTAAATTCTATCACATGGGTTGTAATGAGGAGTGGGTCAGAACAACGTTCTAGTGACCGAAAAAATATAAACTGACCATAACATAAACCTATACCGACAGGTTTTCATTTAATTTTTATGTCCATCAAGGTTAGCAATTATAATCTAACCTCGCATTGCACACATGATTACATACTTACCCATTCCCAAGGTACGAAATACTAATGAAGTCATATCAACCACCCAATACTTCCATACCCATTAGCCACTTAGTACTTCTAAATATGAAACGGGCTTCTATAATGCTTTTAAAAGAGAAATGGCAGACTCTATCAGTTATGACCTTGATTGAGGTAGACCCCGTCATTTAAGAATTATTCCCAAGGTGATTTCCTATCAATTTGTCAATGGTCAGAGCGTCCTAACCACAAGAACTTTGACCACTATTTAAGGCTTTCGACATTTAATGTTGAACTATTACCCACCTATCGCCAAAAAAATCGAAGTCATACCATAAACAGTACCAAAACACTCAATACCTTTTATTATAAAATAGGCAGACTCTGGTCATTTAAGATCTTAATTGAGGCGGGCCTCATCGTTTAAGCCCAATACCTATGGTGTGCTCCTAAATGGTACTATTATTATAGCCTTGGCAATGTAAGAGACCGTACCCAAGCCACTTAATACTTCCAAGTAGAGAATAGGTAGACCCCCTCATTTAAGGCCTATTTCCAAAAGCATGCTCCTCAATGGTACTATCTAGCTATCATAGCTTGGAAATCTCATTAGGCTACTTAATACTTATTTTATCAAAAAGAGGAGGACCCTACAGTCACTTAAGACCCCAAAACTGAAGCGAGCCCTTCCTGAGATATCCACTCTCTCTTTAATTATAAATATGAAATCTCACTAAGTTACTTCTTTCGGTAGAGAGGTGGAACCTTCAGTCACTTAAGACCTCAACACTGAATTAAACCCTTTTTAGAGACATCCTTATTTATTTATTTGGAATCTCGCTAGGTTACTTAATACTTCCATTTAGGAGAGAGGAGAACCCTTCCAACCACTTAAGACCTCAAACCAGAAGCAAACCCCTATGGAGATATCCATTACCACTCCTACTTTCAAATTTGGATCATTTAATACTTTTTAATTAAGAAAGAAAGCCCAACCTCTCACGTCATCATGGGTCTTAGGATTAGTTATATTTTACATAAATAGTATGTACACCCAACTGCTGTTAGTCTCAAAGTGAAGGGTAGTCTTCCGTCGAGTGACTCTACTGACCTCGCATCACTAACCTATTAAGTCCAATAACCATCCTAAGTATTTATTTATATTATCTTAGATAGAAATTGGACTTAGCTTACTAATTCCCTTTTTATTTAAGGAAATAAGATTTACGGTAAATATTTATCTACCCATAAATCCTCGCTTAATGTTCATAAATGTCAATTTGTCCATAAAATACTAATAGACATTTCTTAAGATATTCATATATGATTACTAATTTCAAACTAGTAACTATAACGATCTGGAAATTTTCACGGTTTAAATAACGTAATTAACTATATTTTTAATGAAAATAACAAAATAAATTTTTACAATGAAAATTTTATATTTGGTATGCATCTATTTAAGCATAGCAAGTGTCAAATATTTATCAGAAATATGTAAGTTTGTTTGGTTATGAAATTTCAATTGAAAATTTAAAATCAGTTAAATTTGATGAAAATAAAATATTTTTGATATTTAAAAAATTTTACATAATAAAAATGTAAATCATTTTCTGAGTGAGACATCATATTTCATTTCGCCAAATTTGGACTGCTCTAACCCCGTTTATCTTATTTTCAAGGGTTTTCGCAGCATTTTCAGCAACAAATATCGAGTTTTGATAGCTTAGTCATATCTCTTATATATGTGTACCATTTTGTTTATCTTGTCATATTGATCTCCGCAGTATATTTATTTATGCATTTCGGTGTCCGGTACATGGCGAAATCAGAAAAACGATTAGCCGTATCAGTTCCGTATTCGGGTCTATTGGGCTTTCTTTGTCCTTTCATTTCTCCATCAGGTTAAACCAAAGGACAACAACCTTTAATATTCCAAAAAAATTAGTATTTAACATTCACTATTCCACCACTTCAATATAAACTGGTTCATCCTTTCATTTTTATTTTCGTTACTCTGTTGCTTCAAAAGAAACAAAATTTATAATATACAAGTTTGCTTCTATCATTCGCCTCATCTTCTTTGAAAAAAAAATTATTATATTATAGTAAGTAAAACTTATACATATATATATTCTGTAACAACGCCTGCTCGTCTCCTTCAAATAATCTTCACCTTCCCTCTACCAATCGAAAAATATTTGGCCTCATCCAAACCCTCCTTGCTCCTTCCCATCGCCAGGTCCGCATCTCCTATTCCCACACCAGAACTTCACCTGACCGAAACCCCATCAACCCTTCACTACAACGCATGCAGCACAAACACCCCAGATTTCAGCCATCCCGCAGTGCCCCTCCTTCTTGCTCAGCCGCTAATCCTCCAACCACTACACCACCTTTCCTCCACGACCAACCATGCTCTTTCCTCTGCTTAGACCACTGCCATCCTTCTCCGAGCATGTAGCCGCAACCAGATCCGATCCACCACTTTCTCTAACCTCGATCCAACCCTTCACAAGCACCCTGCATGCCATCTCCACCCTCAGACCTCTAAACATCCACAGCCACAAGTTCCTCTCTGGCCGCACCGTCTTCCCCTCACCCATTCAAACAGCCATCACCATTCTGCATTCGCCCACCTCCAATTTTCCCCTTACACCACCAGACCTGACAATAAGCCTCATCCGCCTGTGACTCACCCTATCTCCACCTTTTCCACCCGCATCCAAAACCTGAACTCCCATTGTCGTGTCGCCTTGGCCTTCGTCCATCTCAGCCAACGTCGCCACTGTCCAGTAGCCGGGCAGACATTCTTCTCCTAGCTTCTTTATTTCGCTTGTTTTATAATAAAAAATAAAAAAAAGGATATATGTAGACATACATATATATATTATGTTCCATCGAATCCAAGTTGTCGTTTCGTGCTGTTGTCCGAAGCTTGATCGCAACCACTTCATTTTGCTGAGCATCCATAGCCTCTTCTCTAATCATAGGAAAAATAAAAAGGTATATATATATTACTTATATATATATATATATATATATATATATATATTTGTTTTCATCGAATTTGAATTTATGTAATCTATTTGCCGCAGCAGCTTTTGTTTTCCTTCGTGTGCGTTGTCCGTGTCCGTGTCCATGTAGGGGTCATGTTTATTCCCGTTGTTCTCTAGCCTCGGAAGGTAAGTGATCACTCGCGATTAATATTCATATGCTTAGTAAATTTATATTCATATGAAATGGCGATTGAGATATGTTGTTAAATTTAATTAGTTAGAAATTTAATTGTTTAATATGATATGTTATTATTTAAATTTGTTTACCTATGTTAATTGATACACGACACCATCACATGTTGTATAGATATTACTTTTAAATTGTTAATTATGATATATGTTTGTTGTGGATATGTTATGTTATTTTATATTATTATTTTATTTTTTTCTCACTCTACAAGTTCCCTGATAGCTTAAAAATCCCTATAGGTTGAAGCGATACATACTCGAATGATTTTATATATTAGGGGAAATCGTTATGGATTGAAATGATAAACCCAAGCAATTTTATTGATTTTGAAAATGTTGGATTGTGGGTTGAAATCATATATACCCGTAATATTAAATTATTGTGGATTGAAATAACAAATATCTATAACACTTGACCATAGGATAGAAAATTATATACGGACACCGTTGGTCTATTTTGAAAGATGATTTCCAAAGTTTTGAAAGGAAATGGATGGGTTTTTAATAAGTATTGATTTTTTAAATATATATATATATAATGATATTTTATTTACATTTTTAAAATTATATGTTTTACGAAATTTTAAATTTTGTTAAGTTTGAAAATTTTATTTTATAATATTTTACTTATAACTTTAATATTTTTAAAATATATAATTAAGATTTAAAATAGATATAATAATAAAATTAAATTAAATAAAAATTTAATTTAACTAATATACACACACACACAGAGACATATGTTTAAAGTATTTATTAAATTTATTTTATAAAAGATTTTGTATTAACTTTAATAAATAAAAGTGGGAAAGATAAATTAAAGTTGATTTGTGATTTAATTTATTTAAGAATTGAATTTAAATTAAACTGATTTGAAAATCTATTGATTTGAGATTTTGAAGATATGATCTTTATAACTTGATAACTTGATTTTGATTAAAGGTGATTAAACGAATATTTTTAGATCTAAATAAAATTGAAATTGAATATTTAATTTTGATTTATATTTGTAATTTGAGATTTTATTTAAATGTTATTAAAAGTGATTAAGCGAATATTTTCAAATTTTAAATAAGATTAAAGTTGAATTTTTGAAATATAAATGAAATTTATCAAATTGAGTTATTGTAAAATGTTTGAATATTTAAACTTTGAAACCTATTGAATTTGAAGCGGTTTAAATTTGTAGTTCAAACATGGATTTGAAATCGATATAAATTAAATGGTATAAACGACAATTTGAATTGAACTTTTAACCTTTAATTGAAATTCTTCAACTGAGATTGGTTTAAATTAAATTTTGGAACTAAAGTTGATTTGTGAAATTGGAAGAAACAATTCTAGTCTGAAACTATTTTAATATGTATTATTTTAAATTTATAAATTTTTTTAAATATATATATATATATATATATATATATATATTAATACATATACTATTTTCAAAATATAAACAATTTAATCTATAACCTACTTTTAAATATAAACTATTTTAATGTATAACTGTTCTAATATATAAAATACTTTCAAGATTCAAACTGTTTAAGTTGGAACTGTTATGATTTAGGTTAATGGATTTAAATGCGAATACTTTGATATGATGGTTTAACCTATTTTGTGGTTATCATTTTTGAAATGAATATAATTTAAAGTGAATAATGATTTCAAAAGTGATATGATTTCGAAAGTGAATATGATGATATGATTTCGAAAGTGATATGATTTTGAAATGAATATGATAAATTGATGTGAAGTATTAACTGTTTGAACTGATTATAAGGGTGATTTTATAAAATGACCATGGTGTGAAATAAGCGTTTGGTTGTTAAAGAGACCAGGATCGGATATTGTTACATTCTTTTCCAATACAGAAAACCACTTTAACAACTGTGCACGTGGTGGAGATTCTAGAACGAAGTGGGATAGTTTGGCAACGTTTATATGAGACATAAACGCAGCCCTAACTCCCTCGAGTCAAGCCACGCCGGGCCAAGTGAGGTCGCACCTCCGATCGAGCATGCTTCTTCGATACTATTATATTACTTTGTGATCTGATTGGGTGCACCTTTGGTTTTGGGAGCGTGTCTCGAGGTGGGCGGTAGTAGTTATTATGCATTACCACCAGACCGGTTCTGCGAAATGGTAGAATCCTAACCTTGGCATTGCCTCGCGTGCCTTGTCACCTGTCTTATCGCGCCCATTACGACTTTATTTGTACCGTACCTATGGAGTGCTCCCTGAGCAAACCACCGGTTTGATGGAGCTTATACTATCTATATAGACTACGGGAATATATCAAAATGTGTTAAGGGAGATATAGGTAACGCCTTAATGCTATTTTAATTTTGACTTTACTGTAGAAGTTATCTATGTAGCGTATTGTACTATGTATGTAAATAGTTTAACGGATCCTTAAAGGATGGGAATCCCAAATAACCTTTAAGTTATATTGCATTTCACTTGGACATTTCACTTGAGTTAATTTACTTGCATAAGAATTTTAATCCTGACTCGAGTGTTTTTTGTTTCACTTTATGCTCGGGTCGGGCTGAGTGTCACAGCATTTAAGACTCACCTTCGGAGCTTGGAGCTTTGCTTGGAGATCTATTTTTTATCTATTCGGTTATTCCTGTTTATTCCAGTTGTTTATGTTCAGACTTGTCATTTGCTTTTGTATTGAGACTTCTTGTATTTGAAATTTCTATTGTATTTTTTTACACTATGATGTTCTGTAGTAGCTTCATGAACTACTATTTATCTATTTCCGCTGCTTATTATTGTAAAACTCTGTGTCTATGATTCTGTGATTGATTTATTTATTGTATATGCTAGTTTTGCCAAATATAAATTAACAATCTATTGTTTTGAGAAATTCAAGTCTGACATGTGTGGATGATTGTCGATTTGAATGGTTCGAAATAGTAGGTCGTTACAGTAACCTTTTATATATGTTCCATTTATATCAATCTCATTAATCCATTTACTCTATCAAATTATTGCAACTCTCATACTTATTACTATTTATTAGAGTTACAACCTTTAAAATTCTTTTCCCGTTATTTAATTATCCTGAATGTGAGTATTACGTGCAAGCGTCATTATTAGCTTTTTATTTAATTATTATAAGCGAGGTAATTACGTACAAATATTTATTTTTATCTAATATGTTCCTTTTGTATGTCTTTACTAAAATATTCTTATCCATGTTAATTGTTGGAATCATATCTAAAAAAATTATCCACTATAATATCCGTAAATTAGTCCAAAACACAAGATTTAACATTAAATATAAAAGATAACATCGTTTGAAAATACAAGGAATAATCATTTCTTTTTATTACTAACAGTGTAAACTATAATGAACTCGTATTTTACACATCTCTTTCACTTTCTATTCGCATCTATTCCTTGTTAGGTCAAACGTTGTATCTTAATAAGGGAAAGAAATCAAACTAATTTATAGATATCAAACGGATCTAAATTCCAACAATTCCAAATGTGGAAAAGTTTATATTCTAACAAGATTAGGGTAATAATCCAAATTTATGACATTATCATACAATTCAAATCTGGAATAAATTTTATTTAAATCAATATTCTAAATTCATAGTTTTGAGACTGATTTCTTGATCAGGTTGTATACAATGCTAAATCAATTCATAAACAAGAATATGTAGGCGATATTTATTATATTCATATCATATTCAATTCGTTGCCCACAACTCATATACTAGTATCCAATTAGGCATAAAAATCAAATAAACACCGACGAGATTATTTTTATATTATAGTAATCTATAAAATTTCACATTCACCTTTTAAAAGCGATCCAAATCTCCAGATCTGAAGTAGAACCTATAATTGTCTCAAAGTCCTTTTTAATGCAAAAGATATGTATAAAATGGTATATACATAAATTAGAATTGCAGATCTAAGAAGAGGTTTGGGGTTGGAAAAGTAAATAAATAAATATGTACGTACATATATATATATATATATATATATATATATATATATATATATATATATTACATCAAATACTCATATGGTTGATTCTCTTCTCCTTTTTATTAAATTTCTACTCTTCTTCGATTTGTATGAATATAAATACAAATATCTTATCCTCATAATTTAGAAAGAAAGTGGAAAAGAAGAAATGGAAGATCTTTGCTACTACCTCCATAAAAATATGAGAAAACAAGGGAGAGCTAAGCCTGAATTTATAAGGGCGAGAATCAACCGAACCATTAGATCGAAATATACTAAATCCAGGCCGTTGCGGCCTAGGTTTATTGGAGCTGCCAGGTCGCCACCGGTCAACTGCCCTTGGGTCATCGGTCAACCGTTGGAGGTTGACCATACCCAACGATGGGTCGGCATGTGGGCCCAGGTAATATTGAAATGTTAATTCCTTCTTATTTTATTTTGTTCGTCTTGAATTGATTTTTCGTTTGTAACTTCTTCGTCTGAGTTTCGATCACAAAACTCCAAATATGAAACTTGCTCAGAATTTCGCTACGAACATAGAGGTGCAAGTTTCATAGTTAAATTCATTCGTTTGCACAAATTCCATTTTTGGAGCCTAATTAACTAACTAAATAACTAATACCAAATTACGGGGTGTTATATTCTTCCCCACTTCAAAATAATTTCATCCCTGAAATTTCACTAATTACTAAGTCATGTTTTGGCTCCTAACTATCCAAAAATATATGTACTAATGAGTGTACAACCAATTTTACGACCAAACATGCACAAGTGCAAAATGTATTACTGTATCACGATAAAGAAAATATGTATGCAGAATGATTCTAAATCGGATCCTCCAATATGAATGCATTTCTTTTGAAAACACGATGCAAAAAACCTACATATATACTGGCAGTTCTACATGTATGCAGCTTTTTAAAAAATCTTTTCCACTAAAACCTCCATACTCCTACAAATAGAAGTATGAAGCAACAGATATTGCATCTACTTCCTACCATCCAATAATCCAACGAGTCAAAAATCGTTTTATAAACTTTACTCCTATGCCGGAAAAAGGGATTAAGGTGGAGAATTTAGTATTCTTACCATACTATAATCTTCTTATTTCTGTAGTACAGTGGAAATTTCTTTGCAACATTGGATTTACTCCAAATTTTCTACATACAATACGCATAAGGAGACTTATTTTCAAGCTCAAAAACAGAATTAAGTCTAAAAATAGACTTGCACTCGTCATCGACAAAGTATGGAAATTAAAATTCCAAGGCTAAAACAGCTTTTCCCTTATCATCACCTACATTGATCGCATCGTTGAAGCTAATGCACCACTAAATTCGCAAATTGTAACTCTATTTTCCTTCTCTACACCTAGCATGTGGTCGTCAAAATCAAAGTTTTCACAAAAATCTTTCTCATTTTTTAAATTTGTACATCATTTGGAAAATAAAATCCCAAAATATTTAGACGCCCTCGTAATAAATTTTTGAACAAAACTCTAAAAATAATTTAATAATCAAAAATAACTAAATCACAAAACTTTTGTTTTTCAAATTAAGGGAAAATTTTCAAAGTATCTTCCTACTTAAAAATTTTGATAAATCAAACCATAATTTCAGAGTAATCAGAAGTCAGTTATGCGCTAAACGCATAAACCAAATTTCACAATTCTATAACTAACCCTTACCAAAAATTTGACATTTTATTTAAAAATGTCAACACATCTATTATTCAAAAATATTAGCTTTTAAGGAACATGTGCAATGACCCGTGATATCGAAACAACTTTATCATGTCCTTCGCTAAAATTTCCAACTATTCTAAATTTCTAGTCTTAATTGTATTTACTGTTAGTTAAGTGTCTTCATGAGATTTCCAAATTTAAATTGCTTCTATACAATGCATGTATATAAGAGTTGTTCGTATATCTAGAAACAATAACACAGAAAATAAATAAAAACTCATAATATCGTGTGTTCCTTTTATAAGAGATAACTAATAGTTTTACAACTCAAAAGAAACGAACAAATGCTGGAAATAAAAAGATACAACAATTCTAAACAGAACATGATCTAAGAACCGTGAGAAGGTCTCGCTCCACGGCTGGAGCTTGAGCCATTGCTGCGACCGTGGAATGTTCGTAACATGGTGGAAATGCATCCAATCTTACGCTCCTGGCACTGTTGCACCATCCTAATCTCTCGGAACTCTGCTTGAAACTAACGGATAGAACAAGCTCAAGATTCATGTATCCATCGCCCCCTGCTCTATCCCCTGCTGTCGGTGCTGGGGCTCTGGTGTTGGTACAAGCCATGCAACAAGCGGTGGAGGAATATTCATCCTCTTAATAGTGGTCCGGTCGATGGCAGGACGGACCTTCCTTACAACTAGCTCTCCGCTCAAATTTACCTCGTAATCCCTAAATACTCGAGTAAGCAAGCGGCAATATGGAAACTGAGTCCTCGAGACCCCAACTCCATGGTCGACCATATGGAGCATCAAGACACGAGCCCAGTTGACGGCTATGCAGCCAATTATAGCTTAGACGGCTCTCCCTACTGAGGTGTAGATCTGATCAAGGCTCACTATCTTTGGAATGATGTTGTACTGAATTATGCGCACGACGAGACGGGCCACCGGTCGCAAATTGTCGGTCCTCCAACCACCGACATTTCCAAAAAAGATTCGCTTTAGAATCTAAGGATCATTCATTTCTACATCATCCAAATCTACACCTACTACAGATATCTCCAAAATCCCAGCGAGATCATCATTTGTCATCTCAATCTGAGCTCCCTTCACCTTGGACTCAATGTACCTGTTGCCATCATCAAAATTATGTTCCATCCGTGCATCGAAAAGACAGACACGGCATAGGTAATATTATCGCTCATAAGACTCAAAGTAGAAGATCGTTGAAAGCCTGCCGCGATGAAAAGCGCTTCAATCCCAAAAGCAGAGAAATCTTCGAACTTCACTGGCCATTCGTAAAGGAAATCAAAGTCCATCGTTTCGAGATATGTGGCGATCTTTCGCTCAGTCCAATCGAGCCAAGTGGCTTCTTACGAAGTGAAGCCAGGATGACGAGAGAAAGAGTCACTGGTGCGTGGTGGTGCCATAGCTGAGAAGCGGTTGGAAAAAGGGAGAAAAGTCTTTAGATCCGGAGTGGTGGTGGGGCAAGACCTGACGCGCAAGGATTTTAGCATCGCTTGGTGGAGGAATGGAGAAGGGAGGCTTTGGTTAAGCACAGGAAGGGAGAGGTGGAAATGGGTTTAACTAAAAAAATTGAATAGGAGGAAGAGAGTGAGGGGGTGTGGTGGTTGAACGCTTGTATGCGACTTATAGTCGCGATCTAAGTTCAAGTTTGGCCCGAATCTACTTAGCTGTCGCACCAACAGGTCGACTGCTACGATCGACTGCTAGCCCAGATTTGGGCATGGTCTGAACCTGGATCCATGGTTAAATTAATTAATATTCTAATGAATGTTTCACACACCATTTTCAGCTTAACTCATCAAAAAAATCTACCTTCCACGTGACGGTATCCACCTTACTGTGTAGACTCTTCCTTGGCAAGATTGCAACAGCCTCAGCAAAAATGTTGTGACCAACAACACTTCAAACTACATACCCCAATAAAATTGAATGACATTCCTATTATGTTCACACCTTAAAGAGAGCAAATATAAAAACACTCGATTTTATAAACTGAAAAATCACTGAGTAAAATACATGCTCCTTTATACCTGTTTCTAAATAACAAAAACTATTTCATACCAAAACTTCCCTTAAAAGTCAAACTTATATATATAAATATTTCAGGGTTTCTAATAACCTTTTAAAATACAAATTTCCCAAATTGAAAAACAATTTCTTGACAAAAATCAATATCAAGCCTTTATTGATATATGCATATTAAATTTTTTAAGGATTTCAAAAATTAATCTTTTATAAACTAAGAAATTTTTAACATGACCAAGCTAGTGGTATACATGTTTCTTTGAAAATTAACATTTCAAAACTTTTCCAAAATAAAATTTAGAAAATAAATATTTGGGAAAGAAATCCTTTGAAAACCCGGTTTTAAAAATCTAAGGCATTTCCAAAGTATACTTTTTAAAAATTCTCTTACAGGTTTTAGACTAAGAAATTTACATTAATTACTCGCATAAAAGTCCAGTTTGCCATTAAAGAGATGGCCAATGAATGCACCCTAGCAAACCTTGCTTTCGGAAAAATTTAACATACAGAATCTAATTTCCCATCCATCTGGAAAAATAATTTCTTCAACTGAAACTCAAAATCTAAAATCACAAGGTAGTTAGAATCTCAACCATTAAGTCGAACACCTCCAATCTTTGCGATTCTATCATAAGTATACTCATATTTTACATTAACAGCGCTTTACGCATCGCCAGAACTATATAGGGTACTTCAAAGTCAGCGTGAAAATCTTAGCTCTAAGATATTTCAAACCCATAATTGCTTTGCCCATTTCCTCGGAGTGGAACTACAACTATTTCTATAGTCAAAACTCTTAGAATCTATCATAAAAATATAATGTTACTAGATAGGAAAGATGAATACATTCTCTTACTTTATCATAATCCCTCTGATCTACTAACCTCACTCTGATACCAAATGCAACAATCCAAACCTTAATAGGCTCGAAAAATATTAAAATCCAAGTCCACTAAAGCATAAATCGTTGGATTTGGTGCCTACAAATAAGCATGAGCATTATAAGAGATTGATAGAATTCTAAACTCACAGAAGAAACAATAATAGGATAAGAATACTAATTATGACTACTACCTTGCAATGAGATTCCTTGGATAGCAGATTGTCACATTATCACCGAGCATGAGAGAAAGAAGACTTCTCCAACAACAAAGCACATCCAGCTCCAGTGACCTATTCCTTAAATTTTATCACATGGGTTGTAATGAGGAAGGGGTCAGAACAATGTTCCGGTGATTGGAAAAATATAAATTGTCCATAACATAAACTTATACCGATAGGTTTCCATTTAATTGTTATGTCCATCAAGGTTAACAATTCAAATCTAACCTTGCATTGCACACACAGTTACTTACCTACCCCTTCCTAAGGTACCAAATATCAACGAAGCCATATTAACCACCCATTAATACTTCCATGCTCATTAACCACTTAGTAGGTCTAAATATGAAGCAGACTTCTATAATGCTTTTAAAAGAGAAATAGGTAGACTATGTCATTTATGACCTTAATATAGGTAGACCCTATCATTTAAGACATATTTCCTAGGTGGTTTCCTATCAACGTTGACAATTGTTGGTGGATCCTAGCTATAAGACCTTTAACCACTATTTAAGGCTTCCAACATTTAATGTCCAGCTATTACCACATCAATCGCCGATAAAATCGTAGTCATGTAATAAACAGTACCTAAGCCACTTAATACCTTTTATTAGAACATAGGCAAACTTTGGTCATTTAAGTCCTTAACTAAGATGGACCTTATCATTTAAACCCTATCCCCAAGGTGTGCTCCTAAATGGTACCATTATTATTACAACCTTAGCAATGTAAGATACTGTACATAAGCCACTTAATACTTCTAGGTGGACAATAGGCAGACCCCGTCATTTAAGGCCTATTTCCAGAAGCATGCTCCATAATGGTACTATCTAGATGTCATTGCTTGAAAATCACATTAGGATACTTAATACATCTTTCATAGGAAAGAGGAGGACCCTACAGTCATTTAAGATCCCAAACCTAGAGAGAACTCTTCATGAGATATCCACCCCCACTCTCTAATTATAAATATGGCATCTCATTAGGTTACTTCTTTCCGTAGGGAGGCAGGCCCTTCATCCACTTAAGACCTCAACACTGAAGTAAACCTTTTTAGAGAAAACCTTATTTATTTATTTGGCATCCCACTAGGTTACTTAATACTTCCATTTTAGAGAGAGGTGGATCCTTCAGCCATTTAGTATCTCAAACCAAAAGCGAACCACTATGAAGATATCCCTCACTACTCCTACTTTCAAATTTGGACCATTTAATACTTTCAAATTAAGAAAGCAAGCCCAATCTCTGACATCATCATGGATCTTAGGATTAGTGATATCTCACATCAATAGTAAATACACCCAACTGTTGGTAGCCTCAAAGTGAAGGGCGGTCTTCGGTCAAGTGACTCTACTGACCTTGCATCACTAACTTATTAAGCCCAATTAACCATCCTAAGTCTTTATTTATACTATCATAGATAGACTTTGGACTTAGCTTACTAATTCACTTTTTATTTAAAGCAGTAAGATTTACCATGAATATTTATCAATCCCTACTTAATAATCATGCATGTCAATTTGTCCATAAAATCCTAACGGACATTTCCTAAGATGTTTATGCATGACTACTAATTTGAAATTAGTAAAACCTTTTATATCCACTTCATTATTATCAATCTCATTAATTCATTTACCCTATCAAATTATTGCAACTCTCATATTTATTACCATTTATTGGAGTTACAACCTTTTAAATTCTTTTTCCATTAGTTAATTATCCTAAACGCGAGTATTACATGCAAGCGTTGTTATTAGCTTTTTATTTAATTATTAGAAGCATGGTAATTACATACAGATATTTACTTCTATCAAGTATGTTTTGGTTATATATCTTCACTGGAATAATCTTTTCCATGTTAAATTGTTGGAATCATATCTAAAAATATTATCCGCTATAATTCCATAAATTAGTCCAAAGCAAAAGATTTAACTTTAGAATATAAAAGATAAGATCGTTTGAAATTACAACGAATAAACATTTTTTGTATTACTTAAATATACAGTGTAAACTACAATGAACTCATATTTTACACATCTCTTTCTCTTTCTATTTGCATCTATTCCTTATTAGATCAAATATTGTATCTTTCTAAAAGGGGAAGAAATCAAACTAATTTATAAATATTAAACGAGTTTAAATTCCAACAATTCCAAATGTAGAAAGTTTATCTTCTAACAAGGTTAGTATAATAATCCAAATTTATAACATTATTATACAACCAATTTGATATGGAATAAATTTCATTTAAATCAATTCATAAACAAGAATATGTAGGTGATATTTATTATATTCAAATCGTCTACAATTCATTGCCTACAACTCATATACAATTATCCAATTAGACATAAATAAACACCAACGGAATAATTTTCATATTATAACGATCTATAAAATTTCCCACTTACCTTTTAAAAGCAATCCAAATCTCCAGATTTGAAGCAGAAATTTGATTTATCTCCAAATCCTTTATAATCCAAGAGATATGTATAAAAGCGTATATACATATGTTAGAATTACAGATCTGACAAAAGATTTGTGATTGGGGGAGGAAATAGATACAAATATTTATATAAATTACCTCAAGTACGCATATGGTTGATTCTCTTCTCTTCTCCTTTTTATTAGATTTCTAATCTTCTTCGATTTGTATGAATATAGATAGTAATATCTTATATTTATACTTTAAAAATAAAGTGGAGAAAAAGAAATGACAGAGCTTCTTTGCTGCCTCTATAAAAATATGAGAAAAGAAGGGTGGTCTAAGCACTAGATCAACCAGAATCGTTGGATCGAAATATATTAAATCTAGGTCGTTGTGGCCTAGGTTTATTGGAGCTGCTAGGTCGCCACTGGTCATCATCCTTGGGTCCCCAGTCAGACGCCAGGGATCGACTGTCCCCAATGACGGATCCACCTATAGTCCCAGATAATTAATATTAAAATGTTAATTCCTTATTATTCAATTATTTTCATTTCGAATTATTTTTTGTCCGTAACTTCTTCGTTTGAGATCCGATCTTGAATATGAAAGTTGCTTAGAATTTCGCCATGAACTTAATGGTGTAAGTTTCATGGTCAAATTCTATTGTTTACACAAATTCCATTACCGAAGCCCAATTAATTAACTAACTAATTAAATAAGTAACGCTAAATTACGGGGTGTTACAAAAGCGATGGATTTCTTTTCCCTTACCTTGCTTTCTCTTCTATCCTGCAATTGTGCTTCACATGATATTAAATTACCTATTAACTCTTCTATTTTTAGAGTACTAATAACATTAACCTCTTCAATTGCTAGTGTCTTTTGATCCCATTCTGAAGAGAGTGAATTGAGGATTTTTCTAACTTGGTCCTCTTTAGAAATTTTTTTGCTTAATGCTACTAAAGAATGCACTATTTCTTGAAATTTATAATAGTGTCAGTAATAGACTCGTTTGAATTCGTTTTAAACAAATGAAACCGATTAGTTAACATGGAAATTTTGGTACTTTTACTTTACCAGTGCCCTCATATGTAACTTGTAGTGTTCTCATAATTTCATATGCAGATTTACAAATAGAGACTCTATTAAAATCATTTTTATCTAGTGAGCAAAATAAAATATTCATGGCTTTAGAATTATTCTATGCAAGTGTGTTCGGCAGTCCATTGTGAAAAGTTAGTATGGGATTCTGTGTACTCATTTTGTGTAATATTCCAAATATCTAAACCATTAGACTATAAATAAATCTTCATCCTACATGAAGTGTAATTATTGCCATTAAAAAGTTGGGGTCTAGCAGTAGATTGTCCTTCAACAAAAGTGTTAAAAAGTGTACTAATAATGTTGCTACCCTTTTAAACTTTTCAAAAATTAAATTACGAGTCTTTTGGAAACCTAGTGCTATGATACCGAATATGGGTTGCTTAATTATGGATTTTGAGGCTAACTAAACACTAAAAGGGGTGAATAGGATTTTCTAACTCATGTCAATCTTTTTAAATTTCTGTCAAGATTAATATTAAATCATAGATTATCAATTAGAAATATACCAACAATCAATTATAGATGCAATCACAAATAAAAATAAAAGCAATAAAGTAAAGTAGAGAGTTAGAGAGATGACACCAGGGATATTATACTAGTTCGGTGTTCTCCTACATCCAGTCCTATACAATTGCCTGTCCAGATTTCTTTTCAAATGCCAATCTTTAACCGGGCAACAGGCAAACCCAAATACAATCTCGATTTTGAGGCTATGAGATATACCCTCCTGAATTCCTTAGCTGAAGGTAGACTCACTTAATTTGATCGGTCTATAAGCACACCCACTAGATTTTTAGGCTACTAAGCGCACTCACTTGATTTGAATGGGCTACAAGCACACCCACTTGATTTGAACAGTCTACAAGCACACCCACTTGATTTGAACGGGCTATAAGCACACCCAAACAAATACAAATATAGTTGATAGGTTTTCCAAAGACAAATTCATGTACTTTGAATACAATGTATCATAAGCCTCTTGGATAATACTTTGATCTTTAAATTGAGAGAGATGTTTGCAAAATAGTAAGAAAGTAGTATTGAATCAATACAATGAAGTATGAATTGACTCTATGTAATTTTGAAAAGAATAAAGCATATTTTTCAATGGAGTTCTCAAGAGAGTAAGAGGAGGGAAGAAAATATATAATTAGTCATCAAATAATTTGATTGCACTCCTATTTCTATAGTAAATCAACAGATGTGTCTGTTCATGAAGGATTACAACGAATAGACACTTTCTTTTAAAATTTGAAAAACAATTGGCAAAATGTATGTCGATATATCCAAGGCATGTATGTCGACATATCCAAGGCATGTACGTCAACATATGATTGTGTATTTTAAAAACTATTTTATTTTAAATTGTTTTGAAATCCTATACTTTGTAAATAATTTGATACTTTGTAAAATAGTTTAAACATAGTTTATAAATATTTTGAACTTTAAAAAACTTTTATAAAATAATTTGAAATTTATTTTAGTTAAAGTATAAAAGATTGGAAAATTGGAGATAGAGATCAAAGATTGCTACCAAGGACTTTAACAATATATGGTATGATTCTATACACTAAATTATAATCTTGAGATCTTCATATCTTGGTATTGAAACTCATGAGTATTTATAATGTACAGCCTTCGGTTCAACACATGTGCAATATTCTACACTATATACTATATAATTTGGCAAAACATTAGTATGTATATTTTATGGTATGGTTGTATTGGATGTTGTCATCAAAATCAATAAACGAGCTACTAACACTTTCTCCTTATCGGTATGAAGAGCATCCTTCTTAGAAAGGACAGCTCCAGGCTGCATTAGAATGTTTCCACGTTTGGAATTCTCCATACTGGACCTTCTTGGTATGATGTCATGCATAGGAATTGGGAAAATCCCAACAGCCTTTTAGACCTATCATTATCGATCTTTATATCTAGTATATATTAGTTCTCCTAAACCTTCATGAATAAAATTTTTTGGAAAGTCAATCTTTCCTAATTGCGATAATGAAATATCATTGCCAAACAATAATAGATCCTCGACAAATAGAATTAAGAATACGATAGTGTTGCCCTGTTCCTTGATATATATATACGCATGTTTCCTCTGTGTTTTGATAAAAATGATATTGTCTTATTATCAAAACACTTGTTCCAACTTCTTGAAGCTTGTTTAAGTGCATAAATGGACTTTACCAATATGCAAGTATTTCCCTCACTCCCATGGACCATAAACTCTTGGATTGTGACATATAGATGGTTTCTTCTAAATCACCATTTAGAAATATCGTCTTTACATCCATTTTCCATATTTCATGGTCGTAGAATGTAGCAATAGCCAGCATAATCCCAATGGACTTAAGCATGGTTATAAGCAATAAGGTCTCATCATAATCAATCCCTTGAATTTGACAAAATCCTTTCACAAATTTCCATACCTTATAAGTCTCTACTTTCCCATATGCATTTAGCATTTTCTTAAATCCATTTGAGGTCGATGGGTTTTAACCCTTCGGGTACATCCAACAAAGCACGTACTTTGTTTTCGTGCATGAACTCCATTTCAGATTTCATTGCTTCAAGCCAGAGTGCAGAGTCTTTAGATTGTAATGCTTGTTGGAAAGATACAGGAGTGTTATTATCTACAACATGGTCCTCCTTCTCGCCACCTATAAGAAAACCGTAGTATCTCTCTGGTGTGTGAGATTCCGTACTAGACCTTCTAATAGGCTACATGTTTTTGAATACATGTTAACTTAGTTCTCCCCTTATTTCGGTCACAACGTTAACTTCTTAGACCTCATCCAAGTCTACAACTTCGCTATTAATTTGTCTGATAAAATTTCCTTTTCTAAAAAGTTAACATGTCGAGAAACAATACCATTTTGTTCCTCGGTATTGAAGAAAGTATATCACATTGAGTTTTTAGGATATCTTTTAAATTTACACAATATCGGTCTTGCCGTTAGTTTATTTGGACCAACATTTTTAACATACACCGGAAAAATCCGCACCTTCAAATACTTGAGTTGGGGTTTCTTACTACACCACATCTCACATGGTGTTTTAGGCACAGATATAGTAAACAATAGGTTTTACAAATGCGTTGCGGTTTCTAGCACATATCCCCAACCGAAAAGAGGTAACCCAGCCGTACTCATCATAGAACGAACCATATCTAATAAGGTTCGGTTCCTTCGTTCTAACACACCATTGTGTTGTGGATTATAAGGTGGAGTAATATGAGAGTTTTCTTTTAAGTATTATTGGAGCTTATATCTAATATATTCGCCTCCCCGATCTGATTGAAATTTTTTATTCTTATGGCCCATTTGGTTTTCAACTATATTTTTATGTTTAACAAATTTCTCATTGACATTGGATTTTTTCTTCATAAAATACACATATCCTAACCTCGAGAAATCAACAGTGAAGGTAACAAAATAAGAACTATTATCTTTGATGGTTACAGGCATCGGGCCACATACATCACTATGTACTAAGCCTAAGAGTTCATTAACTCTTCCATTGCTCCGACTAAATAGGAGTCTGATCGTTTTGCCTTTGAGACATAAATCACACATATCAAATGATTCAGAAGCAAGAAATGGGGGAACATATTTAGTTTTCAGTTTGTGTAGCTGTTTCTCACTAATATAACCTAGCATACAATGCCAAAGGTAACTATCATTCATATTGTTAGAAGAATTATTTACAAATACATAATTAGTATTAATCGAATAAATGCCTTTTTCAAGAACACCGTCGCGAACTTTATTTTCATTCAAACTAATAGTCATAACATTATTTGCATAATGAAATATATACTCAGTCTTACACAATCTAGAAACAAAAATAATCCACAAATAAAGTCTTTTACAAAGTAGCACTTATTTAACATCAAAACTACACCACTAGGAAAACATAAATTACAATATCCTACCGCGTCGCACCTACGATAAATCCATCACCAACTTGGAACCGCATCTCTCCTTTTGCCACACGGTGCTAGTTCCTAACCCATGTAATGAATTACATACATGTGTTCCAGATCCAAGATCTAAGACCCAATGCATTTTATTGATTGCAAAGCAAATTGGAATCATAAATGTAATTGATGGAGTTGTAGAACCATTCTACTTTCTTTCTCTAACGATCTTAACGTAATCATGACAGTTTCTTTTCTAGTAACCTTTCTGTGGCAGTGGTGACATTCACTATTATCATCGGTCTTCTTACTTTTCTTATTCCTCTTACTTTTCTTTTCCGCTTCTTTGAAATTTTTGAAGATGATGCACCACTCTTTACAGCAAGCATAGCCCCTTGATCCTTAAATGCAGACTCTGCTGACTCAACATATTGAGGAGCTCCACGAGATTCACATTCAATTGGTTCACATTGTAATTCAGTATGAACGGCTCATACTGAGGTATAAGAGAATCGATGATCAAATTAATTTGCAATTCATTGCTTATCTGTACGTCCAACTGTAAATACCAATATAGTCCTTCATCAATAGTTGTAACGACCCGTAATTTTCGCTAATTAAATTTATTAAATAAATAAGTTTTGGGATTTAATGTTGTGGAGTAGTACAAATTTAAGATTTATTAATGAGAAAAATAACTAGAATGAAATGTAATAGAGTTAATATAAGGTAATTAATAACCACTTTAATGCAATTTCAATTAATTTAAATGACTGTAAATATAAAATTTGGTTATAAATTGTAAATAAGGAAATAAACCAAATATGTAATAAAAAGAGAAAGTATATGTAATCAATTGAAACTAGGCAATATAGGATGGTTAATTAGTATGTGAATTTGTTAGCTTGATTTGTAAACAATAAACATAGAAATGCATTTGAATTGGTAAGTTGTGGCAATGGTTTAATTATAAAATTCACTATTTAATCCGTTGAAATTTAATTGGAAATCAACTGCAGTTAATCTACTTAAGTATTGCAGTTAATGTGAATTAATATGGTACCTGTAGAATATTGACGTAATAGATGGTAAACCGATGTTAACTATGTCCATAGAGTAATAATTGATTGAATAAAAAGTGTAAAATCAAATTAAGTAAATTTATTGGAATTTAAATTATAATTAATGGATTTACTGCAATTGAAACTGAACACCGTAATTAGTGTAATAGTAATATTGGATTTGACGTGGGAAACTTGTTTTAAAAGATTTTAAATGTGTAGGTAATCGGAAACGATAAAAATTGTTAACTTTTAAATAGAAATTTAAAAGGTGATTTAATTAATTTAATAATAATTTATTTAATTAGCACGAAAATAGCCATTTTGGCCACTGTCTCTGATTTTGATGAAACTAATTTCATCGGATCCATAACAGTAAATTATTGTAGGATTTCAAGTTTCGTAACGATCGGACTTGCCATTTGATCGTGCGGGCTCGAAACGCGTAGAAATTAATTTAATGAAATCAATTTGAAATAAGCTGATTTTAAAAGCTAACTTCTTCATACAATAGAATTAGGACTTGAAACCTATTCCATTGAATTTAAAAATCTCGAAAACATCTATTTTGATACATGGGATGACCCATTTTTGTTTTAGGATCAGAACGGGCTTTTTGGGTCGCGTAGTCGTTTCGTTCAATCCAATCCGGTCCATTCATTTCTAATTCAGATCTGCCTATATATAGCCTATTATAAACCACAGTATCCCTTTTATTTCTATCCATACGTATCTATCTATTCTATCATATGTTTCTTCCTTCTTCTAATGGTAGAGATCCATAACCCTAAATTCAATTTCCAATCAAATTTTAAAAAAATCAAACTCCTCCAAACCATGACATATCATATATCGTTTTGAGGCTCTCGACGAGTGTACTTCACTGCAATAATTCGTTTCTTGGTTTGGTGCATCGTTTGACTAGAAATCATTGAAGAAATTTTGGCTGTCCATTGTTAGGGTTTCGATCCAACTGTGGATCTTCACCCGATCGACGATCGGGAAGTGGTATTGGGAAGAGAAGGAAGAGTAGGTCATAGTGGTGGTCTTCGTTCATCTTATCATAGCTGGAATTCACCAACTTTGGCTAAAATAGCTCGATGGCGGCAAGCGCTGATGGCAGCGCCGGAGGTGGTCGCGGCAAGTGAACTAGGGCGGCTTGGCGAGGGCAATTGCGTGATGGCGATAGATTGGGGTGAAGCGGATCGGGCTAGCATGCGTAATTGATTAAAGATCGGCATCCTAGGGTTTCTGTCATTCGTTCGCATGAGTAAGGTACTGGAGCTGTCATGAATGAGATAAGTGACGTGCCTAAATTTTGTTTGCCATCTATTTTATGTAATTTAATTTTTTCATATGTTTTAATGCCCATAACTTTTCCATACGAGGTCGAATTTACGCATGGTTTATTCCTTTGCGATCATATTGGAATTTCGGACATTACAAAACCGATTTGAATGAATTCTAAGACTATTGAAATTTAGGCCTTTATTTGGACTTCAAATCGACTTAAAATTCAAAGGTGAGTGTTTTGACACACTCAAAACAACTAAATTATCTTATGTCGGTTAAATTGAATATAGGACACGATTAGAAATTGATTGGTTGATGTTTGATGTATTTAATTTGTCATTCTAGTTAAATCTATTTAATTTAATAGCCATTTAATTTAATATTGAATTTTAAATTGCCTGTTAATACCTGTTATTGATAATCAGTCAATTATTGTTATTTATTTATTGATTTGAATGGATTGTGATGGATGTTTTATTGTTGATATTGGATGATTGGATGTTATATTTATATTGTTATAACACTGCAAGTTCCCTTAGTTATTGTTAGAAATTCCCTATGGGTTGACTTGATACATACCCAAACGATCTGACAGATTAGGGGGAAATCGTTATGGGTTGAAATGATAGACTCGAGTGATTTTATGGATTTGAATTTAAATTGGAATTGCGGGTTGAAATGATATATACCTGCAAATTTTAAAATTATTACGGATTGAAATGATATATGTCTGTATCACTAGACCATAGGGTAAAAAATTATATACGGACACCGAATTGGTTAAATTAAACGATTTCAAACCCTTAAATCTTAAATTTAGTTAAATGATATTTTGAAGAAAATGATTTATATAAACTGAAGTATGAATCCAAGTTTTAAATGTTGAAATTGGAAATTGGTTTAAATATAAATTTTAAAGTTAGATTTGAAGTATGAACGAAATTTATCGAAATTGAGTTATTGAAAATGTTGAATATTTAAACTTTGAAATCTATTGAAATCTGTTGAATATTCAAATATTAGATTTGAAATCGATATAGATTTAAATGGTTTAATTAGAATCTAAATTGAAAGATTTGAAATTGGGTTTTGTTGATTTGGGAACTGAATATGGTTCATAGGTGTTGAAATGAAAGAAATAGTCTAATTTGATATTAATTTCAAATTTATTATGTTAATATAAACTGTTTAAAAATATATCATTTTAAAAATCCTGATTAGTAAGATTTTCAAACTATTAAACTATTTTAATCTATTTTGAGCTATTTTAAACTATTCAATCAAATTAACCGTTTTAATTTATTTAAATCTATTTCAAATATATTTGATCTATTTCAAATCTATTTAAATCATTTTAAACCTATTTATCTATTTTGAATCCATTTAAACTAACTTAAATTTATTTAAAACTATTTTTAATCCATTTTTAAACTATTAAAAGTATTTTAAACTATTTAAAAAATTATTTTAAACTATCCCAAACTATTTAAACTATTTATTACTATCTAACTATTTTATAAATTTCAGACTATGTAAAATGGAAGTGTTTATATTTAAATCCTCGATTTAAAAGCAAATACGGTAAAATGATTTTACAACCAAAGTTGGGATTTAAATGACATATTTGAGTAAATATGATGATTTTGAAATAAGGATTTAACCTATTTGGTTGATATGATTTCAAAAGCGAATATGATTTCGAAAGCAAATATGATTTCAAAAGTGATATGGTTTGAATTAAATATGATATTTTGATATTAATTATGAAACGGTTTTGGAAATTTAAAAGGACCATCCGGTGTGAAATAAGCGTTTAGTTGTTAAGGAGACCGGAATCGGAAATTGTCATACTCTCTACCAATACCGAAAACCACTTTAACAACTGTGTATGTGGTGGAGATTTCAGAATGAAGTAGGATGGTTTGGCAATCGATTCTTCATAAGGTATTAACATAGCCCTGACTCCCACGAGTCAGCTTGATATGACTAAACAGGAGCCACCTCGGGCCAAGTGAGGTCACACCTCCGATCAGACATGCTTTTTCGATACCATATTATGAATTTGTGATTGATTTGGTGGCCACCTCTTAATTTTGATTATGTGAGTGTGTTCCGAGGTGGGCGGTAGTAGCTGATATGTGTTACTACTAGTCCGGATCTGCAAAACGGTAGTATCCTACCCTGGGCATTGCCTCGCATGCCTTGTCACATGCCTTATCGTGCCTTCTACGAGTTTGGTTTGTACCATACCTATGGAGTGCTCTCTGATAGCCCTCCAGTTTACGAAGAAATTACGGTATTGTATATACTACGGGAATATGTAAAATGTGTTAAAGGGGGTATGGGTAATGCCTTAACGCTATTTTAATGCTTTACTTTACTGTAGACACTACTATAATAGCGTATTGTACTATGTATATAGATAGTTTAACGGATCCTTAGGAGATGGAATCCCAAACATCTCTTAAGTTATTACACTCATTTTAGACACTGGATAGGAGATGTCAAACCTCGTAAACATCTCTGACGCCGTTACACTCATATTTATTTACTGTTGATTTAACTTATATAGGATCTTTTAGTTCTGACTCGAGTGTTTTGTCTTTTCATTACGTTGGGGTCAATCTGAGCTTTTCAATGTATTGAAGACTATGTTCTAGAGGATGAAGACGAAGATTCAGTATATTATTACTATTTATTACATTTATTCCACTGCATTATGTTGTTTCGCTGCATTTATTTGTTTATTTCAGTTGTATGTAACTCTGATCTGTATTGTAAAAGTATAATCAAATGTTTTTGGTAAAACAGCTTCATGAACCGTTTGATTATTATATTTGTCATTTTGCTGTGAGATTCTGTGTTTTTCTTTTCTTTCTTTCTCTGCTTTTCTTATTTACCCCATAAAAATCCTCCCTTTTGAATGGTTTGAGTCTGACATGTGTGGTTTATTTTCGATTCAAACCATCCAAAATGGTGGGTCGTTATAATAGTACATGATCGTCCGCCTTCTGTCCTTTAGTCATTCTGGTATTGAATAGTTTCTTTGTAAGCTTGTATCTTGCATAACGTGACTATTCACCAAAAAGGGCCTTGAGACTATCAAATATCTCATTGAAAGACATGTTTTCGTGCTGCTTTTGCTACGGCTTATCTAATGTAGACAGCACAAAAATTTGAGCCATCTCTAGATCTGAAACCCATTTCTCGTAAGCGAGTCAAATTTCGAGGTCCACGTCATCAGCGGGTTATTCTTTAGGTTAGCATGTAATAGCCAACCAAGGATGCTCATAAGTCAACCTATCTTAATCGCTCTTAGGCAATCAACATAGTTAGGTCTAGTAAGCTTGTCATTTTCAAAAAACAGTTTTGGAGTTGACATTTTTCTACACGTTTAATTGGTAGATTATTTGGAAAATATCATAGTAGATATTCTTATAATATTGATAAGATTAAACTTTATGTTTTATTTTACTAATAAGCTCCCGTTAGTCTTTTCTGTTTTGCCAAACCCTAAGTTGAAGCATAGAAGTCTTTTGACTTCACTAGGAGGTGTTAAGACTCGTCCGTTTTGGAATTCTGACCTTGAGTTTGCTTAACAAGTCATGGCTCCACAAACGATGGATAATTTATTATCAGCTGTATCATATATAACTCCTAACCATCGGTACCTTGTCCTAATTTCACTTCAACAATGTGTTTACTCAACAAATCAAAATAAAATAATTCACTCGTACCTACCATATCACGATGGCCTAAGTATAGTATATGTACCTTGAGAAATTTGCTCAACGCATACATATAGTTATCTTATATTGTCTATTAAATATATTGATGATACCATACATAATATCCCTAGCTTGAGTTTGCTCACTAACTAAGGAGTATGCAAGTAATTTATTAATATATATGTTATGTATGTATGTATGTATGTATGTATGTATGTATGTATGTATGTATGTATGTATGTATGTATGTATGTATGTATGTATGTATGTATGTATGTATGTATGTATGTATGGTAGAGGACAACATTATATTGAAGATTCACAATCTTAATATATTATATTGAGTAATATCAATCTATATTTCTTATGAAATACCATTGTGATTCAAGTGTCGAACACATCGGAAATCATGGTATACGCACATTTACGTATGTATTTATTCCTTAAGTCTGTTTAGGGTTTCTTAATGTTCCACCGTTAGTTTATACATCCATAACTTACAATTTTTATTATTATATAACATTTATGTATTAATTATCTTATATAATAATCTTATGTGCAGCATTATATTAATTAATTTTATTTAATTAATTTTATATTATTATTATATAACATTGATATAGAATGTTTATTATACATTATAACCTATATAGAATAACACACACATAATATATGTATGTGTATTATTTAATTAATTAACCTTTAATTTTTTTAATAATTTTTTAATTAAACTATATTAATTTTGAAATTTATTTCATAAACTTATGTTATTTTAACATTTTAATACAATATAACATATACCACAATATATAACACATGCATATATCTATTAATTAATTAACTTATTTCATTAATATTTTATTAACCTTATTACTAAATTTTTATAAATTTCAAAATTGTTTTATATTAATTTTCAAACATTTGAAAATTTTCATTATATTATAACATTTAATATATATATAATTTTAAATTTAACTTTTAAATTTAAAATCCTATATTTGTAATTTTCAAACAATTTAGAAAATCAGCCCAAAGCCCAATTCAAATTGAGAATTTTCTATTAGGGACAACACTTGGGCTCACATATCTTTTTGGACCAGGCCGGTAGCTAGGTAGTCAGGAGTACTTGATTATCCAATCTCAATCCTTCGATACTGCCTTTCTAGACACTCTACAACTCTAAGCTATGAGCTTAATTATTTAACTCTAACATGACTAATTTAGATCGCATAGGATACTGGGCTCTGTTACCATTATTGGAACTAGGTCAGCCCGTAGTGGAAGAAATGGGTGAACTTCAAAAAAAAATCCATCTTGGATTTTTATGGGCCTATGAAGTCTAGGTTATTTAGAACATTTCTAACTTTTTTAAGTAAAATCATTATTTTATTTTTATTTCTAATATAGTTTGTATTATGTATTATGTAATTGATGTCATATTATATATATACATATACCATATGCACATATGTGTGTGTGCATGTGTAACATAGCAATCTGTGCAAGATTTAACACGTCCATGTATCAGTGTTGGGATTTACATCGCAACGGATATGTTAATTCATCTAGTATACAAATATTGCGTTTAAATGTTCGCTTATGTGCTTTAATTCATGTATACAAAATATTACATACACACGCATATAATTTTAAATAATTATATATAGATATATACGTGTGGAATTTATAAAATATTTGTATATATGTGTGTGTATGTGTATCTATGAAAAACATTTAAAATATATTAATTTTTTATAAAACCGAAACAATATTAATTTTTTTATGTAAAATGCATTTACACACACACACATACACATGTATTCTCATAAACAATTTAATAATATATATGTGTGTGTGTGTGTATGTGTATGTGTGTGTACATAAATATACGAAAAATATATATATATAATTATATACCTAATAGTACTCAAGGAAAAAATAAATTTTTTTAGTTTATTTAATTTAAATTTCCAATCGAAAATAAATAATAATATATAGGTATATATCGCACTCTCTGGACTCTTCTAACCCTACATTATATACACCTTACTTTGGTCAATTGAGATCCCATGTTCCTACATGACGTGCCTAAGAAACACACTTTTTTCCCAGAAGTGACATTTTCAAAGCATTGCTTTTAGTTGGTGTTGTTTTAATGTTTCCAACACCATCCTCAAGTGAGCCTTTTTTCTTCCTCGGTTTGAGAGTAAGCCAAATAGTATCTACAAACAAAAGAACAAACATTTTAACTAGACGTCTAAACATCTAGCTCATGTGATATATGAAACAGGTCAATGCATTAGCTAGCCCAAATTACATAACTAACTATTCTTTCTAGTGTCATAAATGGCATCACAGTACACTCTCCTTAGCCATAGTAAGATGATGGAAAACTATTGTTAGATCCAACTAAAAGAATACTTTACACTAGTCAGCTAATCGACGGGTCATCTATATAGAGTATTGAGTACTTATTCTTTCTAGTAAGCTTACATAACTCTCTATTATCGATGCATATTTTCAAAGATCCCATCTAATTTGGTAGCAAATACTACTGGTTCTCCCACTTAAAAGTGCTTTCCTGTATGAAGCTCTTCCTTAACAAACTTGGGTTTACACCTCTAACATGTCATTCCCTAGGCTTCGTTCGCTTAATAGGCATAGTTACTGGCTTTACACATTTTCTTAGATCTATGCAAAACTCAATATCAGTGTAGAATAAATCACTAACCTCTTCAAAGACATTGGTGAATTCCTAGAAAAAAGGTACCAATGATAACTTGCTTTGAGAGAGCTCTAACAAATATAAGTAACCCATCATTTTCGAGCTCTCCGGCTCACAATGTATATCGAGTCGACTTCCACTACCATCTCTCAATGTAACCAATCATCCTTTAAGGTCTAATATTACCAAGTTCTTTCCAATCCAACTCAAATCCAAAATCAAACCAAAGCTAGAAAACCTAAGAATAGGTGCATTCCATAAAAATCAAAACTACCATTGACAAATCATATGTTTCGACAAATCAAAATAAGGGTCGATGGTCCAGCAACATGATTAGTTACTACCAAGGGGTTTACTACGATATCAGATTCCAAGCCAAGCCTATCTACTAAACTACTAGTTATAAATGAATGTGATGCTCCAGCAAAAAAAGGAATATGGGTAGTCATATTAAAAATGTTTCGACCCTTAGTGAGTATGTAGTTGTTATATTTAGACACTGTTTTATTTAGAGACTAGGTGATTCAAGGATTGTATCGATTGTCGATTTCTACAGTATCTTCATAGCAATGTATATTAAGTGTTTATTGCTATTTCATTGGTTATAAAATTGCGTAAAATGATATATCATTTTCTACAATGATATATATCAATATTATTGCATGTTTCGCACTATCGGTCTGACTTGTAATATTGTGTTGGCTTATGAATTTAAGAAGGAAAAGTAACCAAAATTTTATCAATATTCCTAGAGTTCATATCGAGAAAGCTTATGCAAATTTGATTATTAGTCAGGGAGATGCAGAAATAGTGCTTCAAGATCCATTATGCATCCAAGGCCTTTTGTTCTTTTTAGCATCTGTTCTTTTGGCACAAATTTTTTTGGTCCTTAAAAAGAAACAGTTTGAAAAAGTTCGATTATGTGAAATGAATTTGTAGATCTCGAAATTCCTTACCATCAAGTTGATAAAAAGCGTCGAATTCTTGTTGATCAAAAAATGAAATATGTATTTCTGTAAACTTCGTTAAACTTACTTTGCTTTGTTTTTTTTCTAGTATTTTTGCGAGATATATGGAATTCATTACTTGTATTCCATTTTTAGTACCAGGCACCAGCCAACTTCCTTTTTCTTAAGAAAATTTTCTAAGGCGTAAATGAAGCATCTGCAAACTAGGATGTTGAAAATCTATGGTGTAGGCAATTCACAGAAAAGATAGTTCTTTTAAAATAGTAAGACATCTGTGGAGCATTGTTATGGAATGACGTCGAAAAATCATTGGGCAGACCAAGGCGGTTTTGAAAAATAGCTCACATTGGCAACGTATAGGGTCAAACAAAATTTTCCTACACCAAGATTCTCCGCACCTATAAATTCACCATTAGGGTGTCGAAAATATTTTCTCTACTCAGCCAAGGAGTTATCATATCTTTACTGATAGTTATAATGCCTTTGGTGTCATATTTTTTAACGTTGGCATAAACTACCGATAACGACCATCTGTAGATATTATCAAATCTTATTATCACTTAAACATAAGATATAATAATTAAACGTCCTTTACAAATTCAAAACGTCACTCTGTAAATATTACCAAATCTTAATATCACTAAAATAGGATCTAACAGATAAACTTCTTTTACAAATTCATTCTCTGTTGATTAACAATATATCTTTTATAATAGTTGTAATATCTTTGGTGTCAGTGTGAACTACTAAAAATATCTCTCTCTATATATTACCAAATCTTAATATCACTTAAAAATATGACCTAATAATTAAACTTTCTTAACAAATTTATAATGCTCCTCTAGTCGTCTAAATATTATGAAATCTTGATATCACTTAAAAATAGAATATAACAAGTAAACTTCCTTTACATATTCATTATTTATTAATTAGTAATATAAATAAAAATTCAAACTAACAAAATAATTGAATATTGCAATTTCAAATAAAAATTCAAACTAATTAAACATGATTTCTACGCAAAAATATGGATATATATTTATGCAAATCATTTTCTGTTGAATGTGTTAATCCTATATAATTTGTATAAAAATAATTCACACGTCATCATTGAGCGTGAAACGCATGCCCTAGCACTCTTAAATATAACTTGTTTTCCTATAATGTGTTAAACCAATACTTTCCTTTTTATAAATAAGAGTTGTTTGTTGGAAATTAATCAACAATTATTAGTATTCAAAGATATATAAATCAATATTTATTACCCTTCAAATCTTTTGAAATTCCATAATAATATAATTTCTCGTTATGTGGTCTTATTAATTAATAGGGGTGCATGATAAATATTTAATAATATATTTTGGACTAAATTTTAATTCATATGATGATTAGTGGAATAACAATTGACTCATAATGTTTTTGAGTCATCATGCATTGGAATAAAGAAAAACACATAATGCCTTTGAGTCATTAATGCATAAGGTTTCGACCCTCTCCCACTATATAAACGGAGATATCTTCACCATCTAAATGTACTCATAATGCATAGTTTATTTTAGCAAGGAAGTGTAATCCCAAAATTATTAAAACACCATTTCGGTTGTTTCTTAAGAGGAAGAAGAGCATCATTCTAAAGTTTCAAATCAGCTGCTATAATGAAGAAAGGTTAGTGATTCGTTTGATTATTTAATTGTGATTGCATGAAGATAAAACCTTTTTTCATAGTTTTCCTTATGTAAACAAAGCGAATATGCAGTACCAAAACATGGTCCTAACAATCTCATGGTATCTATAAACGAATAATTTCATCATGAATCTGAAAGCAGTAAAAGGTTTTCAGCCAATTTTTTTACATATTTTTTTTATTGGTTGTTAATATTTTTTTTGAAGGAAATCTGAGTTCATTTATGCATTCAAAATCCTTATTTTTCCATTCAAGGAAATAATGTGAGGGCTTAAAATTTTTAATAGAAAACTAATATTAAGATTTTGTAAAAGGTTTTGAATTTTTGACACAATTCTCTTTCATTATCTAGTGAAAACTCAATTTTTCTTAAAATTCATGTATTTTGTGTTCAAAATATATATGTCCATGCAATTTTGATTTAAAACCATTTGTTGGTTTCTGGATGTAGTTGAAAATATGTTGATACATATAAATTAATCATATTAATGTTTGGTTGAATATATTAAGTCATATAATGTAAGAAATTATAATTCGATTTAAGTCAAAGGCCAAACAAAGGCTATGACTGCATAAGCAGATAATATACTTATACTGATTATAGTCTATATTTATTGTAATTTGAGTTGAAGCGTAACAAATTTTGATATCCAAATTAAACAAACATTAAAAATATTATAAAACTGAATAATTGATATTAACTCTGTTAGTCATGTAATTTAATGTTTAGACGACAAACAAAGTTTCCAAACTTATTATGCCATGACAAATAAATTAAAGGGCAAATTTCTTTAGAATTAAAATGTTACATGATGACTAGTAAAGATTCTATAGAAAATGTATTAATAAATTTAGTCAATTATGAATTAATCGGCAGTTCATTATCGATTCATGTTATTATAATTGTGTGTAAAAATTTAATTTTGTGAACACTGTTAAAATATTGCAGTCCCCCTCAACCTGTTATCACAAGTTTAAACCTATGAAAAATTTGATGGCACTAACTTTTCTAAATAGAACGAGCAAATATTATTCAACCTAGAAATTATGGACCAAGATATGTCTATCATGAGTGACAAATCCACTTCTATTACCGATACCAACAACAAGGATGAGATAGTTGTTCATGATCCATGGTTATGATCGAATAGACTGGCACTTATGTTTATGCATATGTGTGTAGCAGCTAACATTAAGACATCCTTACCTAAAAGAATGAAAGCAAAAGAGCTTATGAACAATATCAAAGATCGCTTCTGTTTTGCTGATAAATCCGTCCCTAGAAAACTAATAGCTGATTTGACCACAATGAGGTTTGATGGCACTCGAACTATGAATGAGCACGAAATTGATACGACCAATCTGGCTGCTAAACTTAGAGTTTTGGGCATGACTATGGACGACTTTTTTCTCATTCAATTCGTCCTTAAGTTCCTTCCTTCTAATTATGTGCCTTTTCAAATCAATTACAATACTATAAAAGATAAGTAGAATGTAAACGATTTGCAAAGCATATTGGCTCAAGAAGAAGGAAGATTTAAGCAACATGGTGGCCATGTGACTAAACGACATGTGGAAAATCTGATATGTAAATGAGCTAGTTTTAAGTAAAAGACTAGAAAGGGCCTTAACAAAGGTCCTAGAGCATTTCATCAAGGAGAACCATCGTTATCTACAGGGAAGAAGGAAAAAAATGACAAGCGCTTCTTCTATAAAATGAAGGGTCGCATCCAGAAGGATTGTCATAAGAGGAAAGCTTGGTTCGATAAAAATAGTAAGTCTTTTATTAACGTTTGTTTCAAATCAAATCTTATAAATGTTCCTTTTAGTACTTGATGGATTGATTCTGGTTCTATGTGTCATGTTTCGAATTTGACGCGGGGATCTATTATGATACACAGAACAAACCTAAATGATCATTTTTTCTACATGGGAAATAAAGTGAAAGCAAAAATTGAAGCAATTGGAGTCTTTTGCCTGCTTTTGAGTTCTGAAGTGATTCTAGATTTAAAAGAAACCATTTACATTCCTACTGTTTTTAGAAATTTAATTTCCATTTCTAAACTTGTTGTTGAAGGTTTTATGGTTGGATTTAAAAACAATGGTTTAGATTATTTAAGAATTCTATTAATGTTGGCTCTGGAATTTTATGTAATGGTTTATACAAGTTAAATCTAGATAAAAAATTTATAAACAAAACCCTTGTTACCCTGCATCTTAACATTGGTACAAAATGTACACTTAATGAAAATAATTTCGCTTACTATTGGCGCAAAAGATTAGTGCATATATCCAGGATAAGAATTGAAAGGCTTGTTAAAGATGGAATACTCTGTAACCTGGATTGGGCTAGATATGATGTTTGTATGGACTGTATTAGAGGCAGACAGTCAAAACAAACAAAGAAAGGAGGCACGAGAAGCACCCAGCTACTTGAAATTATTCATACATATATTTGCGGACCTTTTGATAGTCCATCCATTGGTGGAGAAAAGTATTTTAATACCTTTATCAATGATTATTCTCATTATTGTATTTTGTACTTATTACATGAAAAAGCTCAATCTGTAGATATCTTTGAAATATAAATAAATGAAGTTGAGAGGCAATTTAACAAAAAGATGAAAATCATTAGGTTAGATAAAGATGGTAAATATTATGGAAGATATGATGAGGCGGGGCAACGGCCTGGCACTTTTGCTAAACCTCTTGAAAATTTTGGTAAATGCGCCAAGTACACAATGTCATGATCACCTTGGCAGAATGGTGTAGCTAAAAGGCATAATCGTACCCTTATAGAAATGGTTAGAAGTATAATTAGTAGGACTGCCTTATCTACAACTTTGTGGACACGTGCCTTGAAAACCATTGTACACATCCTAAATTGGGTTCCTAGTAAATCGGTTCCAAAAAATTCTTTTGAACTGTGAACACGAAGGAAACCAAGTTTAAGACATTTACGTGTGTGGGAATGCCCAGCGAAAGCTATAATTTACAACCCTCATGAAAAGAAATTGGACCCACGGATATTATAATGTCATTTTGTTGGTTATTCAGAAAGATCGAAGGGATATATTTTATATTGTCCTAATCGTACAACCAGGATAATAGAAATTGGAAGTGCTAAACTTATTGAAAATGGCGAAGTCAGTGCGAATGTAAAAGAAAGGGAGGTGATCATTCAAGAAGTCCATATACAAATTCATGTACCGCTAGTTCATATTGAACATGTTCCCGATATAATTGTTGAACCGGTCATTGACCAAATTAATAATGACGAACAACAAGTGAAAGATCCACCTATTGAACAACAACATAACGAGACTATAACCATTGAAGTTATTGAACAACCACAAGAAATTCCATTAAGGTCTTAAAGAGAAAGGAGATCGCTAATTCCTGATGACTACGTGGTATACCTTCATGAAATTGAATTTAACACAGAAAATATTGATGACCCAATTTCTATAAGAAAGCTATAGAAAGTAACGGTTTTGATATATGGATTGATGCCATGAAAGAAGAAATGAAATCTATGCATGATAATAAAGTTTGAGAGTATGTCGGATTGCCAAAAGGACAAAAAATATTTGGTGCAATTGGATCTTTAAGTCAAAACTTGACTCAAAAGGCAATATTGAATGACATAAAGCTAGACATATTAAAAAAGATTTTATCAAAGAGAATGCATTGATTATAATGAGAATTCTCTCCTACATAAAAGAAAGACTCGTTAAGAATCGTATTAGCTATGGTGGCTCATTATAATTAGAGTTCCATTAACTAGATGTGAAAATAGCTTTTCTAAATGGAAGTTTGGAAGAAGAAGTCTATATGGATCAACTATTAGGCTTCATAAAAGGAATGAAAATTTTGGTATGTATGCCAAAAAAATCATTATATGGTCTAAAACAAGCTGTTCGGCAATGATACATTAAGTTTCATAATACCATTATGTCCATTGGGTTCAAAGAAAACACAGTTGACCGGTACATACACCCAAAGATCAGTGGGAGTAAGTTTATATTTTTAATATTGTATGTTGATGACTTTATTATCACCGCAACGACCTTGGTTTACTATCTGAAACTAGGAAATACCTTTTTGAAAACTTTAAGAAGAAAAATTAAGGTGAGGCATCCTTCGTGATCTGGATAGAAATATCTTGAGATAGATCACGCGGAACGTTGGGATTGTCTTAAAAACTTACATCACTAAGATTTTAGAAAGGTTCATGATGCACAACTGTAATTCTGTGAGTGTTCCACTTAAAAATGGAGATAAGTCAGTTTAAATCAATGCCCTGTAAGTGATTTGAAAACAGAACAAATGAAAACTTTGCCTTATGCTTCGCTCGTAGGGTGCTTGATGTACGCATAAATTTGTGCTAGATCGGATGTTAATTTTGCAGTTGGAATGTCAGGTAGATATCAAAGTAACTCAGATTATTATCATTGGAATGCTGCAAAGAAAGTGCTGAGGTATTTGTAAGGTACCAACGACTACATGCATACATATAGGAAAACTGATCACGTTGAGATAATTAGTTATTCAGACTCGAATTTTGGTGGATGCACTGATAGTAGAATTGAGGTAAATGAATATTATTACCAAGGACTACATGCAAAATGAAGCCGACGCATAAAAAGGCGGTTTGTGTCGGCTTAAAAAGACGGTCGTCGCTAGCCATCGCTAAACTAAATATAACCCGCGAAGTCGCCTACAGCCGATTCATTTTCATTCTCCCCCCATTTTCTTTTGCTTCCACCCAATTCCAGCCTCCAGCCGCATTCGGCCGACGTTAACGACCCATTCCTGCTATGCACTCCTTCCTCCTTCTCTTTATCCTCAATTTTTGAGGTATACTACTTTAAACCCTATTTGTTGAAAATTTAGTATTTTTGGTTTGAATAGGTTAGAATAATTGGTATTAGATGATGATGATATAGTTTATTAGTTGATTTGGAGATAAAATTTAAACCCTAATTTGGAAAATTAGTTGATTATTGTGTATTAGTTGATGATAACAGTGTGTTAGTTGATTTGGGAATGTTAGTAAGTGGTTTGATTGTTTAATTTGTACTTAAAAATTAGGGTTGATTTAAAATTCGAAAACTAGTATTATTGACTAATAGCTTGTTGATAAGATTACGCTAATGTTTTTGTAGTGGAAAACGATGTTTATTACAGTTTACACGAAAATTAGTGTATAATTGTTGATTAATATGCTCCTAAGTAGGTACAGTTAAACATAAGTAATATTCTTTAATTAATTAGTGTGTGTTAATTATAACTGTTGGTGCTTAGTATAAAATTAATTAATTTTAATTTGTTATTATTAGTGCTAACTTCTAATTTTAGCTTACAAAATCTGTAAATTAAAATTTTATTACTTAAAAGAGTTTGAAAATACGTTATAAAGCGTATAATTTAGTTAACAAAAAGTTAAGAAATGTTATACTTAAATCAATTTTGTAAAAAGTTAAGAAAAGAAGATAACAACAACAAATATTGTAATAAAATTGATTTTGTAAAAATTTAAGTAATGAATATAACAACAACAAATATTCTACTGAAATCGATTTTATGAAGAAAAAAAAACATGACAAGAACAAATATTGCACTCAAATCGATTTTCCAAAAAGTTAAGAAATGAATATGACAAGAACAAATATTGTACTCAAATCGAATTTCTTTAAACTTAAGAAATGAACATAACAACAAGAAATATACTACCGAAATCGAGTTTAATAAGTCAAAAAATTAATATAACAACAACAAATAATGTGCTCAAATCGATTTTCTAAAAAGCTATGAAATTCATATAAATAAAATATTATATTATAATCGATTATCTAAATAAAATTGAAATGAATATAATATTGATTTGAAAATAAGCGTTAAGTATTATTATAACAAATACAACAACCACAAATTAAAGCCTTTAGTCTGAAAAGGTTTTAATTCATTTTAGAAAATACAACAACAAAATAATCCTCTTGGTTGAAAAGTTATGCGTAGAAGAGAAATGAAGTGGAGTGCTGTCGAAACTAGATAGAGGTTTGGTGTGTGAAGTCTTTAGTCCTAAAAAGATTTACTTTATTTTAGAAAATACAATAAATAAAATAATCCCATTGGATGCAAAGTTATGCATAGAAGAGAAGTGAAATGAAGTGCTGTCGAAATTAGATAGAAGTGTGGTGTGTAAAGACTTTAGTCCTAAAAGGTTTTACTTTATTTTAGAAAATAAAACAACAACAATATATCACTTGGCTGAGAGGTTGTGCATAGAATAGAAGTGAAGTGAAGTGCTGTCGAAATTACTAACCTATTTTTTTAATTAGGAACAATGTTCGATTATTTTGCCGACCGTACTTGGATGTATGAAGTTAGAACTGGAATGAAAGGCTCGGTGAAAGAACATTTATACAATGGTGTACATGAATTTATTAGATTCGCAATATCTAATGATTGAAATAATGAAAAACTTCATTGCCCTTATAGTAAGTGTCAACATTTGAAGCATTGAAAACCAGATAGAGTTAAAGTACATTTGTATAAATCTATAATTGTGCCAAATTATTATTTATAGGATCGTCATGGAGAACTTGTTGCACTTATAGCAGATTTTGTTGCGTCAGATGTCGATGTTGTTATGACGAATCCAATAGAAGATATAGTGGAAGATGTAGCATGATCAATGTTCCCTACCGTTCAAGTTGACGATGAAGATGTCAATGTCGAAGAAGAACCGAATGTGGGAGTAAAAAAATTTGTGATTTATTGAATACCACTAAGAGACATTGTGGGATGGTTGTAAAGTGGAACCGAATTATCAGTAACCGTTGAATACATCACTATGAACTCAATATTCAACTTTACAAAAGCTAGATTTACAGCAGTATTACAAGCTACAAAACGGCATATGCCATCCAATAATCTGATGTGCGACAGTTATTATAAAGTGAAAACACTTATGTCGGCTTTTGCTCTGCCTTACCAAAAGGTAGATACATGTATAAAGATTGCATGTTGTATTTAAAAGATGACATTAATCTTAGGAACTGCAAAATATGTAATGAGGAAAGATATAAACAAGAAAAAAGAAAGGAAAGGAAGTTCCATACAAGAGAATGCATTATTTTCCAATCACCTCTATACTTCAAAGGCCATATGCGTCTTCAGCCATTGCATGTCATATGCGATGGCACAGCGTGAAAAGACAGCCAAAGGGAACTTTGACACATCCATCCGATGGAGAAGCGTGAAATCATGTCGATAAGACGTATCCCACATTTGCTGTAGAGAGTCGTAACGTCAGACTTGATTTATGTACGGATGGATTTTCGTCATTTTCTCAGTATGGTAGCACATATTCATCTTGGCATGTTATCGTTACTCCTTATAATTTACATGATGGATGTATATGAAAACTCCATACATGTTTCCCACTATTGTTGTTTCTGGCCCTGATGATCCGACATAAGAAATCGATGTTTATCTACAACCATTAATCGAAGAGCTAAAAAATAGTGGCTTGAAGGTGTTGGAGTACGGCCTTCAGGTTGGAGTACGGCCGGTCGTCTAGCATGCCCTTATTGCATGGAGGAATTTTCATATGTTCGCTTCTTTATTATGGACTACTAAAGATTTTCCTCCATATGGGATGCTTCAATTTGGAGTACGGCCGGTCATCTAACATGTCCTTATTGCATAGAGGAAATACGATCATTTTGTTTACAACATAGAAGGAAATTTCTTAGTTTGATTGTCATCGGTGTTTATCCATCCCAGTCATACTTTTAGAAGGGATAAAAAAACTTTAAAGCTAACAGTGAAGAGAGTATGCAGCTACCAAAGATTTGGTCAAGCGAAAAAATATATGAAATTGTAAAGGACTGCCCGAAGATAGATGAAACTGGAATACAGACTGAAATTCCAGGTAAATCGGACATTCATAATTAGAGCAAACAAAGTATATTTTGGGAGTTATCTTGTTGGAAAGATCTCCTACTTCGACATAATATTGACGTGATGCACAACGAAAAAAACGTGTTTGATAACGTATTCAATACAATTATGAATGTTAAAGGAAAAACTAAGAATGATTTGAATTCAAGACTTGATATAGCACACTTTTGTAAACATCCCGAACTTCATATGAAACCCAATGATAATTAAAAAACCAATGCATGTTATGAGCTAGACAACAAGCAAATAAAACTTGTGCTAAAGTGGGTAAAAGGACTAAAATGCCCTGATGGAATGTCTTCTAATATTCATAGATGTGCTGACTTTAAAAACAATAAATCAAGTGGGATTAAAAGTCATGATTTTCATATCATGATGGAATATTTATTAACAGTGGTTTTCAAAGAACTGTTGCCCATAAAAGTGTGGACTGTTATAACAATATTAAATCTGTTTTACAAATAGCTTTGTTCGACAACTTTAAAATTCGACCGTATATGTAAACTTGAAGTAGAAATCCCTATACCGCTATGTGAACTAGAGAAAATATTTCCACTAGGTTTCTTTAATGTAATGGAGTGTTTACCTATTCATCTTCCATCTGAAGCTCTTCTTCGAGGTCCTGTGCAATATGGATGGATGTATCCATTTGAGATGTAATAGTAAATATCCGTAAAATTATTGTTAGTTAAAAATTCAGATTTACATAAGTGCATTTAAATTGAATTACTCTTGTAATAGATACTTGAATCATCTGAAGAAAAAAATTAGACAGAAAGCATGAGTTGAAGGTTCAATTTGCAAATCATATCTTGAAGAAGAAGCTTCATTCTTTTTCTCTCATTATTCAGTGACCATGGAAACTTATCATTTGTAAGTGGTCCTCGTAATGATGAAGTCGTTGAAGAAGATTATTCTCAAAAAATATTGTCTATGTTTAGACAACATGGTCGTCATGCTGGAATACGTGTGGAAATATTGTTAGACGATAGAGATCAACATGTAGCACACATATGTTCTTCTTAATTACGCTGAAGTTGCACCATTTGTTAAGTAGTCATAATTTCACATTTATTTCATTGATACTTACATATTAATCGTAATGTAACATATAGTACATATATATTCGCAGTATTTACAAATCATAGCATCTATCTGGCGATCTCAGTAAGGAATTTTCTAAATGGATTTCAAACTATGCTTATGATCCAAGAAACTGCATCGTTGATGAAGGATTAAAATATCTTGTGCTCGGACCAAAAAGAAATATCAAGACTTATCCAATATTCTTCATTAATGGAATTAAATTCAACACCAAAGATTATGTGCTGAAAAATTAACATATAACAGTGGTGTATTTGTATAAGACAACGATGATCCAGATGCGCATATAAAAGATTCTTATGGCGTTTTAACACAAGTTTTAGAATTGACATATTATGTACAACTTGCAGAAAAGTTTTTTATTCAAGTGCAATTGGTTCAGCAATATTCCTACTTCTGGAATCAACGTGCACAAAGATTATAAACTTATAGAAATAAAGAACACCTCACATTATTATAAGTATGATCCTTTCGTATTGGCCAAGCAAGAATTACAAGTTTATTTTGCTCCGTATCCATCGTTAAAAAAAGATAAAGCAGATTGGTCTGCTGTTTTAAAATAAAGGTAAGATTTATGTTTGATGGAATTAATATTCCAAAAGAAGTAGCGTATTAAACGGATCTTGAGCCAATGAAATACTAATAACTGATGATATTGATTTGGGTTTGTTAAATGATGAATCGAATGTTTTAATAGAAGAATTTGAGAGTACAGAAGAGAACGATATAGAGTACGAGACTGAGACTGAATCAGAAGACAACGAAGACTGGAAATTTTGAATTTTTGTATCAGCTGTTGTATAATGTATATTCTGAGTTTCAGCTGTTATCAATAATGATGACTATGTTGTGAGTTATTTTTTATTGTTTTTTTTAAATTATGTATATATACTTAGGAGATCTTGTCTCATTTATGATGTTTTAGTACAAGTTTTATGTGATGATTATTAATCAAACATGTTTTGTAATAATGAACTGATATTTTTATCATTATATGAAATGATATGTTTGTAACAGATATTCACAGGAGACACTCGAGCAGATCTCAGCCTTCTCCTTTAGCAAAGTAGGGCCAAAGAGTGCGGAGTAGTATCAAATTTATTACATGTTTACTATTTAGAATTTATTAAATTCGTACATCTTATTTTATACAGGAGGTTTGAGGTACAGCCGTCGGATTTTATTTTACAAGTGTCCAGGACGTTCATGAGTCGGATGTTAGAATGCTGGGCTCACTGAGATGCCATTACCAATCATATTAAGAATGCTATATTCACCGACTTGATTTGTAAGTTTAAATTTATAATTTATTTGTAAATTAATACAACGTATATAATCCAAACCAATTTCAATTTCAATATGTAGGTCGCTATTCATGTCGAACCGTAGGATTTGGATGTTTATGTAAACCACTAGAATCAAATAATGCGTAAAAATTATAGAGACACCATATCAAAGACTAAGAAAGCGGGAAAGAAGTCATCTCTGATGGGAGCTGACTCAATTTCTGCAACTATGGGATACTCCGGAGTCGAGGGTAAGTTATATCACTTCATTTTGTTATTACATTTTGTTTAAAAAATTTATATTAGGTACATTAGTTTAGTTAATTGTACATTTAAATTTATTAGAATTATTGGCGCAGAACCGTGCAAACAGGGCTAAAAATCCTGCTTTGCACCATGGCGGGTTAAAATCCTTCCAACGGCATCGCAGGGAATTGGTAAAGTTATAAAATGCGTTTATAAATAGTTGTAAGATAATTTAGTCATATCGGTAACATTATTCATTTGTATATATAACTTCAGTTTCAGAAATATAATCGTGAGCCAACACTGGATGAGGTCTTCGCTAACACACATGTCGTCGAGCACACAGATGAGGAGAGAAGTATTTCATATAAATTTACGAACGATAAATCTAAATCTGTGATGGTAAATTTGTTTAATTTTTTTACTTCACATTTGATAAGTTCTTTATTATTTATTATTACAAACTATTGTTCGTCATCGCAGGAGAGATACAAAGCGGAGAAAGCTCAAGTTGGAACAGGAAAGACTAAACGAGCGTAGCGATAACAGTGGCGGAGTCCACTGGCCATGTGTTGACCTTAGAGGAGGAGGACCGTTCTTAGGATGCTCCCATTGACCCGCCTACTCGAACTAGGCGTTATGGTTATGAAAATCAGGAAGTAAACTGCTTCATTAACTAATATATAAATTATATTTAACCTGAAGCATAAATTATAGCTTCCAATCAAATAATTTACAAGCGACGATGACCCAGAGGGCTTATAGAAGATCTCAAGCCGAGGAGGAGATAGCTTAGCTGAAGCAGCAGATGGCAGAATTCAATGATTGGCGGAAGGGCGGAGGACTGGCGCAGCTGCTAGATAAGAGGATTGCGGCATTAGCAGCGCACAAGAGGATACCTAGTGAGAATGGATAAGGAGATGATGACGATGAGATGAATAGGTATAGATTTTTTTTGGCTGTTTGTGATCGTTTTGTTGTGTAATTATTGACATGCGTTAATGGAGTTGACACTCTATTGATGGTTGTGTACTGTGATGATTGTGAATTTGATGAACATGAGTATTTGTGTAGATATGGTTGTGTTGGTTGATGTAATATTGATTTTAGTTGATGGAAGTTCATGTAAATATTTATATTTGCATTGTTTTTAATTATTTGTGACATGTATGAGATTATATGTTGCATGCAATGTTACTGCTTGTAATATTGAGTTTATATGTCTTAGGAATGAAGTGAGATTGAGATATAACGTTTATTGTGTGGTTAGAAGGCTTAAAAGCAGCTCTGTCAAAAATTACATGTTTCATGTTTGCATCGGCTAGCGACGGCCAAAATATTTCGGAATAGCGATGACAAACGACGGCTAGCGATGGCCAATTTTTTTAAGATTCTGACGCTAATCGACGCAAATACGACGACGAAGCCTTCGCCATTTCGCTTGCGTCGTGTGATTTTACTACGGCTTTTGACGAGGCTGTTGACGGCTATCTGCCTCGCTAAACGAAGCTGTTCTTGTAGTAGAATGTGAATAATATGTATAGCCAACGTGGATCAAACTCAAGCCTACTTTCTTGACCAACCACACTAGGGCTTTATCATAGGAAAAGTTCCTATGACCATAATTTGATTTTTATGTCGACAATGATATGCTTATTCATTGTTAATATGAAGGCGGATGAATTACAACATTAATACAAAGGCATGTTATATTTACTAGCAACAAATTGTTAAGTGTATGTTTTTTTATTCTAGAATCAAGTTATATTTACCAGTGACAATTTGTTAAGTGTGTGTTTTTTCTTCTACAATCAAGCGTCATGCAGTCAGATATAATTAAGTCACGGATTTGGACTCTTGGTAGGTAATACATGAACCAAGCATTAGACCTCCAATCATTATGTAGTACATTGCATTCTTCAAATATTTCAACTTCCTAAAGAAAAATAAACAAGTTTCTTTATAAATATAAAGTAAAAATGGTGCATGATCAGGTCGGATGCCCATGGTCATTAGACTCATTACTTGTGCATCTATTTAGTATTATTTAAAAAAGCTCGATCTAACTTACTAAACATCCTAAATTCAAATGCTTCCTATCATGAATTCCTATTGTTAATCATAGTTGAAACCAAGCAAGGAATAGTGAAAACCTCAAGGAGAAGACCAGCTATGATTGTTATTCCGAATAGTGATTCTTGTGTTGCTTCGAGCATTTATTGTGGTTTGCAAAAAGAGAAAGAGAAGGGAAAAGAAATAGAGATCGAAGGAAACGAATATTATTTAACTGGCAAAAAAGGAGAAAGACATGCAAATATGGAGGATGGATATAATAAGGTTATTACCAAACATTAAACAAGTAATACTTCATTTCTGTATTTTCTATAGTTTACTACTATATAATATCGTCGACAAGTTATGAAATGTAGGTTTTTTCGATTATGGTCAACAAGTTACAGATTGCGGCTTCCTCGTCTTGAACTATTCTTAGTTTGTGAAAATTAGTATATGTATGTTTACATTGCTTACAAATTCTTTTTACTACATCCAAAAAGTTGCCACGCTTATATACCGTAAAAGTAGGAATAAATGTACACACAGTTGAAAAAATATATAAATTAATATAACTCCTTTCATTTTCTTTTCACAAGGAACAAAGAGTGGAACTTATGCTTCTACAGTTCTATTAAAGAACAGAGAGCTTCATGTTGCAAACTTACGAGACTGTAGAGTAGTTTTGTGCAAAAACAAAATAGCTTATACACTAACAAGAGATCATAGTCCGAGTAGGGAAGATAAAAAGGTTAGAATTGAAAACTTGGCAAGAAAAATACAACTCTAGTTCCAATTTCTAGCCATTTTCTACTTGCCTAGCACCTGTGCATTTAACATTCTTTTGATGGAACACGGAGAGTGCAAGATACATCACTTCTGAATTTAAGAGAATGCATCACTTCTGAACCTGAGATGTCGAAAACTGAGTTTAACTCAGATTGTGAATTCCTAATGTTTGCACAAAAAATGAGCAAACACCTCCAAGTCGTATGAATTAGTTGATTTTAGGTTGTTTCTAGTGATTTGGGTGATTTACGCAAATATATAAAAAGAAGGGACTAAACTGTAAAAGATACACAGATTTATAGTGGTTCGGCCAGAACGTGCCTACGTCCACTTTATATGTTATTCTCCTTTCCTCTTCAGATTACAAGTAATTGAAAGTTGTTTGAAAGTTCTATCCGTGCTTGAGCTCTCAAACTTGTTTGTCATTGTTGTACCCCTGCCCCTCTATTTATAGAGTGAGGTTGAGAGCGGGGGTCTTGGATGTGTATAGCTGCTGGTGGGCCTGGGCCGAAGCAATCTGGTCTGGCGATGTTGGTCCGGTATCCACTTGGTCCGGTAGTGGTTGGAGTGAGTTGGTTCGGCATGGCTTGGGTGGAGAGTTGGTTCGGTGGGGCGTTGGTCCGGTAGGGAAGTGGCTTGGTCCGGTTAGGATGGTTCGGTAGTTGTTGAGGAAGTTCTGGTCCGGTTGTTGTTTGGTTCGGCAGTGGTAGGTCGGGAGATGGTTCGGTGGTTGTTGGAGAAGGTTTTGGACCGGTGGTAGGTGGGTTTTGGACCGGTGATGAGGTGGTTGGCTTGGCAGTGCGTAGGAATGGGGCTGGTTCGGTGATGGGTTGTAACAACCCTGTATTTTCTGATTATTGTAATTGTATATTTTAATTATTTTAATTTAAATTCCTAATTTAAAAACTTTATTTTATTTATTAAAATTAATATATTTTCTTAATTTAAATACAAATGTTGATTTTGATGTGGATTAGAATTTCAAACATGCACAAATTGAATATTTCCAGAAAATGTTGATTTTGGTCAAAATAGTCAAACTTTGACTTTTAACTTAAAAATTTAAAAGTTTGAAATTTTAAATTTTATCTTTTATTATGAAAATAGATTTAATAACTTGAACATTGCTTTTTGTTTCGTGGAAAACGGAGTTAAACTGCAAAAGATATGTACATTTCAATTTTGAGTATAAATTGTTTATTTTGCAATTTTGCTATTTAAATTGTATAAATTTTATTTTTCTTTGTCATATTTTATTTTAATATATTTTAATATGTTATATTATGCATATTTTGACTTTTAAATATTTTTGAAATGATAATAGAATTTTTCTAAAATTTACTATGATGATTTCCTATTTTTAAAAGGCTGTTTTCCTTTTTCTGCTATTTTCTTCATCTAAACTATATTTAAATTAAAATGTATTTATTTATTTTTGTTATTTCCTTTTTGTTTTGTGTTCTTATCTTTATTTATAAATATTTTTAAGTACATAAAAATTTTCCCAAGTTCATTGCACTTATTTTTCATATTTTCAAGACTAGTTGCAAATTTTGCTGTTTTATTTAATTAAACTATATATAATTAATAATTAATAATTTTTTTTTACTAAATTTTCATATTTTATCTGAATTTATATATATTTTAAAGTTATATAAAATTTAAAAAGAAATATTGGAAATTTGAAGAGTTTAGTGACATTTTATTTGCTTAAGCCTTTTTGCATTCTGTCTTTTCGTTTCCTTGCCTTTTCACTTCATTGCTTTAACCATTCGCATCTCTTGCTTTAGCCGTGAATTTCTTTCAGAATTCACGTGAAATATTCTCCTCTTCCTCAAACAAAACTCACGGCATGAGAAGAAACAAATAAAATTGCAAATAGCATCCTTTATCTCTTCTCTTCTTCACAATTTCAATGATTTTGCTTCCTCCTTTGCAAAACTTTGCTTGGCCCCCCTCTCCACCATCATCACCGACCATCACCTCCTCCATCTCCAGCTGCAACATCAGCCTCTCCTCTTTCCATGTCAGGTCGTGATCATTAGATGATGCAAGCACCTTAAATTTGCACAAAAACTCCTTGAAACTATGCTAGCCTAGCCATAAAACATCACCTACCTCTTCCTATACACTTTGGCCACCCCTAGAACCACCACCACCAGCAACTACATGACTTTTTGGTGCTGCTATACCATCACTCCCCACTGTCCAGACCTGTACTTTCCTTGGCCGAGCCTCACTTGCTTTTGGTCGAGCCAAAAATGCACCAAAACCCTACCTATTGTTGCCTTGACCCTTATAGTATGCTTCAAGTTGTAACTCCTCCATCTTCATCCACTTGTTGCTATGTGTTTTGATGCTAAACCCAATTCATGTTGACTCCTATGCCGAGCCTAGCGTCATGAGAACAAGCCCATTTGATCATGTGACAAGCCATGTTGTCGTGGTCAGGCACTTTCGTGTTAAAGCTGGGTAATGTTCTTTGTTGATTTAAAATTTCCATTTCGTTTAAATTCATATTTGTATTGTATGCATATGTTTATATGGTCTTGTTTATTTGTTGTATACAAGATCATTATCAAGGCTTTCCATTCATTCAATTCAAATCGTGTTTATCGTGCTTTTGGAAGCGCTCTCGTGTTTGTTGTTTTGGTCTCTAGCTTCGAAAAGGTGAGTCTTTCTCACTCTGACATTTATACTTATGAAATAGTGAATTGATGACAAGTGTTTAGTAATATAAAATGTTTATGCAAGTTAATTATGATTATGTGATATGCTATTCCATGTTGTTACCATGTTAAAACTGTTAATTATAACCTGACATCTGATATATGACATTATATTGTGACATTGACATTGTTTATGCATATATTCACACTGCAAGTTCCCTGTTAGAATAGAATCACTATGGGTTGAAATGATACATACCCGAACGGACTTTAGAATAGGGAAAAATTGTTACGGGCTGAAATGATAGGCCTGAGCGATTTTTATTGTATTTTATTTGGCTTGGGATTGCGGGTTTGAAATGATAAAACCCGGTTTTCTTTGTAAATTACGGATTGAAATGATATATATCCGTATCACTTGACCTAGGTTAGAAAATTATATACAGACCCCGTGGTATATTTTTAAATGATTTTTTTTTAATATGTATTTTCAAAAGTATGAAATTTTGATTTAAAATATATATATTATGGTTTTAAGAAAGTTAAATATTAAATCTTGAAATTGTGAATTTAAGTGAATTCAAGTATGTAAATTTGGAGTAAATGTGACGTTTGACTTTAAATTTTATTTTAAGATGTAAATAAATAATGAAAATCAAATTTAAAGTTTTAAAATTATATGTGAAGTAAAATTTTAAGTTTTATTTAATTTATATGTTAATAAACAGTGAATTTTGACTTAATAAATGAATGGAGTTTTTAAATTGAATATTTGATCTAAAAATTTTGTTGTGTTAAATCATATATTAAAATGATTTTAAATGTGAAATTCTGAAGTCTAGAAATATGATTTTTAAGTTATAATAAAAATTTGGAGCTTTATTGTTTTTTTTTTTGAAAGCAAAAATGAAATCTGGAATTCATAGCATTTTCAAAATGTTGTAGTCTTTTGACAGCATTTTTAAATGCTATTGTTTTGAATCTAACAATGTTTGAAATAACTAAATATCTATTACGACATTTTATAAATGCCGTTATTCTTGAACTAAACCATTTTTGGAAGCTATAAGCTACGATAGCACTTTATAAATGTTGTCGTTGCTATAATTTGACAATGTTTGAAATGTTATAGTTTTTAACACTGTTTGAGTTATATTTTAAAATGTTAAATGATTTAAATTTTGGAAATTGATTAATTGTGAAATTTAAGAAGTTTTGAATATATTTTAATATTTAAATTTGAATTTTTAAGGAATTTGAATTTAAGTAAGGTTTACTTGGTTATGTGTTAAATGGAATGAAATGTAATGAGATAAATGAATTTTGAATGGAATTTTTAATGTATTTTGTAATGATACTTGAAATAACAAATGAATGACTTATTTGATTTAAAAATGATATTTAAATTTGAGTATTTGAATTTGAATTCAAATAATGATTTGATAATAAGGTTTGGAAATGATTTGATCTTTATTTTGATAAAGAATATGAATTAGAATGATATGTACTTTTGATAAATGAATATTTGAAGTTTATATTGGTATGAAAGGATATTTAGTTTAATTGTAAATTGAGTTTATTTAAATAGTATTGGATTTATGAAATGAATATTTCAAAACTAAGTAATAATGAAACTAGATTTGAGATATATGAAATTATAAAATTTAGTTTTAAAATGCGGGATATTAAAGCTTTGAAATTTATTAAAAATTGAATAGTTTAATTTGTGGATCAAATCTATATTTGAAAATGATATGATTTGAAATGGTTATTGGGAAATTTAATTGAAACTGATGGTTTGAATTGAATTAAGTTGGAAATTTAAAATTTGGGATTAACTGAATGAATTGTAAAATGTAAAGAATTAAATGAATATCCGATGATTTCAAATGTATGATTTTGAAATGTTATGATTTTCAAAGTGTAATTGTTTCAAGTATTTTTGGTTTCGAAAGAGTTATACTTTGAAAATGTTATGATTTTGAAATGAATATATGTTTGAAATGTTTTTGGTTTTGAAGTAAAAACTATTTTGATTGAATAAATAGTTTTGAAATAAAAATGGTTTTGGTTTCGAAGTATAAACTGTTTTGAAAGAAATATAGTTTGAAATGAAATGATTTGATCTTTTTAAAGTATAAACTATTTTGAAATGACCACGGCGTTATAATAACGTTTGGTTGTTAAAGAGACCGGGATCGGAAGTTGTCATACTCTCTGCCAACTCCGAAAACCACTTTAACAACCGTGTACGCGGTGGAGATTCCAGAATGAAGTAGGATGGTGGCGACGTTCTTGAGGTATATTACGTGGACCCAATCCCGTGAGTTGGCATAAGGTGGCTAAAACAGGAGCGATCTCGGGCCAAGTGAGGTCATTCCTCCTATCGGACACATTCCTTCGATACTATACTCTTACTGGTGATTGATTAGATGGCCATCCTCCGATTTTGATATGGGAGTGTGTTCCGAGGTGAGCGTATGTGGCTGCTGCGTTACCCCCAGCCCGTGTGCGTAATTGGTATATCTACCCTGGCATTGCCTTGTGTGCCGTATCACCTACCATACCGAGCCTTTACTATGAGTTTGTTTTTCTCCCGTAGCCCGTGTGGTATCCTCTGACAGTCACCCGGAGTGGAGATGGCATGATATTGGATGGACTACTGGGACTATTATGTGTGAAGGGTGATATGGGTAGCCCGGAACGCTATTTAAAAGTATGTTTATTTTACTGTAGACATTATTATAATAGCGCAATATTACTACATAGTAAATAGTTTAACAGATCCTTAAAGGATGGGCGATCCCAAGCATCCTTTAAGTTACTGATGCATTTTTGTTACTGTTCATTTGAGTTGATTTATAGTTCATAAGTATTTATGTCCTGACTCGAGTGTTTTGTGTTTTGCTTTACGCTCGAGTCAGATTGAGTGAGTTAGCATTCAAGATTCACCTTCGGAGTTGGAGCTTTCCTTGAAGATCCAGCCATCCATTTTGCTTTCTGTATCCAGTGATTTCAGTGATGTATTCTGATTTGTATCTGATGTATCTTGTTACTTTTTGTTGTATCATGTTTAACACTGATGTATCTTATTTTTATATAGTAGCTTCATGAACTACTATTTCTTTTAAATTCCGCTGCATTATTAAATACTCTGTGTCTGTGATCTGTGATTATGTATTTACTGTATATGTAACGACCCTAGATTTTAATTTAATTTAAATTGATAATTAAATGAAATTTTGAATAAAAATTTATAAAATTTATTTTTAATGGAAGCGAGTTTCCTCGATTTAAATAGAAAATATATTAAGTCAAAAAAAATATTGTAAATATTGTATATATGTGAATATATATGTATACGCGCATATATGAGGAAACAATTGAATATATATGTATTTGATTTGAATTTAAATCTCAAATAAATGGTTTAATAATAATAAATATTTAAGTTAGAAAATAAATTTGACAAACTAAATAGATATATAATAAGATAAATTATAAAAGATAAAGTGATGGCACTAGAATAAAATTTAACAACATAATAAAAATAGAAATATGTTCATATGACAAAATAACAAGGCAAAGTAATAAAGCTTTAGACAAAATAAAATAAAATATATTTAAGTATAAACAAATCAAACATAATAAATACAAACAAATATAAAAGTTTTAGTATGCAAAGCAAAATAAAATAAAATAAGAGCAAATAAAAGTATTCAAACAAATAAATAAGCAAAGTAAACAAAAACAAAGTAAAATTAACAAACAAATAAAAACATACATATGCAGGCAATGCAAATAAAGTTTTCAAACAAATGAATACTAGTACAAAATAAAACATAAAACCAAGTAAACAAATACATTTATATGTATAAACAAGTACAAGCAAATAAAGGATAAATATATAAGTATGTAGAAGCAAACCTGCAAAGTAAAATCAAAAAAAAAATAAAAAAAAATAAACATATGCATAAATAAGTACATACATGATTCAAAGAGTGTAAAGTAGATATGCAGGCAAGTGAAAGAACATTAAACAATGTAAGGTAAAGAAAAAAAACAAAAGAAAAGAAAGTATAAAAGTAATCAGGCAAAAGAATGTTGCCTGTAAAAAAATTGCAAAACAAAATCTTCTCAACATAAAATCTATTAGCCGAGTAAAAAAAATACAAGGGTAGAGAAAAGCAAAAAGAGTTGCCAGGCAAATATATAAAATAGTATGCAAGCAAGACATGAAGGACTTAAGTCATTAATGCAAAGATGTCCTGGGTACACACCACATTACCTATCAGCCAATATACAATGGAAATATATGTGATATTGTACAAACAACACTATATCATTTGTACAAATCATTATCACTTGTAAGCTTCCATATACCAACCTGTACAAACTTAAATATAATACTCTGTACAAATATATCCCTGTAAACCTTCTCCCTATATATCAACAACTTCTTCATTTCAGTTTCATCCACCATAACTGAAAGAAGAAAAGAAAAGAAAACTGAAGCTTACCATCTTTAAAACTCAAACAATAATTCAACTGAAAACAATAGCAAGCTCTAACTTGATCAAAGATTAAAGTCTGGAGCATTCAAAGCTGGAAGTCTGGAAAGCAAAACATCAAAGTTTAAAGAAAAAAAAGTGTACAGGCTCAAAAACATCACTCTCTATTTCTTCCTGTGCAAAACATGTGAGCAAACTTTCTTTCTTTTATTTGACTTCTTTGTTTTTACCTGTGAGTAAACAAGTGATTTAAAACTCAAGTTATTTTAATTTATATATATATACACCTTGTTTCCTGTAGTATCAGTACATGTCTTGCCTTCAAAAAAATTCAAACCTCAAATAGAATTAAAAATTAGACTATAATGTTTAAATGAAAAATGGTTGTTAATGAATGATGAAGTTATAAAAATAGTTTCAAGGTTTTAAATTTAACAAATAGTCTAAAAATGGAAATAACAGTAAGATTTTATATATAGGTTAAAAGATCAATAAATTCAAATTCTGTTTCGAATTACATGAATGTGTTCGTGGTCGAAAATCACGATTTTTAATATACATTTTGTAATTTTTAATTTGATAATCGATTGGGAATTTTGAAAAGTTCGTTTTGGGGGTTTTGGGCGATTGTTGATGATCGACGTGATGGAGTTGGCCAATTTTTGGTCTAAAGGTGGTTCGTTTGATGGCGAGTGTAGGAAAAATAATAGAAAATTTTTCGAATGAATGAATTGTTGGGTTGAATCTAAACTAGGGTTTAAGAACCCATTTTGTTCACATTCGAAAACAACGGTGCTGCGCCATCCATGAGTGACCGGACATCACGCCGCCGGTGCCAATCGCAATGTCGTACGATAGCGGAGTTTGGGTCGAAGTTTGGAGACCGCTGAGGGTCTGTGGTGGTGGCGCGAATTGATTTTCCGATGATATGCTGAGGGGTTGTTTGGGTCGAGATGACTCGATTCTGTTTTTCAAAATTAATTCGAACTCTGAGTGCTTGTGTCGTTTTGAGGGATGAACGTTGACTCGAGGTTGGCCGCAGCTTCGACCAACAGCGGCAAAATCGGCCGTGCACGTGCACGTGCACGTTTGGGCTGTTGGGTTTTGGCTGTGGGTTGCGTCATTGGGGAAGAAGATGCTGAACTCGAAGTGGAGCTCGGGATTTTCGTGAGTTGACTCGAGACTCTGGTGTTGTGCGTGAGTGAGCTAATGTTTCAGCAGTTCGTTACTTTAAAGAAAAAAAAAGAAATAGAAAGAAGAAGACTGGGGAGAAGAACAGGATGGGTGGGAGAGAGAGAGACGCGGGGAAGCCTTGAGACAGCCTCGAGTAGAATTGGAGTTTGTCTCGGGTCGCTATCTGACTTAACGTACAACATGATTTAGTTTGGTATGTTAATAACTAAACTAAGTTAGAAATTAGTAGTTAAGTTAATATTTATTGTAAAAGATTAATAAGGTAAGTGATGTAAAAATAGTCGATTAGAAATAAAGTTTCAAGATTTAAATTATTTTAATAATTTAAAAGTGGTCAATAATTAAAGAAATTTGAAATGAAGTTGAAATTTTAAATGAAAAATTTAAGCAAGTTGAAATTAAAAGTTTAAATCTAAATTTAAATCTGAATTAAAGATAATTTGAATTCTAGTTCTGAAATCAAAGAAGTTTTAATATTTAAATTGTTTAAATTTGCTTTGTGATGATAATTAAAACATTAGTTAGAAAATGTTTTAAATTTGAATTAGTGAAGATAAAATGATATGCACTCATTAAATTAGTTCAAGTGAATAATTGATTAATTTATTTAATCAAGAAATTAAGATTTGAGTTAAATTAATTAAGGTAAATTAATTTGTAAATAAGATTCATTAAATGAATAAAGAGTTGTCTTTTAAACAAATGATTAAGGTTATTTAATCAAGTAATTAAGATTTATTAAGTTACAGTTTAGAACTTAATTAATTAAATAATTAGTGATTAAACATATGATTTTAAAGGTTAATTAAATGATAATTAACAATAGTTAAATTGAGTTTAATTACTTAAGAATAGTAATTAAATAATTATGAATAGTTAATGAGGATCATTTACTTGAAATTTATTTTGATAATAAATGTGAAAAGAATTATTCATAGAAATTTAATCTGATTTAAATTAATCAAATAATTAAATTAATCCTATCTATGGATGCTTGGATTATATTGGATGGTAAACTGTTTGATATCCCTGTTATATGATGCTTTATGAGTATCCTAATTTGTGTTGTGATCTATGATGAAATTTATTATCTGTGATATATATATATGTCTGCGAATCTGTGTATGAAAGATAAGCGTTATAAATTTATATCGCTTATCGAATATATTGTTGTATTTGATCTGTGATGATTGAATGATGTTGCACTATTGTGTTAAACCCTTGACCACACTTATACACACACCAATATGGATTTCACGAGGAAATCGATTAAGTCACAGATTTTTGAAAATAGTTTTGTATTTGAATTTTTTTAAATTCAAATGTTTTGAAAATGGATTGGGTTTAAAGTGAAAAGAAATTGAAATGGGATTTCAAAGATGAAATTATTTTGAATAAATTGATTAAGATTTGAAATTTAAATATTTTGATTTAAATTTGAATTCAATACTTGAAATTGAATTCTATGATTTGAACTAGGGATTATAACGATATTATACTAGTTATATATGAGTTAAACCATTTTAAAGGTATGGTTTTGGGAATTTGAATTTAACCCAAAGATTTCAACTCGTATAAATGAATCAGATTTCCAAAATGAAAACTGTTGTTTTCAAATGATAAACACCTTTAGATAAGAACTGAGATTCCAGTTAATTAGGGGAATTTCAAGATTGAATAGAGAAATGATTTTCCTAAGTTATGAATGAAATCTTTTTGAAAGCTATGAATTAAATCTGTTTATTTTTAACAGATTTAAATTGATGATTTGTTTAAATCAAATTGAAATGAAATTGTTTTGAAGGCTATAAGTTAAATCTTTAATTTAAAGATTTAACGAGTTAATCAAATTGAAATGAAAATTGATTTGGAAAATCTGCGAATGAATCTTTTATTTAAAAGATTAAAATGTGAAAATCGTTTAAACCGTTAAAGGTTGTGAAAATGAATCTTTTTGTTTAAAGATTGAAAATGGTAATTTGTTAAGCCATTTGAAGAAAAGTTTTGGGTAACAAGTTGTGACTTAATTGAAATCCCATATCCATATATATTTTTAAATATTGCGCTCACTATTCGGGTTAGCCGGGAAAGGACCTTTGGGTCGTATAACCCATTCTGAATATGTGATTCGACGTTATGGATAGCATTTGAAGACCGGTGATGAAGACCGGGTATTTGCGAAAGTGATAGGATGACCTATCGATTGTCTCTGCACTGGGTAGCTCCTGGTATAGAGACTCCATATGTGATGGGAAGTCCGAACGTGATTAGTGAATATCCGGATTTGCAAGGGCTTCGTAAGAAGTGCCTTCGATTCTGTTCGAACCCAGAACAGACTTGTATGGATTGTTATGTCTGACATTACAATTTGAGATATAAAGCTGATTTCTTTCAAATATATTTATGTTGGTGGCGGAGAATTTATTCTCTTAGCTTAACACCCTTCTCTGAGACGTATGAGCTCAAAGGTTATGTAGTTGAATGTTATCAGCGATATATTCCCAATTTGGTAATGTGACATGCTGAGTGTTGCTGTAAATGATCATTGTGTTGATTATTTGTGATAGGATCATTTATTTGATCGTCTATCTTAGTGATCATTTCTATGATCATTTGTTGACCCAAAGCATGGCTTTTGTATAAAGTATGTTTTTGTGGACGAGACTTCGTCGAGCCTCACAAACCGGTAATGGTCGAAACAGGAATTGTGCGGCAAGGTTTTCCAGGGATCGCTTCCCTTGGGCATGACCATTCCTTCTGGAAAAGGGTAGTATCATGGTATGGAGCCCAGATACTTACTCATGTTGAAACACTTATTATTATGGTGTGATGTTGGTTAGAGAGCTCTCGTTTAAAGGTTCCAAAGGACCGGGGGTGGTATATCTGAGGGTTTGTAATATCTCTTGGGAAAAGGGATTCCCGGCTTTGTTTAGCAGAGAACAGTGGTTCTCGGGGCGTCCATCCAGAGGCGTTTCCATGTGGCAATGGGAAGTTCCTTGGCCTGACCATTTGTTGGAAAATCCATTCTTCAAATACGAGCCTTGTACGGTTTTAGTTGTATAACCTGCTATGGAATGTGGCGGTAACCCGCTATTGAACATGGTAGCTATAGTAGACATAGTTCGAAATGTCTATGTTGGCTAAGATTTATATCTTTATTTTCGAAATAAATTTTCTCTATACTATGCACTAGTAATAATATCAAATGTTCTTTTTAATGCGTATCAAGCATCTTTGACTATCATAAGGAGAAATCTCCTCCGATTCTGCGTTTGCATTGTGTGTGTGTGCGGGAGGCCTTATGGTAGTCTCATTTTAGAAAGCATTGCGAATTGACTTTGAAAATCTTTTGTTGAATGTTTTAAAAGATAAACAGTTTTTGTTGCTCACACCAGTCCCACGACTGATCCGGAGTTTATTGTTTCTTTCCTAAACTCTGGGTGCTCATTATTTTCTACACGAGCAGTCTAGAGTTGGGTTTTTCAGATAGTCAGGTTTAGTAGGTTATCTGGAGTTAGTTCAGTCTTTGGATCGCACCAGTCTTGCTGAGCTTGGTGCATCGTTATTGGGGGTTCGAGCTATTGCTGGATTGATTCTTGGAGATGGAGTTGCAGTTCTCGGAGTTCTCTTTTGAAGACTACCTTAGAGTTATATTGTTCCGCATGTTATCGTTTTCTTTTCCGCTGCTATTTATTGTATCATATCTCTGATGTATATTGATATCTTTTGGATCATCTGTTGTATCAGATATTGTATCAAAACTGTATATCAATGTATTATTCTTTTATTCCGCTGTGTTATTTACTTAATATTGTTATAAGCTCCGGCGAATCGGATTTGAACGGTCGAATCTATGGCATTCGAATACGATATGAAGTATGGATGTCGATTTTCGAGCGCGAAAAATCCGCGTCGTTACAGTATATTCTGAGATTTGCCAAATTTTATTTACAACGCGGTATTTTAAGAAATTCAAGTCCGACATGTGCGGATGCGAATGGTTGAAAATATCGGGTCGTGACAGTTGGTATCAGAGCTTTGGTAGCTTTAGGCAAAACTCAGTATATAGGGTAAATGTATTTACAGAATCACTTTCATTCGAGTTTAAACCTCTTCCTTTTTGACTCGATTCCTTTGAATTTTGGAACATTCCTTGTGGTTCCAAAATCCATTCGTGTCCCTCACTATTTATCTTCTTTTGTTTCTGGAGTATCCCATAACTCCACTTCAAAAGAACTTCATAATGAGTCGGCAGTCTCGCCAACCTCAAATTTATTTGTAAATGGGGAAAACTCCTTTACAACAACATCGATTCACCAGAGATTCTATATCCATGGTTTAGATGCTAGTATCTCTTATAACTTCGAAACTCTACATCTTGAGATCGAATGTCGATTTACCCAAGAAATCAACATCGATCTTATTCTTTAAGTCACAGTTGACCCGGTTAAGGTTGCCCGCGATTTATATAAACTCATCCATCTCCCTATTCTGTTATTTAATCATCTCATCTTTGTTTCCAACTTATATTCAAATTATTATTGAAGTGTATTTGTAAACTAATATTTAAAATGTTTTATATATTGTGTTGTTTGAGTTGTTAATGTTGATTTGGGTTTCTAATCGATTCGTCTGATCAACGCTATCGATATGATTTCCAAAACACTTGAACAGAGCAAACTGACACAATATGTTTTTTTAAAATTTAGAAATGAAATAAATTTTGTGAAGTAAATTTTGTAACTATATTATAAATCTTTATCTGGATTTTATTTGAATTGGTTGTTAAGAAATAATATTTGATTCTATATATCATTTTCTATTGTTTCATATATCTAGTTGAACTATAAAACATGGTTATAAATTTATTTGGAAATTTAAAATGAATGTAAAACAAGAATTTGAGAATTTAATTTCCGATGGATTTCAAACTTTGTGTTTAAAGTTTAAAGGATATATTATTTAAAGTATTTTCGAATAGAAATTTGTTTCCAAAGAATTTTAAATTTAAATTTAGTGCTCTTCTCTTTGTCGTTGGAAAATAATTTCGGTGATGACTGCAGCATCATCGACATTCATTTTCGAGTTTCAAAGTGAAGAGACCATTCTGTAGTCCTGCTACAGTTTTGTTTTGGGAAAATTTAATTGATTTTAGTTTCTAAAATAAGAATGGATTTATAACATATGCTGATATATGATTTAAATTTGAATGGATATATATATATAGTATATGAGCATTTATTTATCTCTAAATAGTTTGGAATTTATCGGAAATTTAATTCCTAAAAATTATCTTGAAAGATAATTTCTAAGTATAATTTCAAGATTCGGATTAATATTCAAGCTTGAAATAATTTAATTAGAAAGTTTTATTTGTATAATACACAATTTCATTCCAATATAACTTACCTTAATTTTCAAAAGTTGAATATGTAATTGGATAATATACAATATAAAAAAAAGATTTTATAAATAAAATTTGAGTGGTTATATAAATGTTATATACTTAAATTTAAGTTATAAAAGGATTAACAGAGGTAAATAAAGAAAAAGTGTAATGGAATAATTTACAATATAAAATGATGATAAAGGAACTAAGAATAAATTTAAGGCAGTTACAATGAGTGTAAATATATTTAACATAGGTGATAAAATATATTGGGAGGAATAAATTTAATTTTAATTAGTAGTGAAGAAGAATTAAATTTTATTTGGTACATTTTGAGTATAATAAAAGATTTTTTTTCAAATACATGATTTTAGGGATTTGTTAATTTAAGACAATTGGATGATAAGATAATGAAATTAGAGATGCTTAAGATTTATTTGACTTATGTAAAATTAATTTTCAGTTTAAGTTGAAATTTTATGGTTTTAAATTTATTATTTTATTTTGTTTTTCAAACTATCTTTTGGTTGTCCTAATTTCCCTTATCTTGCTACGGAATGGGAGGCTATTGCATATACCAGTCTGTTTAGAAATCTTTCTAAAATCTTTAATAATCTTTGGCACTCATCTTTGAATCTAAGCACCGCTTGCCATCCACAGACCGTCGGTCAAACGGGAAGGGTGAATCAGATTCTAAAAGATTCTTTTCATGCTTGTGTTCTTGATTCTGGAAGACCTTGGAAAGATCATCTCCACATTGTTAAACTTACCTATAGCAACAGTTATCAGATATAATTTTAATCTTCTTGTCATCTTGTCTTAATACTATTTCATTCAATCTTTTTCTGCGCTTTCCCGTACCTCATTCCTTTTCGGGGACGAAAAGTTTTGAGTGGGGGAGAGTGTAACAACCCTATATTTTCTTATTATTGTAATTGTATATTTTAATTATTTTAATTTAAATTCCTAATTTAAAAACTTTATTTTATTTATTAAAATTAATATATTTTGTTAATTTAAATATAAATGTTGATTTTGATGTGGATTAGAATTTCAAACATGCATAAATTGAATATTTCCAAAAAATGTTGATTTTGGTCAAAATAGTCAAACTTTGACTTTTAACTTAAAAATTTAAAAGTTTGAAATTTTAAATTTTATCTTTTATTATGAAAATAGATTTAATGACTTGAACATTGCTTTTTGTTTCGTGGAAAACGGAGTTAAACTGCAAAAGATATGTACATTTCAATTTTGAGTATAAATTGTTTATTTTGCAATTTTGTTATTTTAAATTGTATAAATTTTATTATTTTTCTTTGTCATATTTTATTTTAATATGTTTTAATATGTTATATTATGTATATTTTGACTTTTAAATATTTTTGAAATGATAATAGAATTTTTCTAAAATTTACTATGATGATTTCCTATTTTTAAAAGGCTGTTTTCCTTTTTCTGCTATTTTCTTCATCTAAACTATATTTAAATTAAAATTTATTTATTTATTTTTGTGATTTCCTTTTTATTTTGTGTTCTAATCTTTATTTATAAATATTTTTAAGTACAAAAAAATTTTCCCAAGTTCATTGCACTTATTTTTCATATTTTCAAGACTAGTTGCAAATTTTGCTGTTTTATTTAATTAAACTATATATAATTAATAATTAATAATTTTTTTTTTACTAAATTTTCGTATTTTATCTGAATTTATATATATTTTAAAGTTATATAAAATTTAAAAAGAAATATTGGAAATTTGAAGAGTTTAGTGACCTTTTATTTGCTTAAGCCTTTTTGCATTCTGTCTTTTCGTTTCCTTGCCTTTTCACTTCATTGCTTTGACCGTTCACATCTCTTGCTTTAGCCGTGAATTTCTTTCAGCATTCATGTGAAATATTCTCCTCTTCCTCAAACAAAACTCACGGCATGAGAAGAAACAAATAAAATTGCAAATGGCTTCCTTTATCTCTTCTCTTCTTCACAATTTCAATGATTTTGCTTCCTCCTTTGCAAAACTTTGCTTGGCCCCACTCTCCACCATCATCACCGACCATCACCTCCTCCATCTCCAGCTGCAACATCAGCCTCTCCTCTGTCCATGTCAGGTCGTGATCATTAGATGATGCAAGCACCTTAAATTTGCACAAAAACTCCTTGAAACTATGCTAGCCTAGCCATAAAACATCACCTACCTCTTCCTATACACTTTGGCCACCCCTAGAACCACCACCACCAGCAACTACATGACTTTTTGGTGCTGCTATACCATCACTCCCCACTGTCCAGACCTGTACTTTCCTTGGCCGAGCCTCACTTGCTTTTGGTCGAGCCAAAAATGCACCAAAACCCTACCTATTGTTGCCTTGACCCTTAGTATGCTTCATGTTGTAACTCCTCCATCTTCATCCACTTGTTGCTATGTGTTTTGATGCTAAACCCAATTCATGTTGACACCTATGCCGAGCCTAGCGTCATGAGAACAAGCCCATTTGATCATGTGACAAGCCATGTTGTCGTGGTCAGGCACTTTCGTGTTAAAGCTGGGTAATGTTCTTTGTTGATTTAAAATTTCCATTTCGTTTAAATTCATATTTGTATTGTATGCATATGTTTATATGGTCTTGTTTATTTGTTGTATACAAGATCATTATCAAGGCTTTCCATTCATTCAATTCAAATCATGTTTATCGTGCTTTTGGAATCGCTCTCGTGTTTGTTGTTTTGGTCTCTAGCTTCGAAAAGGTGAGTCTTTCTCACTCTGACATTTATACTTATGAAATAGTGAATTGATGACAAGTGTTTAGTAATATAAAATGTTTATGCAAGTTAATTATGATTATATGATATGCTATGCCATGTTGTTACCATGTTAAAACTGTTAATTATAACCTGACATCTGATATATGACATTATATTGTGACATTGACATTGTTTATGCATATATTCACGCTGCAAGTTCCCTGTTAGAATAGAATCACTATGGGTTGAAATGATACATACCCGAACGGACTTTAGAATAGGGAAAAATTGTTATGGGCTGAAATGATAGGCCTGAGCGATTTTTATTGTATTTTATTTGGCTTGGGATTGCGGGTTTGAAATGATAAAACCCGGTTTTCTTTGTAAATTACGGATTGAAATGATATATATCCGTATCACTTGACCTGAGTTAGAAAATTATATACAAACCCCGTGGTATATTTTTAAATGATTTTTTTTAATATGTATTTTCAAAAGTATGAAATTTTGATTTAAAATATATATATTATGGTTTTAAGAAAGTTAAATATTAAATCTTGAAATTGTGAATTTAAGTGAATTCAAGTATGTAAATTTGGAGTAAATGTGACGTTTGACTTTAAATTTTATTTTAAGATGTAAATAAATAATGGAAATCAAATTTAAAGTTTTAAAATTATATGTGAAGTAAAATTTTAAGTTTTATTTAATTTATATGTTAATAAACAGTGAATTTTGACTTAATAAATGAATGGAGTTTTTAAATTGAATATTTGATCTAAAAATTTTGTTGTGTTAAATCATATGTTAAAATGATTTTAAATGTGAAATTCTGAAGTCTAGAAATATGATTTTTAAGTTATAATAAAAATTTGGAGCTTTATTGTTTTTTTTTTTTGAAAGCAAAAATGAAATCTGGAATTCATAGCATTTTCAAAATGTTGTAGTCTTTTGACAGCATTTTTAAATGCTATTGTTTTGAATCTAACAATGTTTGAAATAACTAAATATCTATTACGACATTTTATAAATGCCGTTATTCTTGAACTAAACCATTTTTGGAAGCTATAAGCTACGATAGCACTTTATAAATGCTGTCGTTGCTATAATTTGACAATGTTTGAAATGTTATAGTTTTTAACACTGTTTGAGTTATATTTTAAAATGTTAAATGATTTAAATTTTGGAAATTGATTAATTGTGAAATTTAAGAAGTTTTGAATATATTTTAATATTTAAATTTGAATTTTTAAGGAATTTAAATTTGAATTTGAATTTAAGTAAGGTTTACTTGGTTATGTGTTAAATGGAATGAAATGTAATGAGATAAATGAATTTTGAATGGAATTTTTAATGTATTTTGTAATGATACTTGAAATAACAAATGAATGACTTATTTGATTTAAAAATGATATTTAAATTTGAGTATTTGAATTTGAATTCAAATAATGATTTGATAATAAGGTTTGGAAATGATTTGATCTTTATTTTGATAAAGAATATGAATTAGAATGATATGTACTTTTGATAAATGAATATTTGAAGTTTATATTGGTATGAAAGGATATTTAGTTTAATTGTAAATTGAGTTTATTTAAATAGTATTGGATTTATGAAATGAATATTTCAAAACTAAGTAATAATGAAACTAGATTTGAGATATATGAAATTATAAAATTTAGTTTTAAAATGCGGGATATTAAAGCTTTGAAATTTATTAAAAATTGAATAGTTTAATTTGTGGATCAAATCTATATTTGAAAATGATATGATTTGAAATGGTTATTGGGAAATTTAATTGAAACTGATGGTTTGAATTGAATTAAGTTGGAAATTTAAAATTTGGGATTAACTGAATGAATTGTAAAATGTAAAGAATTAAATGAATATCCGATGATTTCAAATGTATGATTTTGAAATGTTATGATTTTCAAAGTGTAATTGTTTCAAGTATTTTTGGTTTCGAAAGAGTTATACTTTGAAAATATTATGATTTTGAAATGAATATATGTTTGAAATGTTTTTGGTTTTGAAGTAAAAACTATTTTGATTGAATAAATAGTTTTGAAATAAAAATGGTTTTGGTTTCGAAGTATAAACTGTTTTGAAAGAAATATAGTTTGAAATGAAATGATTTGATCTTTTTAAAGTATAAACTATTTTGAAATGACCACGGCGTTATAATAACGTTTGGTTGTTAAAGAGACCGGGATCGGAAGTTGTCATACTCTCTGCCAACTCCGAAAACCACTTTAACAACCGTGTACGCGGTGGAGATTCCAGAATGAAGTAGGATGGTGGCGACGTTCTTGAGGTATATTACGTGGACCCAATCCCGTGAGTTGGCATAAGGTGGCTAAAACAGGAGCGATCTCAGGCCAAGTGAGGTCATTCCTCCTATCGGACACATTCCTTCGATACTATACTCTTACTGGTGATTGATTAGATGGCCATCCTCCGATTTTGATATGGGAGTGTGTTCCGAGGTGGGCGTATGTGGCTGCTGCGTTACCCCCAGCCCGTGTGCGTAATTGGTATATCTACCCTGGCATTGCCTTGTGTGCCGTGTCACCTACCATACCGAGCCTTTACTACGAGTTTGTTTTTCTCCCGTAGCCCGTGTGGTATCCTCTGACAGTCACCCGGAGTGGAGATGGCATGATATTGGATGGACTACTGGGACTATTATGTGTGAAGGGTGATATGGGTAGCCCGGAACGCTATTTAAAAGTATCTTTATTTTACTGTAGACATTATTATAATAGCGCAATATTACTACATAGTAAATAGTTTAACGGATCCTTAAAGGATGGGCGATCCCAAGCATCCTTTAAGTTACTGATGCATTTTTGTTACTGTTCATTTGAGTTGATTTATAGTTCATAAGTATTTATGTCCTGACTCGAGTGTTTTGTGTTTCGCTTTACGCTCGAGTCAGATTGAGTGAGTTAGCATTCAAGATTCACCTTCGGAGTTGGAGCTTTGCTTGAAGATCCAGCCATCCATTTTGCTTTCTGTATCCAGTGATTTCAGTGATGTATTCTGATTTGTACCTGATGTATCTTGTTACTTTTTATTGTATCATGTTTAACACTGATGTATCTTATTTTTATATAGTAGCTTCATGAACTACTATTTCTTTTAAATTCCGCTTCATTATTAAATACTCTGTGTCTGTGATCTGTGATTATGTATTTACTGTATATTCCGAGATTTGCCAAATTTTATTTACAACGCGGTATTTTGAGAAATTCAAGTCCGACATGTGCGGATGCGAATGGTTGAAAATATCGGGTCGTGACATGGGTGGTTTGGCAGGGATATCCTCGCTCTGGTTCGATGAAAACACGTCCAACATTTGCCCCCCAAAGTGGGGCACGTGATGTTTGTACGTGTCGCGCTTTGTTTTCCTGCAATTGAGATAGCTTCGTTCGGTCCTGGGTGTGCCGAACCAGTTGGTCCGGTCGATAGGTTGCGCCTATAAATAGGGGCTTCAGGTTACTGTTATCCTTTATCATTTTGAGATAGCCGAACCAATCAGAGTACCGAATCAACCGAGTACCGAATCAACCAAGTGCCGAATCAACCAAGCACCGAACCAGGTATGTTCTCTTTTGCCGAATGAGTTCTTATTATGGACTACCGAATGAAACCCATGGAGGATGAGTACCGAACGAGATTGGGTGTTGAGTGCCGAATGGGCCTATCCCTGAATTACCGGATGAACTCTTGAGACCCCAAATACCGAATGAGCCTTTGTATCAGCTTTACCGAATGATACTAGGAGTTCTGAGCGTTTTAGATTACGAGTGAAATTTTCAGACTATATACACTTGCTTGCTTATATCCTCTGTTCTAACGATATGTTTTTCCGGTGTTGCAGCTAATGTCTCACAAAGTAGAAACTCGATCAGATAAAAGGTAGTCCAAGGACAGAGAAGAGTCCTCCACAGTGCCCCCAGTTCAGGCCGAACGTCATAGGCCTGCTCCGAGATCGCTAGTAGATGGGTATGGCCCCCAGGAGCTCTTGAATTCTCCGCCCGACTGTTTTCCTAGCTCCATCAAAGAGGAGCAGCTTGATGTTATATCCCGTTCCTTTGGGATCGATAGAGCGCGCATGCTATCACCGGGGGAAGGAGTGATGCCGTATGACCCCCCTAAAGGCTACTTTGCTTACAGCAGATATCATTGCATGTGTGGTGCTATCCCGCCTCTCAACGCCTAGATAGTTAGCTTCATCACATATCTGAAGGTGGCTCCATTCCAGCTCCAGCCTAACTCCTATGCCATTCTGGTGAGTCTTTTCGTCATCTTTCAGAGGAGATACGGGCGTCCTCCTTCCAACCGGGAGATCCGGTATCTTTATAATCTGAGGGGCTAGAAGAAGGGGTCTCCATACATTAGCTTGGAATCGGTCGTATCCTTTAAGCCCGTCCTGGACTTGTATTCGAAGTACAGCATGTTTAAGAAGGAATGGTTTTTCGTCAGGGACGACTCCGTTTCTATCCGTCGCTTCACCTCCGGATGTAAGTCAAGGCTTTATTTATGATTTCCGTTCTAGTTGCAATGCTTCTACTTATGTGTTTCTATTTCTTGCTAGCGACAGGTAGTTTTGCTGTCGTGGAGAATGATCGCCTGGTTTAGACGGCGGCGGAAATAGAAGCTATTTCGGGAAGAGATAGGTCGGCTGCTTACTTGATCAGGAACGCTACACTTTTGGGGCTCAACCTGATCCTGCCACATCAGTCCGTGGTCAAGCAGAGGGATACGGCGGAAGAGAGGGCTGCTCAAGCTAAAGGAGGAGCCACGGCGAAGAGTGGCAAGAGGAAGCCTTTCACAATACCTCCAGTTGTCGGAGGTAAGAAGCTCAAGTAGTCCGACGGCCCTTCTCTTAGCACGTGCCCAATTACTCCGGGGGAGGAAGACGTGGAGGAGGATAGAGGTGAGGGCGAAGGAGGCGATGTAGGAGGAGAGGCAAAGAGTGGAGACGACAGAGAAAGTGATGGTGGTGGCGATGGCGCCGGGGCTTTGCCTCCTGGGCAAGCAGGCGAGATCCAAGAGTGGACGGATGATACATTCCACCAAGCTTTTGAGGGGTTGGGGGAAGGGCCGGCCTTGGTGGAGAAATCGAAGAAGTCTGATGAGGCCGGGACGGGTGCCAGTCTATCTTCTGAGGGTATTTCAGCTAAGGCAACTCCGGCGGTTCAAGGTGAATTCTTAACTTTCGCAGACTCCCTTTATGATAAGGACTTAGTAATATTTTATGGCCAACTCCCGTCCTGAAATGAGATTCATGACTTATTGCAGTATTCCACTCCCCCTAAGGGTTTGTAAAATAAGTGTGTTTCCCTACTCCTTTTAACTTAACATATTTCTCGGATCATAGTTTCATGCATGCTTGTAACACTTGGTTTTTATTCCAGGAATGGGTAAGGTGGCCAAGGCATCAGATATTCGGCACCGCCTTAAATAGTACAAGCTACTCAAAGCTTCTGCCAAACCAAAGCCGTCAACTAGCCGTCCCGGAGATGTGGTTAGCTATCGCCCTCTTCTCGGAGTTATTGAAGAAGATATGTAAAAGAGGAAGAGGGGCCGATCTTTGTTTGAACCCTCACCTGGCCCTCAGGCTCCAGTCCAGCCTATCCATGATATTACTGAGGAAGATACTGAGTTTATGCCTTCCCCACATCCGTCCGAAAATCCAACCGTCACCCCGATAGACCATCCTGGTTTGGTTCGCAACCCATTTACCGGCCACCCGGATCTGGACCCGAGTTTTCAGGACATCTCTTTTGACGAGGCCACGGGTGAGCATCTTCTTCCCCGCAATCCCATGGTACGGGTGCTTGATGAGGTTAAGTCCTTAGACCTCGATTTGCTTACTACTCGGATTGTGACTATGGGGAATGAGGCCAAGGCAAACATCGATCGGGTGGCTGAAGAGACCAAGAGGCTAATGGAGCATCACGCTCGACTGGCCAAGGCTAGGGAGGAAATCGAAAGTGCTAACATTCGGTTGCGGCTAAAGGTTTCTGATCAGGCCAAACAGCTTGCCGATCAGGCTATCCAGATATCTCAGCATGAAGCGGCCTCCAGACGACTAAAAAAAACCATGGAAGAGGCTAGCAAGGCTGAGTTGCGAAAAATGGAGGTTGTTTGCAAAGAGCGAATTAACATGGCCATCGCAATGGTGGACGAGGTTCGGAAAGCGGAACTTGAGCAGGTAGAGGAGTTATCTGGGAGGCTTGAGGCCACAGAGCTTGCTCAGGACAAGCTGAAGGAGGAGATGGAAGTGATGCGGAAATCCCTTCAGGCTGACTGCTCGAGATACCGATTAGAGAGAGATGCTGCTGTCGCACGGCTGTCGGCTTCTGAGGCCCGGATGAAAGAGTTTGAGGAGAACGAGGGGATGATGGACGAGATGCTCCAGGACATGTATTTCCGTACTTGGAGGCAGGGCAACCTGTCCTGGATGGACGATTATCCGCGGGTTATGGCTAGGATATATCTCCGGGCTTTGGAGGAAGCCAAGGCTGAAGCGGATAAAGAGGGTGGCGCGACCTTCAGAATGGATGTGGTTACCGCACAGTTCACCAAGGAAGAGAAGGCGGCGGTGAAGGAAGGCATGAGGCTGCCCGCCGCCGAGGAAGTGGGTGTGCAACTGGAGGATGACGACCAAGGAGCAGACGCTGGTAAGTCTTCCATTTTAATCTTTTCATGATTTGATTGCTTATCTTTCGTGATTATTGATGGATTCTCTTCTGAATTAGGCAGGCGGGACCTCTGGAGTACATGCGGGGAGTTCTGACCCTGCAGTTAAGTAGATCCGGATGGCGGGCAGGACAGAGGCGGAGCCCCGATGTAGTTGACTCTTTTATTTGGTCTATTTGACATTCCTGTACATACTAGTCCAAAACATTATTGTATTTTCAGGCTGTAATTATATCATTGCAACGAACGTCTTTATGTAACTTTATAACATAAGCAGATTCTGTTATGTTCGAATGTGGTTTTTATTTTGATATGTTGCATAAGAAATACGGCTGCGTGTTTATGCATGTGATTTAATCGTATTTGATGCTAAGTTTCTGCTCAAAATATTGTTTCATGTCTTGCAATGCCAATATGATGTGTGAATAAATTAAAGTTACATATTTGTATACAAGAGAAGATAGTACCGCCCTTCGTGTTTTAGTTGTAGAGGGTTGCTTCGAATGTCTTGCGTGACTGAGTATGGAATGTAGCTGAGTGTTCCGTCATCCGGATGTGAGTTCATATTTCCATAAGCGAGAGTTCCCCTATTTTGTGACATGTACTTTAGGGATTGTTATATAGGATAGGAGAAAAGTTTTTGAATGAAATGGAAATATGAGAAACAGTAAAACTTCCAATCACGGAAGGCCGTCGATATGCTTAAGTTCGTGGCAAACGGGTTTTGTAGTCACTTTCCCTAGCTGTGGGTCTTAGAGACATTTGTCACCCATCTTACACCTCCGCGGGGAGTTTATCTTTTTTACCACAGCCGCACTTAAGATATATCGGAGCCGAGATCGCGCACAGTAACTACCCGAGCCATTATGGCCCGTAATCGTGGGTATTATTCGATTTACTGTGGCCGGCTAGCGTGGGTGCCGATCGTCAACCGTGAACTACCCCTGGCTGGCCACACCTTATGTTGGGGCTTAAAGTAGGTTCACAGTTGCCGGCAAGCCGAATGCCGTAATGAGATGCCATCGGCTATAGTCGGCCTTCTTAATGGCTTATAATCGGCTCATTACGGTTGGCTTTAAGGGTAGTCGCGAGCAACGAGTTAACCCGCAGCAGAAGGATGCTGGAGCAAAAGTGTCTCATTGGCGAGTGCATAGATTCGCATAGTACCTATGGGGTCTTGTCCAGGCGAGGTTGTGCCGTGAAGTGTTCAGGGTGGAAATGTAGGATTTTGTTCAACAGAAAAGGATAAAACTCAACAAGTAGCCAAGACATAAAGGAACAAGTTAACATGAGACAAGATTTTTAAAGTGGTTCGGCACGAAAATGCCTACATCCACTGATTCTCTTTGTTAATTCACTTCATATGGGCAGTACAAGTTAAGAAAAGTATCGACGGAGGTGTTGGATGTTCCATGCCCTCTGGAACACCTCTCCATCCACTGTTGACAAAATATAAGCTCCGTTGCGGAGATCTTTATGAATTACATAGGGTCCGTCCCAGATTGGATCTAGCGCTCCAGGGCGCGGGAAGATCCGTTTGAGGACAAGATCTCCTTCTCGTAAGCTGCGGTGCTTGACTTTGAAGTTGTATTGTGCTGCCACTTTTTGCTTGTGAGCGGCCGCTTTAAGTGCTGCATCATTTCTTCTTTCTTCAATTAGATCCAAAGACATGTGTAGGAGTTCTTCATTCTCTTCTGGGTTGTAGTGGATCCTACGGTGGGAAGGCACTACAGTTTCAACTGGGAGCATGGCCTCCGATCCGTATGCCAAAGAGAAAGGAGTATGCCCTGTTGATGTTCTATAAGATGTGCGGTAGGCCCAAAGTGCCGTAGGAAGTTCATCCACCCAAGCACCTTTTGACTTTTCAAGTTTCTTCTTGACTAGAGTTTTGAGAATTTTGTTGACAGCTTTGACTTGTCCGTTTGCCTGGGGGTAAGCTACAGATGAGAAGCTTTTATGAATTCCGTGCTCTTGGCACCAGTCGGTGAACTCTTCGCTGTCAAATTGAAGTCCGTTGTCCGATATGATTTTGAGTGGAACCCCATACCTGCATAAAACATTTTTGATCAAGAAGTTAATAACTTTTGCCGAAGATATTTTATTTAGAGGTTCCGCTTCCACCCATTTGGTGAAATAGTCGACTGCCAATATGGCATATTTGGCTCCGCCTCGGCCCATTGGCAGTTCGCCAATCAAGTCAATTCCCCATATTGCAAAGGGCCAAGGGCTGGTCATTTGAGTAATTTCGTTTGTTGGTAGTCGAGGAATCTTAGCAAATTTTTGACATCTGTCACATCTTTTGACGAAGTCTAAGCCGTCTTTGTTTAAAGTGGGCCAGTAATACCCGTATCGGAGTATTTTCTTTGCTAGAATCTGTCCTCCGGTGTGATCTCCGCAACTTCCTTGATGGATGTTGGACAAGACTTCCCTGGCTTCCCTACCAGCGATACATCTTAATAAGGGATTAGAGAAGCCGCGCCGGTAGAGGATGTCTTCTTGTAATGTGTAGCGGGAAGCTTTCCTTAAGATTTTCTTAGCTTCGTTACGTCCGTCTGGCAGTGTGCCACTTTGTAAGTACTTCCGGATGGGGGTCATCCAAGTTTCTTCTTCAATTGCAGCTATCATATTCACTGGCTCGTAGCTCGGGGCCAGTTGCTTTGAGATGGCTATCGTTCGGGAAGCAGTGTCGTCCTTCATGCTAGCTTGCTTTGCCAGTTCGTCGGCCTCCTGATTCTCTTCTCGAGGAATGTGTTTGATTAGATAGTGATCCAATTGATTGAGCAGTAGCTTGGTCTTCTTTAGATATGCTGTGAGTCGTTCTCCTCGAGCCTGGAATTTTCCTAGTACTTGATTTATAATAAGTTGAGAATCACTATGGAGACATAAAGAACCGACTCCAATCTCTAGGGCAAGTTCTAATCCGGCTATCACTGCTTCGTATTCTGCGTCATTGTTGGCGGCAGCGAATTCCAACCTTAGGGCGTAGTGCAGCTTCCTTCCCCTGGGGGTGATTATCACAACACCTGCCCCCGAGCCTTGTTCATTTGATGCTCCATCTACGAAGAGATTCCACCTGATATCTTCTGCTATTTCAGATTGCTCCTTACCTTCGTTAGTAGTGAATTCGGCAATGAAATCAGCTATGGCTTGCCCCTTGATAGCGGTGCGAGGATGGTAGGTGATATCATATTGACTCGGTTTAATGCACCACTTAAGTAGTCGCCCAGAGGTGTCGGGACGATGGAGTACCTGCCTTAGCGGTTGAACGGTTAAAACTCTGATGAAATGAGATTGAAAATAGTGTCTCAGTTTTCGTGACGTGATTAGCAAACAGTATGCTAGCTTTTCAAGTTTAGGGTATCTGGCTTCTGCCCCACTAAATCTCTTACTTACAAAGTATACGGGCCGCTGCGCGCGGTCGTCTTCTCTCACCAAAGTGGCGCTTAAAGCATGGGACGATACAGCAAGGTATAGGTATAGTTCCTCGCCTTCATTTGGAGTTGAGAGTACTGGTGGTCTCTGGAGGTGTTCGATTAAGTTAAGGAAGGCTGTCGAGCATTCGTCAGTCCATTCGAACTTTCCTTTGTCTTTCTTTAGAGCTTCAAAGAAAGGGATGCATTTGTCGGTTGCTTTAGAGATGAACCTGCTTAGGACGGCCACTTTCCCGTTTAGGCTTTGCATCTCTCTTCGAGTGGATGGTATCTTGATATCTTGCAAAGCCCGAACTTGTTCGGGGTTCGCTTCAATCCCCCTGGCATGGACGATGAATTTTAAGAACTTTCCCGACGATACTCCGAAGGAGCACTTTAGAGGGTTTAGCTTCATTCCATATTGGCAAAGTACTTGAAACATCTCATCCAGGTGGTTTATATGATCGTTGGCTTTCCTCGATTTTACGAGCATGTCATCCACATAAACCTCTATAGTTCGTCCTATTAGTTCCGCAAGCATCTTGTTGACGAGGCGCTGATAAGTAGCTCCGGCGTTTTTAAGTCCAAAAGGCATTACCCTGTAGCAATACAATCCCCGGTCAGTGATGAAACTAGTGTGGTCTTGTTCGGGGGCGTGCATAGGGATCTGGTTATATCCTGAGTATGCGTCCATAAAAGATAAGAGTTTGTGTCCGGCGGTGCTGTCCACGAGCTGATCGATTCGAGGGAGTGGGAAGCAATCCTTCGGACAAGCGTTATTTAAGTTGGAGAAGTCGATGCATGTTCGCCACTTCCCATTAGCCTTCTTTACCAGTACCGGGTTGGCGATCCATTCTGGGTAGATGGCTTCTCGTATGAAGTTATTGGCAAGTAGGTTCTTTACTTCTTCCTCTAGGGCTGCTGATCGTTCTGCCCCCATGCTTCTCTTTTTCTGCTTTACTGGCACCTTGGTGGGATCGATGTTCAGTACGTGGCATGCTACATCTGGGGAGATTCCTGTCATATCAGTGTGCGTCCATGCAAATACATCCATGTTATGGCGAAGAAAATCAATTAGTTGATCCTTTTATTCTTCTTTTAGTTGAGATCCGATTTTCAATAGTCTACTCGAGTCATGTTTGTCTACAGCTATGAATTCCATAGCCTCTGCAGGCTCGGCGGTGGCCTCCTCCTCTTTGTCCCTGGGGTCTAATTCATTGAAAGGATCACTGGTATATCGAAGAGGAGGGGCTTTCTTTAGTTGCTATGCTTCCAAGCTTTTCATGCAGAGATTAGTCTCTGCGTTTTTCCTTTTATCTTTTCTGCGGTTATTGCGAAGTTCAGTTACATAGCAGTCTCGAGCAGCGTCTTGATCTCCCTTTATTTATCCTATTCCGTTATCTGTTGGAAATTTCATCTTCAGGCACCATAGGGCTAGGACAATTTGGAAGTCAGACAAGGCTGGTCTTCCCAAAAAGGCGTTGTAGGCCGAGTGGATCTCTATTAGTACAAACGTTTGTTTTCGCACAACGGAGCGGGGATGGCTTCCTATTTCAACAAAAAGGTCCAGTTTCCCGAGGGGCATCTTCGCATCTCCAGTGAAACCATGTAGTGGTTTGTTGCAGGGAGACACACCCTTCATTGACAGCTTCATTTTGTCGAAAGCATGCTTGAAGAGGATATTTACCGAGCTTCCAGTGTCTACTAAAATTCGGAAAACTTTGGCTGGACCGAACCAGGCAGAGATGACCATAGGATCCATGTGTGGGTACTGTCTTCCCTCTAGATCACGCCTACTGAATGTGATGTCGTCATTCTCTTTCCGTTTCGGGTGGCGTTCTTCCATAACAGAGTTAACGTAGCCTTCATCGTTTCTAAGTGACTTACCATATCTTTCCATCTCTGCCCAGCTTCTGTCGGCGATGTGTGGTCCTCCTGATACGGTATGGACCACTATCTTCTCTTGACTAGAGCCGCTGGTGTTGCGATTTCCTCCGCCTACTTCTGGGAGGGGTAGCCCCGGATTCTCATTGGCAGGAGTCGAAGTCCTGTTCTGGCTTTTTACATAGCGTTCCAGTCTCTTCCTTCTGATGTGTTCTTCAATTAAGTCCCGAAGATGGTGACATTCATTGGTGTCATGTCCATGGGATTCGTGGAAGCGGCAGAACTTTCCAGACTTGAGTGCGTTATCCGACTCCTTCTTGTGCGGGGAGCGCTTGTATCTAAATTTGTCTTGAGTGGCTAGGAAGATGTTTTCGATCGTTTCATTCAAAGGAGTGTAAGAGTCAAATCTTGGTCTAGGTCGATATAAGCGCTTTTCTCCCTTTTTGCCCCCAGCATTGTCTCTAGAGTCATTTCTCCAAATATCCTTTGCTGCAGCGGGAACCCTGTCTATAGCTATCTTAGCCTGTTGCCATGACTGCCTCTCAGTGGCAGCGTCTTCAAGTCTCATATACTTTCCAGCTTCATGGAAGAAATCAGGTAAAGTAGCTGGCTTTTCCTTGGTTAGTCTTCTAGCAAATTTAGTATCCGGATGTACACCACTGCAGAGAGCCATTAGGATAAGTTTCTCGTCGGCATCTTGGACTGCGGCCGCCGCGGCGTTGAATCGGGTTAGATATTGTTGCACTGTCTCTTCGGGTTTCTGTTTGATATTAGATAAGGAATAAGCGTCCTTGGATTGTTCCACATGAATGCGGAACTGGCTGATGAACTTTTCTCCCATGAGCTGATGGACCCTTGGGGTAGGTGGCAGAACCAGGAGGTGGCTAGATTGCCAAGAAAAGTGGGAAGCATTTACAAAATACTCCCTCCGTTGCTCCGTTCATGAGCATATGCTGGGTGTATCTCTGTAAGTGTACTATGGGGTCAGAGGTTCTCTTGTAAGGTTCCATTGTTGGCATTTTCCATTCCCGGGGGGTGATGGCGGTTTCGATATCGCGGGTGAAGGGGCTGGTTACCCTAGCACCTATCCCCCGATCCCTTTGCTCCCGTTGGATGCACTCTCTGAACAATCGTGCCATCCTTTCATCAGAACTTGGAGCGGATAGGAATGAGTTTGGTTCTTCTCTGCGGGATTGATTCTGTCCAGACGACTTGTAGGGATGGTAGCGTCTGTCACTCCTAACATTCTCCAATGGCTGCCTCTGGTCTTCTGGGGGCATGCTGGGGTCAGCCACAGTTGGCCCTTGCCTTGATCTTCCCCTGCTGGGTTCTGTTCTCAGTACTTCCTCGGGTTCAACTTCGGGCCGGACTCCAGCTCGGCCCCGTCTACTGGTGTTTTCATGGTTAGGTAGCATAACAGGCTCAGCTACATCCGACCCCTGCCTGGCACCTCCCCCGTTGGGTTCAGTTCCAAGTGTTTCCTCGGATCGGAATTCGGACTGAGTCCGGGCTCGGCTCCTACCATGGCTGTTTCTGTTGTTAGCCTCTTCGAAGAAGAAAGACCTTTGTCGCCTCCCAGATCCTCCAGACCGGGACTCACCCCATGATTCAGTGTTGCGGTAGGATTCTTCAGCATCCCTTAAGCATGACATGAGTTGGTCCACCAAGGCTTCTAGTTGAGATGCGAAGCGGTTAGTTACTTCAGCCACAACCTTGTCCAGATCCGCCTTTGTAATTGGTTGTTCCATAGCAGGGGCTGTCGGATTTGCCTGATTTAAATTTGTTGTTGGAACTGGACGATTGTCTTGGTCTCTGATCACTGGATCTGGGATACTTCCAGTTGCGATGTCCTTTCCTTTGTTAGCATCTTTCTTCCGTCCGTGAGGCATGTTTTCCAAGCAATGAACGATGTTGATAGAAAAAGGGGTGGGTGGGAGAAGCTGAAGCTTCGAGCTCTTTTTCTCAGTGAAAGCACCAAAAATGTTTGCACAAAAAATGGGCAAACACCTTCAAGTCGTATGAATTAGTTGATTTTAGGTTGTTTCTAGTGATTTGGGTGATTTACGCAAATATATAAAAAGCAGGGACTAAACTGTAAAAGACACACAGATTTATAGTGGTTCGGCCAGAACGTGTCTATGTCCACTTTATATGTTATTCTCCTTTCCTCTTCAGATTACAAGTACAAAGCTTTGATTACAAGTAATTGAAAGTTGTTTGAAAGTTCTATCCGTGCTTGAGCTCTCAAACTTGTCTGCCATTGTTGTACCTCTGCCCCTCTATTTATAAAGTGAGGTTGGGGGCGGGGGTCTTGAATGTGTATAACTGCTGGTGGGCTTGGGCCGAAGCAATCTGGTCTGGCGATGTTGGTTCGGTATCCACTTGGTCCGGTAGTGGTTGGAGTGAGTTGGTTCGGCATGGCTTGGGTGGAGAGTTGGTTCGGTGGGGCGTTGGTCCGGTAGGGAAGTGGCTTGGTCCGGTTAGGATGGTTCGGTAGTTGTTGAGGAAGTTCTGGTCCGGTTGTTGTTTGGTTCGGCAGTGGTAGGTCAGGAGATGGTTCGATGGTTGTTGGAGAAGGTTTTGGACCGATGGTAGGTGGGTTTTGGACCTGTGATGAGGTGGTTGGCTTGGTAGTGCGTAGGAATGGGGCTGGTTCGGTGATGGGTGGTAGACCTGTCAAATGGGTCGGGTCGGGTCATAAATGGGTCTGGTAGAATTTTGCCCGATCCATTCAAGACATAAATAAACCCAACCCGCTTGACCCGTTTAATAAACGGGTTGATCTGACCCGATACGTTTATTAGAAGGGTCAACCCGACCCAACCCGTTTAACAAAAACTACAACAAAACAATGATAAAAACTGTAGCAAAACTGAAAATTACTCCAATATATCATTAATATTGCATCAATTATCAAAGATTCAAAAAATTACATCAGAAGGTAACACAAAAACTGGAAAATGTTAGAACATCCTACATAGTATAATTACAAACTACAACATTTAAAAACTTCACAGTTGAATACAAAATCTGCATCCAATAACTGAAATAAACTAAAGCAAATACTACAAAAGTAGCAACATGTCATATAAAAGTAATGAAACTACAAAATATTTAGAAGTTCTACATCATAGAAACAGTCTTGTAGGTTTGAAGCTCTTATGCACAGCCTTGTAATCCTGAAGCAAACAACACAAATTATCAGTTCAGAAATGTTGTAATAGCAGTACTAGCAAATATATTGGCAAACTCCTGAAGTAAAACCAAACCTTCAAACCAAAGCACAAAATCAAACTCTTACATGAAAGTGTCAACAATTAAAATCATTAACAGCATAAACAATTTTTAGCATCAACAAGAACTAAAACTCACCAAATTCCAGCTAGTGGATTGTCAATATCCAACAGAAATTGTTCAAATAATCAAATCACCTGTAACACTCAAAAACATTAAACTAAATCAATATATATCAGTAAATAGTAAAAATCATATTTGCATCGAACAATTGTAACTTTACACCATGTTTCAAAGTGAATGTAAACATTATGTTTTTGTATAAAACAAGTATAATTACTGTCTATTTAAATGTGATTTGCATTGATCATATGTAAATGTAATTCTGTAGCAGTGTTGTTGCTTTATAAAGTGTATGGGTTAAGAGTTATAAAAATAATAACAAACAATATGATGTATAAAGTTCATGTCTACCTTATGTCTGCATTCATTGCAATCATCTAACTTGTCTTTGAGCAACCTTGTATATGGTGAATTAAAAAGAAAGCGTGAGCTGAACTTCATTCAAGAGTTGCACAATGTAGAGATGGGAAACTATTTAGTGCAAAATGGAGCAAACGAGCTAGCCAGTTGATGATCCTAACAAATATATATATGTTACTAATGAAAATTCCCTCATACTCAACTATAACTAAAATGTTATATGGGCTAAATTTATAAAACTGCCATAACTCACTAGCAACTAGAAAGTATATATATTTTATAGAACTCCAAACAACAAACTGTACTTAACTGAAAACAGTTTAAAACATTTATGCATGATAAAAGGTAAACATATTCTTGAATAAACTGGCATTGCAAATTTGCAATGAAGGAATGCTAGTTTGCTTAAGTTTGATGAGAAAAAAAATATGCAGGGTCTCATGTCTATATCCAGGGCATAATACTTTTATGTTGATCTTCTGTTGGTGAAAGTAATTTTTTTTTGAATTCATTTGAATTTATTTGCATGTATAGAGAAATGTCAACATATCATTGCTAATCAATCGAATAAAGATTAGTAATATTTGTGAGAAAGTCATCAAAATGAAATGCGCACTCGAAAATATATTACAAAACTGTACAAAAACGACCAAAAGATCTGTAAAGGACTGTCCACTACTGGTCTGAAGTTACAGCCAGGTCGAAGATAATAAAACAGATACAGGCCATAAGTAATTGCAAAACAGAACAAATGGTTCTCGACAAGATTAAATAAATGAAAGCTAATGCAACAGTGGTAGCTAAAGTGTATGAGATAAGCAGTTTACAAACAAAGGTGGTAGCAAATCAAGAGTCCAACACATGTAAGAGAGACTGACCAATTGAAGATGGTAATAAGCAAGGCAGTTGAAAGAGTGTTGCGGATATTGAACTATATGAACAAAAAAGTAGCATGAAGGAAAATCTGTAAAGAGCTACAGTTGCAAGAAATAGCATGAGAGATGCATAGCAATGGGACTTGAGCAGACAAAGGCAACACTTGTGCAAGGAAATAACGGGCTCAATGTGTAAAACCAACAGAACTGAACAAATACCACAAAAAAAGGCATGCACCGCCACAGAGACAACCAAGAATAGTTCAAAAACAGAAATTAGCAAGAACATCTGAAAATACGATAATATACAGTTGAATAGCTCGGTGATAAGATCATATGCATGCAAGGATGAAAGCCTGAGTACAGCAATTGAAAACACGAAAGCAGATGGCTAACAATCAATCACTTATCATGGAACTAAAACAGGTATAATACTGACCAGGCCTGTAGCGGAAACATGAAAAGTGCAACCTGGCCTAAAAAACACACGTATGGAAGAATAACGAGCTGGCTAAAACAACATTGAAGAATAATAGAGTAGGGTAAGAAGGATGCAGAACATGTTAGTTAAAACAGGCAGTCGGTGAATGCAGTAATACATTGAACAGAATCTGCTCCATTAGCTATGTTGGGAAACATTGATTTAGGCCAGTATCCTACTGGAACTTCTTGAGATTTTCCAATGCGAACCCACCAATCTCCACTAATTGGATCCTATATATAACCTCACATATGTTATTCCTTTTTAGTAAAATATTTCAAATTAACATATAACTAGGTCGCATTTTTTTTAATAGGGCTTATTGCTTAACTCTAATGTTGAGTGCAGAAAGTCGTGCGATGATTGCTGAATACTTAAGTAGTTTTTTGCTACCTCCTTTCGAAAGTTCTAAATGAACATTCTTTTATTAAATTAGAGAAAAATAAGAAAATATTTTCCTATACATCCATGAACAAATAGAAACATTCTTAGGAAGATTCAATCAAAAATAAGATTTAATCAATAAGTGAAATTATATTTTGATATAATATAGAAAAACTATTATGAATTTTGATTAAAATAAATACGACTGATTTTGTTGATAAATCTTAACATTTTCCTGTTAAAAGAATTAATAGATTATACAAAAGATGATGACGTCCTTGAAATTTGAGAGGAAAATTTTGAAAATAAAACATGTGCTGAGAAAAAGGGAAGAACAGTAAAAGAAAGGACCCAACCTTGTTGACTAACAACATTGAGAAGTTTTAATAAGAAATGGAAGTCAAGAGCAGTTATTACTGATGTTATTAACACTAAATATAAACAAACAACATATTAATGTTGCTATTACTTATCTTGTATATTTGACAGATATAATTGGTTCTAAGCTTTTTTCCTTCCTAAGTTATGACCTACATATATATGCATAGGTGAAAACAAATGTATTCAGGGGTCTCATGTATAATTATAAATTGTAATTCATGCATGTAAATAATGCCCATGTTGTGGGGTTGGTTTCTGGCTCGTGTAATCTACCGACTATTAAGCATGGTTGGTTTCAGATAATATAGCTAGGACCCAAAATATTAAGTCCAAATATCAAAAGTTAGATAATTCTTTTGTGCAAAAAAAATTATCAAGAGTCGGATACTTTTCAAGAAAAAAATTACCTTATAAAAGAAAAAACAAAGAAGTCGATAAAATATGACTCATTAAATCCACTGTTTACTACTACATAGATCAAACATATAGAATGAAATAATTGACAGTAATGCAAGAGATCGATATCTGTCATCATATAATCACTGATATGTACATCAAACCACAACCAGCTATAAACTTAAATGTATGAAATAAGTAAAAATTGAAATTAAATTAAATAAACTTATATATTTATATATAGACTTTATTAATGAAAATCTAGTGTTTAAAGATTAGCAAACCATGAAATTCGCTCAAGAAAGAAAAATATATGCAATACCTGTAGCTTATATCTCAAACAGTCAATTAAATAAAGTGGTGAAACTTGTTTAACTGGTTAATGCAAAACATGCATAGATTGCAATTATGTGTAAACACAAGTAATTCTAAAACATATCTTATACTGTTAAAGCTTCCACTTGCATATATGTAAATAGGCTCTTCAAATGAAAATTGAAAATCCCACGGGAACTAAAACACATATGTAAATAAAGTGGTGAAACTGGTGTCAATATGTACTGTTTTATATTTAATGTAATTATACATTTACAGATATCTCAAAATAGTCAAACCATTCTTAAACTTGGCATATCACAAAATTTGGCATAGCCTGCAAAATTAAATAGCCTGTCAAAAGTCAATGTAAAAAAATCACACCAATATTCAAAGCAACGCATATTGTTAAAAGAGATAACATTTGAGTGATTTTAGTATGCTCTCTCTTCCCCCACCAGTTAATACTCCAAATCGTAACTCTGTCTATATTTATCCAACTTTCTTAATACCTATCCCTAAATCGTAACTCTGTCTATAATTCAACCCCAAAAAACCAAGTTTAACCCTACAACTATAATTACACCAGTTGTTTTGACATTTGCGTCATCGTTAGCTGCTGCAATTTAGTGTTCAAACAGGCACATAGAAACCTAACACCAAAATCTGCAGAACGATGAAGAGAAATAGATTACCTGGACATGAACTTCAAATGCAAGCAAGATTAGACTAAAACTTTTGGATTCAGATTTCGAATTTAAGGGTTTTGAATGAAGCAGAGAAATCGTCTTCCATCGATTTGAGGTGGAGTTAGGGCTGAATGGGTAAGCGGTTTGGGTCGGGTTGAGAGTTTAATCTATTAGCTCTAAATGGGTTGGGCATAAAAAATAAAAAAAAATAAGAGGGTTAGACCCAACCCTTTTACTGTTAGGGTTAGTGGGTTGGGTAAACGGGCTAGGGTCGATTTTGACAGGTTTAATGGGTGGTTTGGCAGAGATATCCTCGCTCTGGTTCGATGAAAACACGCCCAACACCTAATAATAGCTTCTGATGGTTTGTCGCATTTTCTAATTATCTTGTTACTGTCATGGTGCTTGAAGTGCGTATGACATACGTAAGCGCACATGTTACACCTAGACAAAATTAATTTTGGTAAACCGACAGCATAATATAGTAAAATTCACACCTCTAGCTTGTATCACTATATCAGAAAATGAGTATAACATAAAAAAACAGTTTCATAATCAGCTTTATTATGCAATATTAGCCAATACAGACTACATTGTTGGAGCAAGGAAACATAAAACATCATGTGTACACTTTAGCATAAGTTATTCCAGACATCCACGTAAGCATAATATAAAATTCTGAAATTCCCAATGTACTACTCTGAACATCCAAAAAAATTATATATTTTGCCTATTCAAGCGTTTGGTGTTTAGACTTCAGCAGTCCCTGAAAACTTCTGTCAACAAATCTACTTAGGCAAACGTCCAAGTGGCATGATGTATTCCCTCCTAAGTTCATTTCATGCAAACTGCAAATCTACTTGGGCAAACGTCCAAGTGGCATGATGTATTCCCTCATAAGTTCAAACTCTTCTATGCTCACTTTAGCACCATGCAATACCTGTATATATAAAATAACAATAATGAGTTGCATTTGCTAACTTTTTAGCAAAAACATTTAATATATCAGAAGTGCTTAAAAACAAAACATAGATACACAATTATTATACTGGAGCCATCATAAGATGCATAATCATCTGATTTTATGAACAAATTTTATGATAAATGTAGTTTGACATCACACTTAATGCGTGTTCATCTTATCAAAACTACAGTACATGTTACTTACCACAAGCAAAATGACTGAAAAGTGCACATACCAAAACTTTGCATGTTGTCCCAATTTATATACATTTTGTTGCTTAATTTACAATGGTAAGTTCACAGTGCCCAATTTGGACTGATTACTCAAGGATTTCCCAAAAGAATCACGATATCGTCCATTATGTTACTACTCCACTATGCTGAGCTTCTTGCATTGCATAATAAACAATTAAAATGGTAAATTTGGAGCACATATCATACTGTTTTAGCCGATCTGTAGTCAAGTCATGATAAAATTTGGATTAACGAACTGGGTAGTCCCAACCTACAGTACAAATCACAAGCTCAAACATATTCGATTTGAACATACATTTCGCATTTGTACGGGTAACCTTTGGTAATACGAATCGAATGAAATATTCATGTTATTTATTGCAGTTTCCAATAAAAATAACAATTAACCCCAAGAAAATTTTGGTAACATATCAAATGGTAAACTATCGTAAGCAGCATATCAATAGTAAGGTAATATCCATAGTGCAAGAAATATCGTCCAGAATGTAGAAATAACAAAATGACTTGTTGTTTTACCTTGTCAAGCAGCAGATCATTGCCTGTCAAATGAGGAGCAAGTGATGGAAGTCTATTCACAGAGAGAGCTTCGATAAATAAAAGAACAATCGCCTGCCACTGTTTCATCCTAAAGGAAGGTAAAGTCTCCACAAATGACATGGTATCGAGCAAGCGTGCCTAACACATAAGGAAAACTGATAGATTCAATTTTGAAAAAGGAAAAATGATATAAGGCAAGCATGCCTTGTTAATTTTTTGATGTCCTACTTGTACTGAGATGAATAAAAATTAAAGTGCATCATGAAACAATTGTACTTTCACCCATTTTACAGCCTTCCCTTATGAAAAGTTTGATGGTCTGGATAAAACGAATTTTGACAAAAAAGAAGATTACCTATCCAGTTAAAACCATTTTCCAAATTGATCATTTTCCACCCTCTCATCCTCTCCCATGTCCTTTGACATACATATTGAAAATAGGAAACGCAAAACACAAGACAAATGGGACTGGCTTTTTATGATGTTTCAGTGATGATCATTTATTAATACGGATCACAAAGCCAGCTATGATTTCCACTACTAATTCACATGAGTAAATAGTAATAAAAAAAAGAAAAGAAAAAAGACACCTCTAGTACTGCTAAGTATTATCATAAAGCTAAAGAGACTGGAAGTGGAAATCTATAACTTAAGAGAATAATCATATCGTGACTTTCACAATAACCACCATGCTTTAACAAAATGATTTACATTCTCAAGTTCACAATAATTAAATCTGTCAATAGTAGATATTGTTCTATTTCAATGGCTATCAATAGGACACACATTTTGTATATGTTAAAATTACAGATAAACAAAAGGGTTGAGTTATAATAGTTATATAGAAAGTGGAACAGATGCATTTTGAACTTCAAATCAAAGCAAATTGTTGGTCAAAAAATGAAGAGAAATAATACTATCACTGGTTCCCTCCCCTTCCGTCCCAAAAACTTCTACTAATTGGTAACTATTATAACCATATTAATGAGCAGCATGGATAGGATTTACTTCCTAGTTAGTATAAATTAGAACAGAGATTTAAGTGCATACCACGAATTTTCCCAATGTTGAGACTGGAGTTGGCAATCCTAGCTCCATAACAAGCCCAGGCAACGCACGGGATATAAAACCATCTAGGGCTAGCCTAATTTCAGATGATTTTCCATTTACAATGAAAATTTTATGTGGGTATTCTGTTTCGTTAACAAATAAAAAATCTTCATCTGAATCGTCATCATGGCCATATATATAAGCTATCGAAGAGCATGTAATCCAACTGGACAAAGCCATCCACATTGTTGCAAAAGTCGACAACTGTATGTAGAAAATGTATGATAATTTGTCACATAACAACTAAAACGTAGTGAAAAATTAAGATCGTAAAAACATACGGTTAAACTAAAACCCTCTGGCACTGTGTCATGCCAGGAATCTTCCACTTCAAACATGTCTGTTTCTAAAAGTACGGTTTTCTTTGGCCATTTGATAGCTTCATGGTCAATGTCAAATTTCTCTTCATTTTCATCTGACTTTGAAATTTCAGCTTGTTGTGGTTGTGGCAAGATTACAAGTCCAGCTTCAGAGACTAATAAGAAATAAAAGACAAATAAAATTTCCGCTGAAATCAATTTCATCGGGTTTCTCACAAACAATGAAAGCAGACTGTGATCATGGAAAAACATATCAGATGCATAACTACTACTAATTTTGAGTGTTACTGAAAAATAGAGCATGTATACATTTAAAGGTTATGAAACTTAGAATAAGAGCTTATACATGCAGGTGAAAGGTTGGGAAACGCTCTACCCATAATACAACAGGTATAAATAATTATGTAACACAGAGAAACGAGGGGGTGGGAGTTCAATAGCACCCCTTTAACACCCTTATCGCATTTTGAGCTACACAATTCCAATTGTTACAAAAAAATTGGAACTATGTTCACATCGTATTCCGTTATTCCTCAGTAGTTCGATGGTAGAGCGGCCGGCTGTTAAACGGATTGGTTGTAAGTTCGAATCCTACTTGAGGAGATTTGATTGATTCTTGATTTCATTAAAGAATGAAGAATTGAACGAAAGAGCTCGCCTAAGATCATCTCCACAAAATTTGGGCTCAGCTGAATACATCCAACATAATAAATTTGAAGTTTACAAATAACAGTTAAAGTAAATGTTTTATGGTCTCATTTTTCATAGAGATGATATCCATAATGTAGACTAAAATATTTACATAATTTTGTAGCATTTGAGATAATATAGCTTAAAATATGATAGGAGAGCTAACGAGATGCACCAAAAGAGGGTGTCGCCGAACCTTCCTCGTGTGCGTTTATTAAAGCAACTTTGGAAGGATATTTTTGGTGGTCAACGTATGGAACTAACTAAATTCGGAACCTGCTGTGCAGTATGACTAATTATGCTGTTCTTTTTTTTTTATTGATAACCAAGCTTCGCTTGTAAACACTGATGAAGAATGCATCAAACTAGGTTTGATGCTGAATATTTATAAAGTAACTTCAGAAATTACCTGCATCTTCAGTTTCAGCTTCACCTGATGCAACGGCTTCTGCTGCTCGAGTTAGTGCAGCAACACAAGCTTCAGCTGATGCAATTCGTAGGTCTGTATTTCCATCTTGCTTGATTTCAACTATGTCATTATTTTGCAATGCTCCGTTCTTTTCCACATCAGCCCATTTAACAGATTGATTTCTTCCTTTTGATTTTGAAGTTTTTAGTGATGGTTTCAAACCATTGTTTTGTAACACTTCTTTCATTTTTGAGCTATCACCTACTGATTTTGAAACACTTTCAGCCTCAACATCATGTTTTGAATCTTTTGGCTTTAATGAAGTTGTGGGAGCATTCTGTTCTACTAAATTTTCATCAGTTAAAGAGCTGCATGATTTTGCCTTTTCGCCCTTATTACTGCTTGCTTTATTTATAGACTTTGGCCTTGGTGATTTCAATGATTTACTTTTTGATGGTGTCTTTTCAGATAAAAGGAGATCATTCAACTGTTTTGATATTAGTTCCGAAACATCACACGTTTTAGGAACAGTCGAATCAAGCTCATTGCCAAATATGATGCTGCTTGCAAAACCCATATTACCATTGTCGACTAATTGAGCATTTTTTTTAACAGCATTCTTTTGGGACTTTGAATGGTGCGACTTTGAGCAACTTCCATTGGATTTCTCTTCTGTAATAGAAACATCGTTCAACGTCTTGGTGATCTCATCTGAAATATAATCTGCTGAACTGGAAGACTGTTTTGGAACAGTTCCAATAGTTTTATCTGTAGTTGTTGCAGTATCCACCTCCAGGTGGCTAGTCTGTGCAACATCTTTCTGTTGCTTGGACTCAGAAGTGGATGCAAATTTAAGACCTGCAATACATGCAATACATTGCACATTGCAGCTCAGAAAAGAGACTAAAATTTTGCAAATGAAACAAAAACGTTGTTTTTTTTCCTATATGGAACTTTTTCAATGTTTGGATGTTTGCACATTACTTATTAGTTCCCAACGTTTGTATATGGCATTTTGGTTTCCGTAAACTGTATCTTCAATTTGAGGTCTCTTTGCACACGCTATATGGTAAATACTGTAATGTTTGCTTTAAAGCAATTGTTGGCATTTGTACTCATCTCAAAAGTTAAATCAAATCACATCTGTTAAAATAATGCTTCAACATAAAAGGCTACCAGTATTTCTACCAAAATACGGCATACAACAACATGAATCTGGATATATGCTTTGGTATCACATAAACCACACATTGTTGCATATTCATCGACCATTCATATCGTCTTATTCCATGCAAACTAATAAACAGAATAAAACTGTACTCGGTCTACCTGAACTGTACTTAGGAACGTAACCCTCAATAGCATTAGCCATTACACCATCCAAATTAATCTCACTAGTCCCAACCTCCTCCTTTTCCAAAATCTCCAATTTCTTCAACTCCTTCTTGCTCCCTTCTTCTTTACCATCCAAATGCCCAAACAATCTCAAAACATCTTCAACTTTCTTTCTACTCAAATCAACATCCGCTCTTCTTTGCGCATCCAAACTCTCCTTAAATGCCCTGCTCGCAATCAAACACTCCTCTCCACAGTACTTGTAACCCTCCTGCAAATCGTAAACTTTATGCTCTTTAAGCGAAATCCGATACTTGGGACTCTTATTGCGTTTTTTGTTAAAGTTTCTAGGGCTTTGGCACGAAGGATAGCCGCAGAGGTTGGAGATGTTGCGCTCCGTAACAACATCTTCGTAGTCGGGTTCTGCGAGGAGAGTGCCGGCATGTAAAAGGTGAAATAAGGCTGTTGAGGGAGTGTCAATTAGAGATAGCTGGATTTTATGGATTGCAGAGGCAACCGTTAGTCTTCCAGACTTGGGGTTAGGGTTAGGGTTAGGGTTTTCATTCGCCATTAGAGATTTGCACTGGTTTGGAATTAGTGGAAACTCTAAACCAATTTTAGGGAGCCAAAAGTTAGAACAATTTTGTTTGGGCGCAAACTATTTAGCAGTTAGACCACCTAAACAGAGGCAAGATGATACAAATCTAAGACTGAAATGGAAAGGGTATATGTTGAAGCAGACCAAAACTTTCAAATCTGTATAAATTGTCACTAAGGGCAGTGGTGCAATTCAACGCTGAATTGGACGAAAAAAAATTTCTAGTCGTTCGATTAAGCCAAAATATTAAGTTGAATGTTCAGAATTCAATTCAGAATCCTAAACTGAGCTTGGGCGTCCATTTAATGGGCGCCAGAGCTGCGTCCATAAAATGGGCACCAGGGCTTGGGCGTCAATTAAATGGGCGCCCAAGCCCCCCCCTCCCCCCTCCCGCGTCTTCTAACGGCTATAACCGGCCCCTACATTTGAATTCCAACAGCTAAAAACGGTCATATTTTGACCCCCAACGGCTATAAACGGTCATATTTAAAATTACAACGGCTATAAACGGTCATATTTATGATTTCACTACATATATCGGAATATTATCCAGATTGTAATACACACATCTCTTCTTCTATAATAATTCTATTCTCAATTTCTTAATATTGAAAGTATGTCTCATCCATTTCAATCATATACCGAAGCGATGAATATGAATAGCTGAAATTTAGATTCTCAACCCTTTCAAAATGTTCATCCTCAAACTGTCCGGCTCTATCGTTCCATTCTTCTGCTTCATGGTCTGGCGATGAATATAAGAATTTGGTTATATTTACTGTCATTTTTCCAACGACTCGGTAAAGGGTAACGACCAAAGTGGAGAGGCGTTTTGGGCAAAAGTCATGACTGGATACAATAAAAAACATGTTGAAAAGACGAGGTCAATGTCTGCAATCACGGGTCGTTTTGGGAAGATTAATCGACAAACACAATTCTACGAGTCGCAGATCCACAAAATAAGAACAGCAAATCCAAGTGGAATGGGTGGCGAAGCTGAATTGGTAGCGTTTTGTAAAATATGATTTTTAATTTACATTCATTTCTGATCACTTTGTTAATATATGATTTTGTGTTTCTGTTTTTGTAGAAGAGAATGGCGAACAATCAATTCTTGAAATTATTTCCAAGAGAAAATGGTACAAAGAAACCCCACTACTATCAGTTTGCAAACTGCTATAACTTGCTTGTTAGTCAACAAAAATGGAGCTCAAACACCGCAAAAAGCTTAAGAGATGTCCAGACGAAGTCGAAGAGAAGAAAAAAATAAGTAGATCTAATTACAATTCTAGCCCAGGCAATTCTTCTCATATGGACTCAAATGAATGCCCAGATAACGAAGATGAAGAAGCAGTACCCGCATTTGATGAAGACGCTAGACCGATGGGGCAACGAGCAACTAAGAAGAAAATTGTTGTTCAATTCAATTCGATTCTCGTTTAACCCTAATGCATGAAAAACATGCGAGAGAAAATGCAGAACGTCAAAAAGGAAGTGCAGAAAAGCTTGTCGTGTTAAAAGAATTGACTGAGATTGAGAAGGGTCGGTTTGAGCTAGAGCGGCAACGCCAAGAGACCTTAGTAATGGAAAATGATGTCATCAGAATGGACTCAATTACAATGCAATATTGGATGGAATACAAACAACGCATGTTGAGAGCAGATCTGGAACAAAACATATGTAGTTGACGTATTAATGTGATATTTTTAGTTATTGCAGTTTAAATATCCATGTACCTTCAGTTCATATTTGCAATCAAGTGCTATTTTCAGTTTTACAATATTCAATGGTATATCATTTTTTCGATCATTATGTAGATATCAATATAGATTTACTTCATCAAATATAAATGATATTACAAACATAAAAATTGAAACATTCTACACTTCGTTACAGAAATAAAAAAGGCAAACATATGTAATTAAACAAAGATCCACCATCCCCAACTACTGATTTCCATGAGAATTCCAAATATACTCCATTAAATCCCTTTGGAGTCTATTATGAATAGCTGCATTATGGTATACTTCATGATGATCGTCATGAATTGCATACTGTCCTTTATTTCGTAACGTGGCTGTGCGAAACAATTCGGCGGGTTGTCTTTCCCCCTCATACTCGAAATCGGGATAATCCATACCGCGTTCATCTTCAATGATCATGCTATGCAGAATTATACAACAGAACATAATTGTAGCCTTTTTGATCTCTTCCACAATCTACATGGATTGCCGACCATTGCAAACCTTGCTTGAAGGACCCCAAACGTCCTTTCTACGTCCTTCCTTTGTCCTTCCTGCATTGCAGCAAATTGTTTCTGTTTTTCCGTCATTGGGTTTGCAAATGTCTTTACAATCGTACTCCATTTGGGATAAATTCCATCTCCTAAATAGTATCCATGCTCATATGTGTTATGACCAAGAGTAAATGATACGGGAGTTGACTTACCTTGCGCCAAATCATTAAGCAAATGAGATCGTTCGACAACGTTTAAGTCATTAAGAGAACCTAGCATTCCAAAGAAAGCATGTCAAATCCACAAATCATGAGAGGCAACTGCTTCTAAGATGATGATTGGTTTTTTTTCTTTGCCGTTATATGCTCCATGAAAAGCTTTTGGACAGTTCTTCTACTCCCGATGCATACAATCTAGACTTCTAAGCATTTCAGGCCAGCCCTTGCTTTCATGCATTTCACGCAAGCGCGTTACATCTGCCTCGTTTGGAGAAAGAAGATATTCCGTCCCATAAATGTCCACAACTGACTGACAGAAGTGATCTAGGTTTTCCAATGTTGTACTCTCTGCAATACGATATGCGTCGTCAAGGGCATCGACGGGTATACCGTATGCTAACATCCTCAAAGTTGCAGTCATCTTTTAATGCCCACTCAAACCTTGTTTTTTTGCAACGTCCTGCTTAAAAACAAAACAATTATTATTCTGCTGAATACTTTCGAGAATTCTTATAAATAATGGACGACTCATTCTGAATCGTCATCTAAACATCTCTGGACCGTAAGTTGGATCACGGGCAAAGTAATCTTGCATAAGTGTTTTTTGAAATGCTTGCTGGTTACGGTTGATATATTTCCGACCCACAACGGAACCACCATGTTTTGCAGAAGTTGATCTGTATGCTTCACGGTATATCTCCATCAGTTCCTCCTTCTCTTGTTGATGCGCTAACGCGTACGCTTCTTCTTCAGAGTCACTGTCGCATAGCAATATAGCTTTTAGTAAATTTTCAGACATTGTTTGATATTTGAGGATAGTTGTTTGATATTTGAATGTTTTGTTAGACTAAATTATGGTGAACAAGTATGACATCCATATGGTTATGTATATATGACTAATTCTTGAGTGGAAAGAAGGTGGGTTGGTTTGCGGTCACCATCACGTACTGTAGCAACATTAATTTGCCGGTCAAGAATCTCTGCTTTGTTGAGTGGAGAGAAGGGGGGTCAGTGTGCGGTCAAATCACGTACTGTAACCATGTTCATTTGTCGGTCAAGAATATCTGCTATGTTGAGTGGGGAGAAGGGTGGTCAGTGTACGGTCAAATCACGTACTATACCCACGTTCATTTGCCGGTCAAGAATATCTGCTATGTTGAGTGGAGAGAGTAAGTGTGCGGTCAAATCACGTACTGTAGCCACGTTTATTTACCGGTCAAGAATATCTGCTATGATGAGTGGAGAGAAGGTTGATCAGTTTGCGGTCAAATCAAGTACTGTAGCCATGTTCATTTGCCAGTCAAAATTCTCTACTTTGTTGAGTGGAGAGAAGGTGTGTTAGTGTGCAGTCAAATCACGTACTGTAGCCACGTTCATTTTTCGGTCAAGATTCTCTGCTTTGTTGAGAGGAGAGAAGGAACATCCATTATATAAATTCACAAATCGTTATATGTTTAAATCATTTAGAAACCTAACATTATTCAAACTACATTGTCCAACATGACATTTACGTCTCATGAATTGAAGTTGCTTATGCAGTACTACATTCAAACCGATGAGATGTGCGATAATCAGGAGTCAATGGTAATTAATTTTTGGGACACTCTGGCTGAACTCTACAACAACGACGTGGACTCTCAAGTCAGACGTACGACTCAAGAGATCAGGACTGCATACAGAAACTTTACTATGGCATACACGCGTTACACAAAGATTATTAATGAGGTAATATTGTAAAATGTGTTTGAGACTACACGTTCTACTTATGACGGTCGATACAATTTAAAATATCGCATGCCCTTCATTGCCCATGATGCGTACTTCATACTTCAAAACTGGCTAGAAAGATTTGGATGGCCTTAAAATAACAGTATTGCTAGTTGGTTATGTAACGTTCGTTAATGTGTCGAGAGCTTTCTGAATTGTCTTTTCAAATGATAATGTATGTTGTTGTTGTCAAAGCTAATGCCTATGTGTAATGTTTGTTTATATATGCCCTTGTGTAATGTATGTTGTCAGATCAAAAAGTAGTGGTAGCACAAGTGTAATGATTGTTTATATATTCTCATTCTGGCTTACTTATTCATCATTCATAATCATCTTCTTTCTCACTCATAACAAAAAATTCTTCATCGCAATGCCTTCTTGGCCTTCTTCTATCGGTTCAGATGCAGGTTATGTGCCTACGGAAAGTCCACATACTGATGAGGATTGGCTTATCGATTATCAAGAACAACACTATGAAGATGTCCGCGGTCAGTTTCAAAACCTTGAGCAGCTGAGACTTCAGGAAGTGGTTGAACCGCCATATGTATGGCATATGAACAACTTGAGAACCAGGATCAAGTAGTTCAACCTCCCACTGAGCAAGAAGTTGAATCGCACCTAGTTTGTTGTCAGTGTGGGTATGAAGTTGAAGTTGTAGTACATGCGGATGGAGAAAATATTGGTCGTCGAATACAACTATGTCAATTCTGGCCGAATGGTTACAATTATGCGGAATAGTTGGATGATTCTTTATGTCCAAGGGGCATAACCTATGCAAACGAACTAGAACAGGAGATAAGACATCTTAGACTTTCTATACAGGAGTTGCAGTTTAATCGTCACGTCTAGTTTCTTCATATTTATGGTCTATTATTACTGTGTCGTTTTTTATCAGTGTTCTATATTCATATATGTCACCAGTAGTTTTTTATGTCACTAGTAGGTTTTTATAAATTTTCTATCTACTGTCACTATTGATTTTTTGTATGTTTATATGTAACTAGTTAGTGCTTATAAGTATACACAAACCCAAATAATTCACATTGTACACCAACATATATAATTCATAGTTAAACAGACATATACAATTCACATTATACACCAACATGTATAATTCACAGTATACACAGACATATGGAATTCACAGTATACTCGTGCATTATAATCCAAAATCCAAGAAAGTGAAAGTATATAAACATAAAGAATACACAGTATACTCAAACAATGATATAAGTACATAAGCTATAGGAACTGCAACATATAATAAAACGTCTACTACGCATAAACTAAAAGGTATACAACTAAAGGGATGCAACGTCGTTGTCGTCAGCATCATCACCATCACCATCATCTCCGTCATCGCCATCATCATCATCTCCATCGCCATCATCATCACCATCACCATCAACATCATCTCCATCGTCATCATCGTCATCACCATCACCCCCTCATCCCCATCGTCCTCATCTAAACCACCAGCATCATACCCACGGGGACCAGCATCACCTCCGCCTTGTGATCCGAAAGGCTCATATACAGCAAGTCTAGCTGATAGCTGATCAATCTACGCCTTTAGCATCTGTGTATGCTGCATGTACATATTATGCATGGTGTGTGTATGTGCAAGAGTCATATCGCGAAACACACCAAGTGAAACACTGGCCTGGTCCAATCTAGTAGCATGCTACATAAAGATGATATTTGACATAGTAAGAAACCAAGCATAAAATAAAGGAAAAATGACAATAAACAACAAACGTACCTCATACGGAGGATATAATCCGACTGAAGGCACACCAGGATAGTCGGGGTGATCTGGAAAGACTAAAGGCTGCTCAATCAAAGTACATGTCACGTCATATGCTCTAAAAGTAGTATCAGGCTCCAACTACATGGGAGTTTAGGAGAACTTTGACGGAATCGGGTCAAATGAAACCTGCGGTACCTGAACTCTACCGGCTGCCAGATGAGGTCTTATATGATCAGAGTTGACCCCACGAACATAATCTGGTACGATGAATCTACGGGGTGCTACTCTAGCCCAATAAGCATCATAATCCCCATCAATGAAGAAAGTACTACTATCCACCCATTCAGCCGGTCGTAGAGCATCTAAGTACTGATCGCCAATCACCCTATGTCTACCAAACATGTCCTCCCAAGATAAAGGATCATATGGTATACGACGATCACCCGTAATCTGATAAGCACATCTCTCTCCCAAATACCACATAGGCATAAATGCAGGCGTATGCAAAGCAACCCTACGTCTAGATAGTGAATACGCAACCATCAAGGGATTGTCGTCCACCAAAAGACCTGCATCTGCTAGATGAGTCCAATGTGAGGCCCAAGGAGTCCGAATGATGTTACCTCGACTACGCATATCAAGCTGTGACCTAGCCTCCATCAAGTCATGTCGTACACCTAAGGGGACATGATGTACGTACTGCATAGTCTTCCATCGTCTCATCCTAGGGAAGTAATGCTCAGTAGTCTGACTAGCCGTGTCCTGGATGCGGGGATGCATGTTTGTCGTGTACTCGTAGTACCATAATGGCAAAATATACCAAAAAGCATACATCTGCCTGACATCGCCAAGCGTAAATGAATATAGAGCGGTATATAGGGTGCCTAATATCGCTGTGCCCCAGTCAATAGTATGTAGCTGGTCTAATCTGGCAAGAGATGCTAAATAGCCTAGTCTAACCGTACCTTTTTGGTTCGAAAAAAGATCGAACCAAATAGGTACAACAGAAATGCTCTAGTAACTGCATCCATCATATCGGCTCTAGCTATATAACTGGTGATTTACTGCTGCAGGTAAGTCAACTTAACAGAACCACTAGTGACGCAGGTAACATCTATCAATGGTAAAAAAACAGTAAACAGATTGGGGACTCGTATAAATCATCAAATGGAAAAGGTCGAAGAGCATGTCGTCCAATATCAATCTCAGTAAACATGTAGAAATCAACTGGGGTGATACCAAGCTCAAAATCTGAAAAATAAAACGTATGTATGGTGGGCCACCACCTCTCAGCTAATGCCTGAATGAGAGGTCGATCAAAGGACTGAACATGCCTAATCGACAAAAATAGACCAAAAGGGCTAGCCTGTAGCCTCTCAATAATAGGACCGGGAAGATAGTCATAAAACTGGTAATGCGCTTAGCCAAACTACCCCAACAGTGAATGTAATGGTTCTATAGATAATTTATGAATTAACAATTTTTGATAGAGTAAGGGTTATTTAATATGAGTATGTAATGTACATTTTAAAATAACAAGTTATAGTAATTTGCAATTTATACCTGTATGGTCGTCAAAGCGGTTTCGGCTCTATGCCGATAACCATCTGGCAGCTCGTGTAGTACACGTAGATCGTCTGGTGAAACTCCAAGTGGTGGCGGAACGTGTAATGGTCCAGCTTGCTCCGTTGGATGTCGGTGAACCATTCTTTGGACGATTTTGGCTGGACGCGGCGGCATTTTGTTTAGATTTTCTAATTTTAAAAAAATTTAAAAGGAAAAAATAAGAGTAAAGTGAGGAGGGAGGGGAGGCGATGCCCATTTTATAGGCGCCTGATTGTCAGGCGCCTATTTAATGGGCGCCTGGCCACTGGGAGCCCAACGCAGGTTAAGGGCTGAATATTCAGCGGGCTGAATATTCAGCCCTTAACCCACTGGAGATGCCCTAAAAGAGAGTCAAAATTAAAGTATGTGGTATAACGAGATACATCTTCTCTGTATGGATACAATGAGCTTGTTCAATTTGAAAATAGTTAACAGTATAGCATTCGTCTTGTCCATCGACTGAGCTTTGCCGCTTCCATTGCAAATTAAGTACAATGTATTAAACGAGGAAACATAAACTTCAGATAGTACAACAATCACTCATAATGGAAGGAAAAATTCAAGATAGCTGATGCCAAGAGATATTAATTATAGTGTCGTTGTTGACTCAGAGGAGTTAACAAGGAGCATTTGAGAACTTAAAACCACATACTCCAAGTTAACCAATATAATATATAAGTCTTTATTTGTTGCACTATATCACCAATTTTGATCTGAAAATATGTATAAGTTGTTGCTTACTGTAGACAAATGACTATTGTACAGAAATATATGATAAATAAAGTATACTTGTTGCCTTTAGTGAGAACCTTGAAATTATTTCCATCATAAAAGCATCAACTGCCAAAATCATGGGGAATCATAACTTATTCTTAGCTTGGTATAAAGTCATGACAAAAAATAATGATTACTGTAAATTCACATAACCAACCGCTAAAGTCATCACAAAAAAATAGTTGATTTAGGTCAAGCTAGTAAAAAAAAGTCAAAATACTTGCTTTAGATCAATTACTACCAAAAAAACGGTTGTAGTATCATTAAAAAAACTGTAGCTGCTCTTCTATAATATTGGTATTGCATAGGAGCGAAACAGTGGCTTAAAACCAGAAACATATACATATTAGACGATCCAAATTGAAAGTATTGAACTTCTAACATTTCAACAAATTTGTAAATTTAATTCAAATTAAATACTTACACACACACAAAAAATATTACAGTAAATTAATAATAAAAAATTTGGTATTTATTCATTAGCATCCATTTGTTTAAAAGTGACATGCCCTTGTAATACATAAAATGAAATAGAGAATGATAAGTACTTACATTAAACAACTCGTAAATCTCAATCATGATGGACTTGTTATTCCTTTAAGAAAGTGGCAGGAAAGAAGAAGAATAACAAGTATCATAGTGCTAATACAGTAAAAGTTATTGAGTTGTCCATCTGGCCTAAACTTCGAACTTATTTTACCAAATTGAGCGTGAATCAACAAACATTGCATAAAATAATAGAAATGAAAATTAACTATACCTTGTTTGGGAAAATCAAAGAGAAATAAAGCAATTTTTTTGAAGGAGATTGGGCCAAAAGGGAGGAATTTTGTAAGGAAGAGTTAGATTGGAAGCTAAATAAAGAAGACTGAAGACGGTCGATATTGATTCGAAGCAGCTAGGGTTTTCTTTCATTTTGAGAATAGTTGAAGTAGCGGTGGATTGATGGGAAGATGAGAAACTTGTAGGCATACTGAGTAAAGTGGGAAGGAGAATGACACAATTATCCTTTATATTTCCGTTTCGCTTGCATTGGAGCGGGGGCCTATTTCGGCGTAACACAAAATTGAAGTGTAACAGTGATGGACCGATGTATATTTATGCAGGTAAACTTTTGCAACAAATAACAAATTATTTATCAAAAATGAGCGTTATGGTACATGAATTGTTTTTCTATAAATTGTATTTTTTATATATTCGAAAGAAAATGATTTCCATAGATATTTAGCCATATTTTTGTGTTGAATCATACGTAGTTAATTTGAATTTTTATTTCTAAGTTGCAATTCTAATTTTTTTTAAGTTTAAATTTTTATTTATATTATTAATAGTATAAATTAATTTGTAAAGTAATTTATTTGTCAGATCTCATTTTTAAGTAATATTAAGACATGGTAAATATTTGTAAAGGAAATTTTGAATTTCTAGCGGAAACTTTATTGTCAGATCCTATTTCTAAATGATGTTAAATCTTATTAATAATGTCTATAGAGAGACATTTTTGGTTTTTCATGCTGATACCAAAAGAATGTGATGATAAATATATTACAACTATTAATAAAGAAATAAATATAAGGGTATTTTGGACCTTTGCGGTCGGATCAAAATGTTGTGTTTTTATTCCGACTATTATGAAGCGTTACAGCACGCGCTTCGTGCGTGAGTTGTTCTACAAATATTAATAATTTCCAAAAATAATTTCAAAACACTCAAAAAATAGTTTCTAGAAATATTTAGTCGTATTTTGCGTTGAACTCATGCATAGTTTGTTTGAATTTTTATTTTTAAGTTTCAGTGTGACGACCGCCCATGACTCCTGCACTAAACAAGGAAATAGTGCGCTGAAAAGTGTGCCAGACCGCCATGGACGATCATCAGGGTAAGGTAAAACAATAAACTCTATCGTATAACTCACAGCGCATGGATAAAATACAATAGAGAAATATATAGTGAAGCTCCTCAAATCAGAATTTCATCAATACACTTTATAATAGTTTGATACAAACATCAGAATAGTCAATACATCAAGCCTCACTACATATCACTCAGAGAATCATACAAACAGCAGAACATCCAGTACATATAGTAAGAAAATAATATGCAAAAGCCTCCAGCTCGTCTTCGTCGTCAACAGCGTTGGTCACTAAGAACAGCACATGTCACCTTCTACCTAGTCTGCCCATCCCAAAACGGATGAACAGCCCAAGATAATAAGAATTGAACATAAAACCTTGAGTCAGACAAAAGTCTTAGTGAGCAGTAAATCAACTATCAAACATACCAAAAGAGCATAAAGGAAAAGGAATAGGAACCCAACCATCCCACTCCACCTCTTTCTACAGTGATAGCCCCCAGACACACTAAGGAGAAGCAAACATAGCAATTCAGACATTCAAAGCAAAGTAATTATCACTCGAGTCAAGGTCGGTGTTTTCCAAGTACAAACCCCCAAGGCCTAAACCAAGATCAGATAAGCACCCTGAAAACATCGCTCTTGACCCAAGCAACGATACAACCAAAACATCCAAACATCCATGACTTTGGCTATCACTGTTATCATTGCTTCGATATCACCGTTAATTGAATGACCGGCTCGTTATTTCATCCGTCCGTCAAGGGCTAATGGTAACTCCGGTTCTAGACAGAACTCCGCACGTCGTCGCAGCCCGTGCCTAGGACTATCGAATCTTCCCAGAGTACTTAGCACGTCGTCGCTGCCCGTGCTTGGGATTATCGAATCTGCCCAGCGTACTCTTGCTTTGAGCCTGCTAGAACCTTCAATAACGATGAGATCTCAGCCTTCTACTCATCCTCCTCGACGACTATTCTCATACTAGCTCAAGCGCCTCTCGAGCCATCCATTATCAACAAACTCGAAACATATCACCGAGTTATCAACATGCTTGGGATGATCCCATCTGGATCAAACCAAGGCTTTATCACATCATGCTTTGCTTCATCGCATCATAGCAAAGTCCCATCTCAACATCATGCTTTACCTCATCGCATCATAGCAAAGTTCCATCTCAACATCATCATCAAATCTATCCATATGAGCTTCAACATCCGCTTCATATGCCACAAGCAGCTTTCCTTATTCAAGAGCCTTTCCACTTAGCTTTTGAATAATCCTCGACCATACTTGTCCAAATTCAATCACTAATCAACTAATCAATCAAATCAATCATTAATCCAAGTAATCAAGCATTCAAACAAGATCTAAATAAGCAGTTATAACAACAATGGCAATTTCGTAAATAAAGAGTCCAAATCTAACAAGCAATCTAGCAAGCATGAATCATGAACATTATCTCCACAACTTGATGAATGAACTTGCATAAGTGAATATGTAGTAAAATAGGTATCAAATCATCATGAACAATAGATCTACATGCAGACTTAAGGAAAATGCATGAAATCGCTATCTTTAACACATAAACAAGCCACCGATCCAATATACTCCTTTGGGTCCGTGTGAGAGATAACCACCACTCACCAAATCACCTAAACACCTCAAAAGCAACTAACTTCAGATCTGGACAACAAAGGATCTAGCTTGATCCGACAAGGTTTCCCTTCAAATGATGAAATCTCTCTTCGATGGATGGAGATCTTCAACTTTGGCTCTTGGATCTTCAATTTGATCTTCAATCTAGATGGATGGAAGCACAAGATTAAAGTGGAGAAAAGAAGTGAAGAAGTGTTGAACTCAAGCTCTCAAAATGGCAGGACTTCGTCGCTTTAAAATCCGAATCCCAAAAAGTGAGATATGGCCGTGTATTTATAGACCAAATCCTTAACTCGTATGCCCCCCCTTAAGTCGTTTACGACTTAACAATGCCACGACCTACGACTCATCAATCCCACACGACCTACGACTTATCAACACACACGGCATAGCATGCACACGATCTAACCCCAAGGCCGTCCTAACTACAAAGCCGACCCAACGATTCAACAGCCTACCGACTAAACGACTCACAACACTACGCGACTTAACACAGGAGACGACTCACGACTCATCGACCCATGACTCATCCACCTAAGTTGCTATCCCTTATACCATTAGCTCCTAAGTCGTTGCCGCTAGTTCTAGGCCGTTAACTCCTAAGTCGTAACTCCCTTAAGTCGTAACTCTCTCTTAAGTCGGCAACACCTTAAGCCGATAACTCCTATAAGCCGGCCACTTCCTTAAGTTGGTCAAACCCTATAAGCCATTAATTTCTTAAGTCCTAAACCTCTTAAGTCGTTGACCCTTAAGTCGGCCACGACTTAAGCTTCCACACGACTCAACTTCTATATGACTTATCTTATGGCGATCCAACTCTGAATAACTTAAGCTCCGAACGACTTAAATTCTGAATGACTTAACAGCACTAACAATCTAATGACAACAGTTCTACGATCTATCGATCCGTAAATAATACGGGTCATTACATTCTCTCCCCCTTAGGAATTTCGCCCCCGAAATTCCAAACAAACAAGAGCAATCAAAACTATTCTGCATGCCTACCATCCATAGCAACCAACAAACCATGCATCCATTTACTAACCTAGCATGCAGAATTCTAAAACTAGAACAAGTTACAAATTCATGAGATGTCACGACACCTTAGGGCCATTCCTTGAAGAGTTCAGGATGAGCTGCCTTCATCCTCTCTTCCTCCTCCCATGTACAGTCGTTAACATCATCACTCCATTGTACCTTGAGCAACTTGACTACTCTCCTCCTAAGCTGTTTCGTGTCAGTTTCCACAACATGAAGTGGCTTACGAGGTCTTCTAATAACTGGATCAATCTCAAAGTCTTCACAGCTATCAACAGAAACCACTGTATTCGAGTCGTTCACATACTTCCGTAGATAAGATATATGAAAAACATTGTGCACACTCGACATCTTTTCCGGTAAATCCAATTTATAGGTGAGCTTTCCAATTCGCTCGACGATCGGGAATGGTCCAACAAATCTCGGAGTCAATTTTCCTTTCTTTCCGAATCGAATAACATTCTTCAGTGGAGAAATCTTCACAAAAACCATATCTCCTTCGTCGAATTCCAAATCCTTACGACGCTTATCGGCATAACTTTTCTGACGGTCTTGGGCTGCCTTCATTCGTTGCCGAATGATCTCTATACAATCCGAAGTCTGTCGAATCATTTCTGGCCCAAGTATCAACTTTTCTCCTGTTTCCAACCAACATGTCGGAGAGTTACACGGTCTTCCATACAATGCCTCATATGGTGCCATACCAATACTTGACTGGTAACTGTTATTATATGAAAACTCTACCAAATGAAGATGATCTTCCCATGATCCTCCGAAGTCTAAAACACATGCTCTGAGGAGATCTTCCAAAACTCGGTTAACTCTCTCGGTCTGACCATCTGTTTGGGGGTGATAAGCTATACTCAAACACAGCTCGGTTCCCAAAACTTCCTGGAAGCTCTTCCAAAATTTACTAGTGAACAATGGGTCTCGATCGCTCACTATACTCTTTGGAATACCATGGAATCGAACTATCCACTTAACATACAACTCAGCCAACTTCGATGCAGTCCTAGTTGATCGAACAGGAATGAATCTTGCACTCTTAGTCAATCGATCTACAATGACCCAAATCCCTTCATTCCCTGCTCTGGTTCTAGGTAACCCATCGATAAAATCCATCGATATTTGCTCCCACTTCCATGTTGGAACTTCTAACGGCTGAAGCAATCCACCAGGCTTCTTCTTCTCGGCTTTTACCAACTGGCAGTTCATGAATTTGGAAATAAAATTTCCAATATCCTTCTTCATACCTTCCCAATAATAGGTTCTCTTCATATCCCGGTACATCTTATTTCCACCTGGATGAATTGTCAACTTCGAGTGATGACTTTCCTTCAGAACTTCATCCCTCAATTCATCTATATCGGGAACAACTAGTCGCCCTTGCTTCCGAAGCCAACCCTCTCGATCGACTTCGAATCCTTTATCCTTCTCTGGGTCTGATCCAGATTCCAAATCTCGGATAATCTTGACAAGCTTATCGTCTCGCTTTTGGCTATCGCCTATTCTTTCCACTAGAGTAGGTCTTATCGATAAGTTTGCCAGCATCTCAGGTTCCAATTCACATCTAGGCCTGAAGTCAAATCCAGCCAAATACTCAAGGCTCTTCCATTCTGAAAACATGGCTCTTAATCCTGCATGTCTTCGACTTAACGCATCTGCCACAGCGTTACCTTTTCCCGGAGTATAGGCTATACCAAAATCATATGATGCTAAAAACTCTAACCATCGTTGTTGTCGAAGATTCAAATCCTTTTGGGAGAACAGATACTTCAACGACTTATGATCTGTAAACAACTCAAATCGAACTCCCAGTAGATAATGTCTCCACATCTTCAGAGCAAATACAATCGCCGCTAACTCCAAATCATGAGTCGGATAATTCCTTTCATTCGGCTTCAGTTGTCGACTTGCATATGCAACAACTTTATCCTTTTGCATCAGCACTGCTCCAAGTCCAGTACCACATGCATCGGTGTAAACCACCATCTCATCATTCCAACTTGGAATAGTCAAAACAGGAGCACTTGTCAGTCATTTTTTCAGGATTCCGAAATCTTGCTCACACTTAGCATCTCATCTGAATACTTGGTTCTTTTTCATCAATCCTGTTAATGGTGCAGCTATCTTGGAAAAGTCTTTGATAAACCGACGATAATATCCTGCTAATCCAAGAAAACTTCTCACATCATATGCATTCTTAGGCCTAACCCAATCCTGGATTCCTGCCACCTTGGCGGGATCAACCGCTATTCCACTTCCAAAGATAACATGGCCTAAGAACCTCACTTCGCTCTTCCAGAAGTGACACTTCGAAAACTTAGCCCTCAGCTGATGTTTCCGCAAGATTTCCAAAACAACACGTAAGTGCGTCTTGTGCTCTTCTTCAGTTCTGGAATAAATCAGAATATCATCCACGAACACAAGTACGAACTTGTTCAACTGATCCCTGAATACTCTATTCATAATATCCACAAAATACGCTGGTGCATTGGTCAATCCAAACGGCATTACCAGCCACTCATAGAAACCAGATGGTGTCCTAAAAGCAGTCTTCGGAACACTATCCTTAGCCACTCTTAACTGGTGAAATCCCGTTGCCAAATCCATCTGAGAAAACGCCTTAGCTTCGTGAAACTGATCAAACAAGTCATCTATTCTCGGCAATGGATACTTGTTCTTCTTAGTCACTTTATTCAGCTCACGATAATCCACACACAACCTCAACGATCCATTCGCTTTGGTTGCAAACACAACTGGTGCACCCCATTCGGACACACTACGCCGAATGAATCCTTTCTGAAAAAGGTCATCAACTTGCACCTTCAACTCTTGCTGTTCCCTAGGCGCCATCCGCCTAAGAGGCATCACAACAGGTCTGGCTCCTTCAACTAGATCGATACGAAACTCGATCTCTCTATGCGGCGGTAACCCTTTGACCTCGTCAAAGACATCCTCAAATCCATTCACAATAGGCACCGATGAAAGTCCATCCCGTGGAACAACCAGTGAATACATGAAGCTCATGAAGACGCCTTCTTCATGCTTACATCGTATCACAACCTTTCGCCCTTCCACATTCTCGACTGTCACCTCTAGCCTCTTACAATCAACCCTTGCCGCATACTTCCTAAGCCAGTCCATACCCAAAATAATTCCGAACCCCGCAAAGTTCAGAACAAAACAATCACAAACAAAAGAGCAATCATGACTCGAGACAACCAGACCACGGCACAGCATACTCAAATAGGACGAACCCCCAACTGGATTAGTCACAACCAATGGTCTATCAACAATATCCGGTTCCAAACCCAACCGGCCTACAAGTTCATTACAAACAAAGGAATGCGACGCCCCAGTATCAAACAACACTCTAACTGGAACACCACAAATGGAAAGAGTACCTTGAACCACCACACTCTTTCCTTTCTCTTCAGCAGTATGAGCTTTCGAAGATGATGGAACAGCCCCCAAAGCATAAGCTTGCACAATCTGCTTGTCCTTCCTTGGTTCCGGACAATTCCTCTTGAAATGCCCCGGTTTGTCACAGTTGTGGCACTTCGTCGGCACTCTCGGTTTCTTGCAATCCCTGGAGAGATGGCCCTTTTGCTGACAGTTGTAGCAGGTTACTACGCCCTTCGGCTTCTTCTGGCCATCCTTACCCTTCTGCTGCTGCTGCTTTCTCTTCTTGTTTCCACCTTGCTCCTTGGTCACAACAACAACAGATCCTTCCTTAGGAAACAGATTCTCGTGCCTGAGAGCTTTCTCCACAAGCTTCTCAAATGGGTCATCCAAATGGTCCACCAACTGCCTCCTAAGATAACTGTCCAAGCCTGTCACAAACTTCACATTCTTTTGATAGGGAGATTCAATATATGACCGAGCATACTTGGACAAGGCTTCAAACTCAGAAACATACTCAAGAACTGGTCTCCCAGCTTGCTTGAGCTCCATAAACTTCTTGAACAAAATAGATTTCTGAGCTGTAGAAATGAACTTAGCTTCAAATCTGGCTTGGAATTGCACCCAAGTAATTTCTTCCTCTGGAGTATCAATGGTGATAGAGTTCCACCAATCAGAAGCTCTTCCCTGAAGCTGTCTTTGATGCAAGCTTCCTTTTAGTTGCATCCTCAATTCCCAAATCACCAAAGATCCTTCTACAAGCATCAATCCACCTTTGAACTTCAATGGTTGATTCTGTCCCCAAGAAAACCTTTCCTCAACGAGCAGTATAGTCCTTACACAACTTAGCAAAATCCACTGGTCTTGGGGCTTGAACTTGGAATCCAACATCTACTGATGGCCCCGGAGCTGGCATCCTTCTCATGATCGAAGTCATCATAGCCTCGAACATAGAAGCATAATCAGCAGCCCCCTCAGCAGCACGGCCTCCTCTAGCAGCTGGTCTCCCTCTTCGACTCATTCCTAATATCTAAAAGAAATGATTAATATACCCTGGGGAAACAACTGCATAATAAGTTCAAATCCTTCTAAGCTACCATATTATATATAGTAATCATCCATCAAAATTACAATTACGTCTCTCATACGTAGTTACGTCAGCGAGCGTTGGCTAAAATCGATTAACCAAGGCTCTGATACCAAATGTGACGACCGCCCATGACTCCTGCACTAAACAAGGAAATAGTGCGCTGAAAAGTGTGCCAGGCCGCCATGGACGATCATCAGGGTAAGGTAAAACAATAAACTCTATCGTATAACTCACAGCGCGTGGATAAAATACAATAGAGAAATATATATAGTGAAGCTCCTCAAATCAGAATTTCATCAATACACTTTATAATAGTTTGATACAAACATCAGAGTAGTCAATACATCAAGCCTCACTACATATCACTCAGAGAATCATACAAACAACAGAACATCCAGTACATATAGTAAGAAAACAATATGCAAAAGCCTCCAGCTCGTCTTCGTCATCAACAACGTTGGCCACTAAGAACGGCACCTGTCACCTGCTACCTAGTCTGCCCATCCCAAAACGGATGAACAACCCAAGATAATAAGAATTGAACATAAAACCTTGAGTCAGACAAAAGTCTTAGTGAGCAGTAAATCAACTATCAAACATACCAAAAGAGCATAAAGAAAAAGGAATAGGAACCCAACCATCCCACTCCACCTCTTTCTACAGTGATAGCCCCCAGACACACTAAGGAGAAGCAAACATAGAAATTCAGACATTCAAAGCAAAGTAATTATCACTCGAGTCAAGGTCGGTGTTTTCCAAGTACAAACCCCCAAGGCCTAAACCAAGATCAGATAAGCACCCTGAAAACATCGCTCTTGACCCAAGCAACGATACAACCAAAACATCCAAACATCCATGACTCTGGCTATCACTGTTATCATTGCTTCGATATCACCGTTAATTGAATGACCGGCTCGTTATTTCATCCATCCGTCAAGGGCTAATGGTAACCCCGGTTCTAGACAGAACTCCGCACGTCGTCGCAGCCCGTGCCTAGGACTATCGAATCTGCCCAGAGTACTTAGCACGTCGTTGCAGCCCGTGCTTGGGATTATCGAATCTGCCCAGCGTACTCTTGCTTTGAGCCTGCTAGAACCTTCAATAACGATGAGATCTCAGCCTTCTAGTCATCCTCCTCGACGACTATTCTCATACTAGCTCAAGCGCCTCTCGAGCCATCCATTATCAACAAACTCGAACCATATCACCGAGTTATCAACATGCTTGGGATGATCCCGTCTGGATTAAACCAAGGCTTTATCACATCATGCTTTGCTTCATCGCATCATAGCAAAGTCCCATCTCAACATCATGCTTTGCCTCATTGCATTATAGCAAAGTTCCATCTCAACATCATCATCAAATCTATCCATATAAGCTTCAACATCTGCTTCATATGCCACAAGCAGCTTTCCTTATTCAAGAGCCTTTCCACTTAGCTTTTGAATCATCCTCGACCATACTTGTCCAAATTCAATCACTAATCAACTAATCAATTAAATCAATCATTAATCCAAGTAATCAAGCATTCAAACAAGATCTAAATAAGCAGTTATAACAACAATGGCAATTTCGTAAATAAAGAGTCCAAATCTAACAAGCAATCTAACAAGCATGAATCATGAACATTATCTCCACAACTTGATGAATGAACTTGCATAAGTGAGTATGTAGTAAAATAGGTATCAAATCATCATGAACAATAGATCTACATGCAGACTTAAGGAAAATGCATGAAATCGCTATCTTTAACACATAAACAAGCCACCGATCCAATATACTCCTTTGGGTCCGTGTGAGAGATAACCACCACTCACCGAATCACCTAAACACCTCAAAAGCAACTAACTTCAGATCTGGACAGCAAAGGATCTAGCTTGATCCGATAAGGTTTCCCTTCAAATGATGAAATCTCTCTTCGATGGATGGAGATCTTCAACTATTGCTCTTGGATCTTCGATTTGATCTTCAATCTAGATAGATGGAAGCACAAGATTAAAGTGGAGAAAAGAAGTGAAGAAGTGTTGAACTCGAGCTCTCAAAATGGCAGAACTTCGTCGCTTTAAAATCCGGATCCCAAAAAGTGAGATATGGCCGTGTATTTATAGGCCAAATCCTTAACTCGTATGCCCCCCTTAAGTCGTTTACGACTTAACAATGCCACGACCTACGACTCATCAATCCCACACGACCTACGACTTATCAACACACACGGCATAGCATGCACACGATCTAACCCCAAGGCTGTCCTAACTACAAAGCCGACCCAACGATTCAACAGCCTACCGACTCAACGACTCACAACACTACGTGACTTAACACAGGAGACGACTCACAACTCACCGACCCACGACTCATCCTCCTAAGTCGCTATCCCTTATACCGTTAGCTCCTATGTCGTTGCCGCTAGTTCTAGGCCGTTAACTCCTAAGTCGTAACTCCCTTAAGTCGTAACTCTCTCTTAAGTCGGCAACACCTTAAGCCGATAACTCCTATAAGCCGGCCACTTCCTTAAGTTGGTCAAACCCTATAAGCCATTAATTTCTTAAGTCCTAAACCTCTTAAGTCGTTGATCCTTAAGTCGGCCACGATTTAAGCTTCCACACGACTCAACTTCTATACGACTTATCTTATGGCGATCCTACTCTGAATAACTTAAGCTCCAAACGACTTAAATTCTGAATGACTTAACAGCACTAACAATCTAATGACAACAGTTCTACGTTCTATCGATCCGTAAAAAATACGGGTCGTTACATTCAGTATCCAATTTTTTTGGTAGTTTGAATTTATATTTCTGTTATTAGTTAATAAATAATAAATTTGTAAAGGAATTTCATTTGTTATATCATATTTTAAAATGACCTTAAGGTTTGATCATATTTGAGCGTTATGAATTTGTAAAAAAAGTTTCACCAAATTCTATTTTCAAGTGATATTAATGTTTATTAATACTAGAATGTGCCCTTGCTTCGCACGCGGGCTGTTTATATTATTGGAAACGGAAAGCAAGGGCATTTTCGGAATTTCAAAAGGACGCCGAGTAAATTAATTCAACGAATTTTCTTTATTAGTAGTAGAGATTTGTAGAGGCACGTGTTGAATTTGTAAAGTGGTTTATTTGTTAGATCCAATTTTTAAGGGATTTGGTAATATATATAGATGAACGTTAAATTATATATGAGTAAAGGGTATTTTCAGAAGTTTGCGGTCGGACCAAAAGTTTGCGCTTCCAAGCAAAATATTAATAAAGATAAATATATGATATCAGTGATAAACAAAATATTTGCTCAACAACTAAATAAAATGCAAGTGAAAATAAGACTTGAAATGTTACAAATCACAATGCCATATTCGTTATGTAAAAAAAAAGATTTTAATCCACTATTTCATAACTCGATAATTTCAATTTATAATTGGAGATTTCAAAAATAATTAACATTCGTCTCTAAAGATAATAAAATACAAATTAAAAACATTCAAATCAAAACATTATATATTTGAGTAGATTATGATTATAAATAACTAGAATTTAATGTGTTAACAACAATATATTGATTAAAAATACATTTTTGAGAATAGAATTAAAAAAAATTCTATTTTTTAAACTTAGAAAATACAAACAAACATCTTCACTTATCATTCCCTTTAATGTCATCCCTAGGAAAAATAAATTTTATTAACAATGCAGAATCCAATTGACGTACCAACTTTTAAAAGAAAAAAGAACGTTATATATGTTTTTAATGATGTACCAATTTTGACCTAATTTTTTTTTGCATATATGCTTATTTCTATTGAAATACCAACTTTAAAAAGAAATATCTATTTGTAATAAAATATGAATTTTGAAAGAAATAAATTTATGAATTTGAATAGAAAATAATGTAAAAGATAATTTGTGTATAATTGAAACTCCAAACTATACAGACTTGAACAAAAAATTAATTTTACCATTTTAGTTGATATGAACATAGTATACACATTGAATTGTCGTTTTTTAGGATTCATTGATCAACCAATACATATGCATTAATTGAATTTATTTACAAAGTTTTAATTAATTCAAATATACAGACTTAAATGTCAACAAGTGGAAGAAAAGATGGGGAAACTATTTGTAAATAGTTGTAAAAGTTATTACTTGTCGGGATTTAAATGCAAATTATTGATTTCTTTTAGAAAAATCATATTACAAATATTTTTATAGAATTGAATTTATTATGCAATATATGATCAATTTGTTAAGATAATCAGCTATTGCTGAATGTATTATCTTTTAGGCATGTAATATCTGTTATGCGATTTATTTATTTTTATATTTGCATAAAAAAGTAAATGTCATTTTTAGATAATAAAGGGTTGGATACAGATTTATTATTTTTTAGCATTTAATATCTGTAATGAAATAAATGAAAATTGGTATTCTTAATTAATTTTAAAATTAACATTTTTGTAATTTTCAATAGATAAATATTTAGATACATAAATAATTAGGTTAACATTTAACTTTTAGTACATTTATTTAAAACATAAATAATATATAGACTGATTTCAAATATTATTGAGAGAATGAAAAAAATACCTAAAATTTAAGTGCAATGGTAATTAAATATTGTATATTTTTATTTGTCAATTAACGTATGTTATGAATATAAATAATTATACTTTAATAGTCTGATAATAACGTGTAAATCGGAAATATATTATTTGGTAATATAATTGAAAATATTTCTTTATTAATTTACCAATTTTGGAGAAAAGAAATTGCATATATTATTGTTTGTCATGAAACATCAATTTTTGAGAGAAAATATCTCTTCGTAATAAAATAATAATTTTGTAAAGAAATAATTATATGTACTTGAATGTAAAATAATTTAAAAGATAATTTTGTATATAATTATCAAAACTTTTAATTGTATAGACTTGAACGAAAATTAGTATTACATTTTAGTCAATATGAATATAGTATATGTTGACAAGCACCTTTGTCCAAGTGGTTAATTGATTCGGCTTTGGTGCAAGATGTCACAAGTTCGAAACTTGCTTTCGAACGTTTATTTGACATGGGATATGTTGTCCCAATGATTTGTTGTATATAAAGTACCAGTTCAAAAAAAAAGAATATAGTATATGTTGGAACTGGGCTAGCCTGCAGCAGAAGTTATGAGAGAGTTTCAAAAAAAATTATCTTAATGGATCTTTATTGGACGTATGAAGTCTACTTCATTTAGAACATTTCTAAATATTATTTAAATAAAAAATTATTTTGTTCAAATTTATAAATCACATATAGTTTTATTTAATTTATATAAATATATGTATATACACACGTGTATCAAATATACATATATGTGTGTGTGTTCATGTGTAACATATTAACTCATGCAAGGCATAACATGTTCGTATATAGATGTTAGGATTTACATCGAAACAGACACGTTAGCTCATATGATATGCAAGTATATGTCGTCCGAACATATGTATGTATATAAACTATTATTTTATATAAAATATTATATACGTGTGTGTGTTTAGTTAGTTTAAACAATATATGTACGTACGTATGTATGTATAATATATTTAAAATAAATATATTTGTGTATATATCATCCTATAAATAAAATATTAATATTATATATATATATATATATATTAAAATATATAAGTTATTTTAAATATTAAAATATATATATATATTGTAAGCCATGAATAATGTGTATATACATTCATATAAAATAAAAAGATTTCTTTTATATGTATATATACATAAATACATATATTACATATATATATATAAATATATATCAATTAATAAAATTATTCAAGATAAAAATAATTTTATTTATTTCTAGGTCATGCGTAGAGCACAAAAACTTTATTATTGTTATTTTTAATTTAAAACTCATTTTTAATTAAATATTCATTAAAAAATTGATAAAATATTAACAAAAATTAATTTCAAAACTTTTGTTCCAAATTTTAAAATTCTGGAAAATCTTAACTAATATTTTTTGATTTGGAAAAACAGTTCACATTTTTAGGCTCAAATTTACTTTATAATAATTTATTTATTTTATAATAATTTATTTATTTTTGACCGTTTTAAATAATTAATTTTTAAAAATAGAAAATTAGTTTTTAAATTTTATTTTTCTATCGAGAGCTTACTTAGTACTAATATAATTTTGTAAGTTTTAAAAATTAATTTTCATGAAATTGTTGAACTAATATAATTTATTAATGAAGTGAATAGATTTAAATAAAAAAGTTATTAATAAAATAGTTATTTTCTACCGCCAAAAATTAATTTTATTTTAATACATTATAAATAAAATTATATGACTAATTTTAACCATGATATAATATTTCAACTATATAATCTATACATACACAATTAAATAGTATAAATTAATTTAGATATAAAAATTCTGTTATTTTATATGGCTGCACTGGCCTGACATATATGATAAAAAAAATTGTCAGGCACGAATATATACATATATATAACCAAACTAATTTGTAACAACATTGTTCGCATATCAGAATCGTCGTCTAACTAACAATATAATATGCATATGCATATGTCCTAAAACATTATACTAATAATTATTAACTATAAAAATCATACCTTGATCCTAAAGCCTTGAAGTACAACTTGAAAATAATATTTCTCGTTTTAGAAACACTTTTCTATTTAGCAGAGTGTTAGTTCATGAACCCTTGACCTTCGCCCATCGAATGATGATCAGGTCTGACTTGATTTGAGTTTGTATTGATGGAGAGGTTAGAGTATGAATTCGGCCATCAAAGAAGGAAAGACGAGGCAGCCAAAGATCTAATCTAATTAGGGCCAGGGATACTTAATACTGGGTAGAAATGAGAGAAAAGTGTATGTAATCTCATACTCTTTCTCCTTCAATCTGAGCCATCCAAAACTAAGCATATCTAACTCTAAATGAGCCACCCCTAGCTTATGTTATTGTCGAAATTACCAACCCTCGTGATGGGCCTTAAATATGTTTAAGGCTTGGATGAATATTTTACATTTTAAATCTGATTAAAACGCCTATCAATATCATATATCGATTAATGTATTTATAAATTTTATAAATACATTTAATATTCATTTATCAAATCAAAATCAAATTTATGAATAGTATTTCATAAATAATATCAAATTTAATTAATTTATAACAATTATAAATTAATTAAATCATTTAGCCAAAGGAAATTTTATATTTTCGGTTGTGTGACTCGTCACATGTAAATTGGTCAGCGATTAATATCAAACTATTCAAATATTAACGTTCATATGTCACTTAACAGGTGATGTGACATTATGGCTAAATTTATATTACTTGGTTTCGGTTGTTACACTCATGTTTCACAAGCCAAATAAAAAGGGAATTAATTAAGGCACCAGCTAAAAGAACTACCATACTATTTAAGTCAAAAGGAGAAGAGATCGAAATAGATTTAATTGGAACCACGCAAAATTTGGTCTACAGTCATGATACTCGATCCAATCGAAAGAACAACGACCAAAGAGAGGGAAGGCGCAATTGAATGAAATGTTGTGCCCACAAATCTGGTCGAAATACATATCGGCTCTACACCCGCATAACACGCTGCCATCAAAATGGGTGATTGAGGGGCGTGCCACTCTCAAAGTGGAGCAAAGGTGGCGATAAAAAGAGAATAACTGCAGGATAAACTGCTTTGTATCCAAAAAGTCTACAGGATCCGATCATAAAAATATATGTATTACTAATTTATTAAAATACAGATTTGCCCTACAAACATCAAGCGATATCACAAGCAACCAAAAGCGTTCCAAGGCCGCACACAACAAAATTATAAAACTTTACTTTTCCGACGTCTCCAAGAGTCGATCTGCACTGCACATACTGAGAGCAACCTAAGCAGCACCGCAAGGGTTCAAAAGCATTCTAAAGGGCTGCATGTAGGGCTACTCAAACAACATCCAAGCACGGATCCACACTCACAGGAAAACAACAAAAATACAAGTCTCCCTTAAACAACGACTTGCGCATACCAATAACAAGGTAAACTAAATCACAGTCAGCTCAGATCACTGCCTCCACTATAGTAAAATAGCACCTAAGCTAAGGCAAGGCAGTGCAATCTTATCTCGATATAATATCAAACAAATAAATGCAAATCGGATAAACAGCCAAGATATTAGCATCGCAGTATCACACAAATATGGCACATCGCCGACCTCATCTCAAAACCAAATATGCCAACCGCACCCCCAAAACCAAAAAGTAACTCCCTTTCTACCCTCCTAAGGCAACACACAAACCATTCGCCTCTCCTGATCAAGAAGGTCGTACATCCCGCCTCCCGCTTTAATTTCTGGTTTTCCCACCAAAACCTAAGTTTTCCGCCAAATACATGTCAGCAATGTGTGCACGTCAGAGAAACAGGGTAAGCAGATAACAAATGGTAGCATTCAAAGGCGAAGATTGAAACAATGGATAAGGGGCAATTGTGGAAACCTGCAACCCATCTTCCATGCTATAAATAGAAGAGAACATATGATGGGCAAGGGATCCATTTTTCAATCAATTTTATTTTTGAAAAAAGAGCAAAAAATGGAAATTGAGTATTGTATTATACAGGAAATGCCCCAGAAAAACTTATATTGAGAAGAAGTATATAAGAAGGAAATAACCCATGGACATAGGATTTGCCATAATCCAAACGACATAAAAGTTCCTATGTCTTTTTATTTTTTTTGTTTGCTACCGGCAAACATTGTTGCAAATCATTGCTAAACACAAATCGAATTTAACATTCCAGCACATGGTTGGAATGTAGTTACTAGGTTATGTAAGCATCCAATGGCGTAATCGCTCCCCAAAGGCAAGCTTAATACAAGTTAAGTTTGTTGATTCGAATTTGCAAATAAAACGCTTACAGTTTCTAGCTTAATCAATCGAGGTGTTGTGAGATGAAAAATCCCACCAACATTTTTTGGCGCTAGATGAAGGGCCCGAACCTCCATTCCTCTTTTCTCGATTTCCAGCAAATTCACTAACCTCTGTTCCTCTTTCCGCTGTACCAAGCGAATCCATCACTCTATTCCTAGTTTCCTATTTCTAATAAGCCTGTCAACACTTCCCCACAGATCATGAATCCCATGGATCTATTCGGTCCCCTCGTCAAAAATGGAAACTCTAAACCTCCTTCGAAAAATCCCTTAAACCAGCCTTATTACGATCCAGACCCCTACAAACCAGGCAGACCAGCATTTGAAGGGGTTAAGAAGAACGGGGACCCAAACCATTGCTACTTAACCGAAGATACCTCCCATGTTCACAGTCCACCATTATCGCTCGCCACTTATGCTGACTATACATCAGGTGAGTGATAATGGAACTTTCAAAAATGAGAACGGTGAGGCTGGCCCATGAGCCATTGTTAGGTCACTTGTTATTAACCTGATAACTACTTGATAGAAAGACTCAATAATTAGTGTTGCATAGAATCAAGTTGAAAGACTACTACTTGTTCACCATCATCATCCTTTATAAATAAACGACTACAAGTTGGGTGAGAGAACGCGGGTATTTATAGATTTAGACAACAATTTCGATAATGGCACAAAACCAAGAATCGAAGTCTAAGAATCTACAGTATCATGATAACATGACTTGGAAATGACTCCCTTACCATGGTTATGTTGATAAGGACATTTGGGACTTCCACCTAGAAACTGAAAGACTCAATAATGGTGCCCTTCAATGACGACTCTCACCTATAAACTGAAGTGATTGAGATGCACACCAATTCAAATGATTAGCTACCGTCCCTCATTGGAACCAAACCTAGTTGCCAGCACCGGGATCATTGATGCTTCTCTCCCTAACCAAAGGGAGAGCTCATATCATGCAGATAGTCGAGATCGAAAGCTTAATGGATTTAGAATTCGAAGGAGGAGCTAAGGTCGTAGCACTATCTATAACTACCAAATACAAGCGTTCGATACTGCACTGAAAATCTTAGATCTCATCCTGAGCGATTTGCGCTACTTATATGATAAGCATTGTAACTGTTATAAAAAGTAATAATACAATGAATTGGATAAGAATATTAGACGGCCCGAACAAGTATAATAATGCCTCTATGTTAATTCTTTCGATAGGGTTAAATACTCATGCTGGATATAGGGATACTAGACGATTCGAACTAGCTATTAAAAACACTAGTCAACGTAGATCGGCTGCTTAGCCGAACAGGACGTAGAGATATTAGCCTATCTAAACCAGCTATCGGAACAGGGCCGCTTATAACGTAGCTCGACTTCCTAGCCAAACTAGTCGTAGGGATATTAGCTTGTCTGAACCAGTTATTGAAACATAGTCGTTTATAACATAGCTCGGCTTCCCAGCCAAACTGGTCATAGGGATACTGGACGGCCCGAGCCAGTATAAAACCCCCTCTATGTTAGAACGACTAACATGGCACACTGGATATACTGATACTAGATAGCCAGAAATAGTATAAAAAACCATGCGCATGTGTAAATACACGATCTGATTTTATATCCAAATATCCATCTTCCCCCCAACCAGCGAGGCAAACCATGCCAAGCGCGTGAACAAACAACTTCTCATAGCTCACCGCCATCGTTCTGCAACAACAATGCAACATACGAATGAAAACGACAATCTCAGAAATAAGGACGGTGATACTATGTGACGACCCGGCTTTCTACGCCCAGAAAGACGTGTCATCAATAAGAAAGAAAAGGGTAGAAATAGAAAAGAAGAGAAAGAAAGAATAACAACATCAGAATCTCACAACGGAATGGAATAAAATATAATATATCAACATAAATATTACATAGTTATATATACATCAGAGTTAAACAATATCATACAACATGACTATCATATACATATCTGTCAGAACATACATCTCAAATACATCATAAACTAACTAACACAGCGAAACTATATAGATATGTATGTCTACAACGCTGAAGCCTCCTGCTCCATTGCTCCTCCAGAAGTCGTCAAAGCTAACCTGAATCCCTTGGCTACCCGTAAAAATTTGGGTACCCGAAAGTTTATGAAAAACAAAAATAAACTCCGGGTCAGACATGGGTCTGGTATGAGTAAACGGGTTAAAGTTGTTTAACTTTGAAAATCATTTAAAATAAAGGTATCACGTAAGACTCCCCACAAATAAATACGGGTAAGTTTTTACCTTACGCTAACCAAAACATTTCATAGGAAATCCAGTGATATTATAATAGTGTCTAGGGTTTTCAAGTAAAATACAGAAATAGCTGAAATGCTTACATCTCACATTTCAACATACTTGGGCACAATCAAAACGTACGGCGCTTATTGGAAATTGGATCCCATACAATGGCAGGGCTATTGGGGTATCGCCCGTCACAGTACGTGGTCTAGATCACAGTACCGAGGAGCCACCCTAACTCCCCTGCAAGACAAGGTCGGAACCATTCCTTACTGAACAGTCCCGAACAAGATAACCCCGCAATTGGTGTACATCCAACCGCCCACACAGCCGAATAAAAAGGGACATCTAGACAGGGGTATATCTCGTCCTGCTTGGGCATGACCCACCTAACCTTGCTGCACCTCCCCTGTTTTAGCCATTCCCGGTTGATGAGGCTTGAGGCTGCGATTACCTTTATAGAACATATCACTTAGAATGCTCAACGTCCGCCTGACGATGTGCTGAAAGCATTCAATCCATACAAGTTCGTTCCGGGTTCGAACGAAACCGAAGGCATTATCTCGTTACACTCGTTTTGGAATCACCCTCAGAGTCAACGACGATAACCCTTGCATTCTGAAAACACCATCTCGATCTTCACTTGAGATTACACGACCTAACGTTTAATTTGGATCGATATGGTTTTCGGAATATCAATTGGATACCCGATCCCGGTCTCATCGAAATCCAAACGCCATTTTAAAGTCCAAGTTGTCTAATTAACTTAACAGTTTAAATTTAACAATTGAATTCATATAGCAATTCAACACAGATAAATAACATCAGATACATCATATAGCAATGAAACACAATAAAGTATACACAACCATCACAGATATATCTAAAATATCTCAGAACATCACAGAAATAAATAAACATCAGAGGCAATCAATATAATCATCGATTCATATCAATATTTAGTTTGATTTGTTTAAACTTAATTGCATATTTAAGAATGATTTATATTTTATTCTTTGCTTAATTAATTATTAATTAATTAACTTATTTCAATTTCTTAACTGCTTATTAATTATTCGCTTAATTAATTAATTAAATTAATTCTTAATTACTAATCAATAACATTAATTATTGATTTATAAAACCCAATTACACATTTGATTATTATTAATTTCTTAATTCATCATTAATTATTAATTAACTTAATCGTTCCACCATTAATTATTTATTTAATCAGTTATCTATGATTTGTTAATTAACCAACTTCAAATGATTGATTAAATTCTTGATTAGAAATGGTTTACACAGGATTATTATTAAAATCGTTAATTATTAATTTGATAAAATTTGAGATTACTTATTAGCTTACAATTATCAAATTTTATTACATGCATAATTAACTTTGATTTAAATTAATTACTCAACTTGGTTAAAGTTCATTTGGACTTAAACAATTTTGACAACACCTAATAACATAATTTATACTAACCTATTTAACTTTAACTTAACATTAAAATAGGCTAGCATCTGGAATCATAAAACTCGAAGCAAACAACGTGACTCACTCGGGTCGAACTCGTGATTCACCCAGAGCCTCTCTCGCGTTTCCTCCTGTACTTCTTCTTCTCCCCTGTTTCTTAATTTAACTGTTCCTCTTTTCTTTAATTTTTAAGCTTAAGTTTTTAACTGTTAAAACGTATAAACGCACGCGCGAATTCATCATTCGAACCAGCAAAACCCCGAAGCAAAGGATGATAATACTCGAGTTTTCCTCGAGTCGACTCAAACGCGATCATCTTCGCCGCCGTGCACGTGCACGGCGGTCCACCACCGCGCTAACCCCTTGCGTCGCCACCAACATACCACAATTATTCACCATACACGAAAACAAAACCCAGATCAACTCCAAAGTCACGAAATCAAAATTCGACTGTAAAGTTGTATAGGAACTCGAACGCAGCTGACAAATTTCCTACGCCTACACGATTGCGATCACCTGAGACATCAAGATTTCGGCCATGGATAGCCAACATCACTTCCTAACTCCTCCCGAAACTGCTCGTCACTCGGTGAAGACATGATGTCGCGAGAATCACTCAACCGAACCCAACATTTTCAGAACCCAAAACCCTACTTTTGGTTCCTCCCAACAAACCTTGCATTCAAAAATTATTTTAACAATTTTTGGGTGATCTCACAACATCACTCTAGCTACACTTCAAATTTCATCAAAAATTATTAAGTGAATTATCTGAAATTCATGAAATAGCATATATGGTTTACTGATGAACTGCATTATACGTAGTTAACTAAAAATTACCATTCTAGTCTTAAAAATCATATTACTGAGTGTTGATTCAAGACATGAATTCGAATTTAAAATTTATGCTATTCGAATTTTTATTAATATTTACTTTTTTACTGTAAGTTGAGGTTTCAGTGTTTAAATTTTACAGTTATCAAAAAAAACAACTTCAAACCTTAATCTGAAGTTTTAACAAATTTTATTTAGTCAAATTACTAATTACAGGATATGATTTCATATAAAAGTAAGAATTATTCTTTACTTTCTTGACTCAACAGCAAATCTTAAAATCAGAAAGAACAGTTATAAGAACATCCTGTATTTAGCAAGCAATCCAAAACTTTTAACATACACATAACAAAATCTTCATAAACAACAAAATAAGAGTTTGATTAAAAATAGTTTACTCACCTAAGACAGTAGCAACTTGAAACAGAGGCTAATTAGAAGACTGCAGTTTGCAAAATGGTTTTCCAGTAACTTTCCTTTTGCTTGAATTTGTATTTGAACTAGAAATATGTAATTTTGTTTATTTTCTTTTTCTTCTCCTCAGTTTTGTTTTCATGAGTTAATGACTGAACTCAATGTAATAAGAAATGATAAATACAAATATTTATAACTTTGAACAATGGAGTCTTCTTGCACAAGCTTTAACATAATATACTATTTGTTTTATCTTCAATTGTACTAAGACCTGAAAATAATAGGAATATTTCGGCTGGAGATATTTTATTTCAGACAAATATGTGTGCTAATTGAATACCTATGTCTTTACTTATGCTAACACATAATTAAATGTTGACTGACATAAAGATTTATACAAAGATGTTTTGCAGATTTGTTTTGTACTAAATGTTTTTGCTGACACTAAAGATATTTGCAGTTTTGTTTTCTTATGCACTAATATGTTTTTAAATAAGTTTACACTGGTAATATTTTGCTGACACATTTGTTTACTTTGCAATGATTCTTACTGATCTTGCATGATTCATTTGGTCTTCATATCTATATTAACAGATAAATAGTGTTTGCAGGTTAATTTGTACTAATGTGTTTTATTGGCACTTATTTTATTTTGTAAAGATATTTGCAGATTTGTTTTAGTGTCTGGTGTATAAATGTACAATGGTTTTGCTCTTTATTTTATTATCCTATACCTTAAACACAAACTGCACATTGGTTTTGACAGATTATATGTTTGTCTTCAAACTTATGTTAACATATAATTATGTTATACTTATGCTACTTATATAAGCTTATTTTACTTTAATTATAAACATTGTTGTTTAGACACACTACTTAAATCTAATTTTTATTTAAAGTTAAATCTTATTTTCCATTAAAGTTAAATATTACAAATATTTGATTTGTAACTTATATGTGCATTAATGTATTTATATTTAATATGAAAAGAATTGTGTTATTGTACTTGTTATCATTAACTGCATTTATATATCTGAATTAAATGTCATTAATACATCAATTTTAATTTAATTGAATAACATAGATTTATTTCTGAATATTGTTGAAAGAATCTATTTTATATTTGAAGTTATATTCCTTTATGACCCATATACAACTAATAATATCCAAATTCTTATTTATTTATAAATGAAAATCTTATATTTTATTTAAATTAGATTAAAAACTTGTTATAATAATAGGTTTAAAAATTCCGGGATGTCACATACTAGAACAAACAAAAGCATACGACCAAGATTGCATGTGGTTCTGCACCCTAAACATGGGGCGGATCATATCAAACACACGACCAAGGCTGCATATGATACCACACCTCAAACAAGGGGGTAGGTCATAACTCGTGATAAAACATGCAATCCACAAGTCTAGTTTAGGAAGTATGAGTAAGAAATAAAAAGGAAAGATGATGCATGGAATGTATCGCAACTCGTAGATCAAGTGCAATTCCAGAAATTAAAGCTTACCAGGTAAACATCAAAAACTAAAAAACTTAACTCAAGTTAACTAAGTTATATTCCTATTGGCTAAAAATCTTGTGTATAATTCAACTCTCCTGCGCTTACTTCACAAGAAAAAATGGGCAGCAACATGAATTTTACTAAATTCACAGAGTTACACTTTATAGAAAACCTATGCTAAGAATCTGATTTAGGCTCAGAAGAAGAGCTAGATATGATCGTTCTGCAGCAAGATAATATGCGATGGTGTGAATCCAAACCTTAAGAAGAACGACCCATAATGGGGAGAACGAAAGGCGAATTGTCCAGTTTAATGATAATGACTGATGAGCGAACGTGAGCAATATAGTCATGAGTGGTACTGCGGTAAGCCATATGTGGGTCATAATTGGCGCTAGCCCAATGGTCGTCGCAATCCTGCAGATCAAATTCATAATTTGCATGATTGTATAAGAAAGATAGGTCAAGACTAGATAAAAAGCATGCTAAAACATTGATTGCATGCCTCCTATCGATTTCTTCCATTTTGCCTTCTTTACTTTTTCATCATGGATTTACCTACCAAGAAAGTTATAACCATCCCACCTTTGGAAGCGGTAATGGAATCTAAGCAGGGTTCGCATTCCAAGTTGAATATCTTATTTTCTACGGTGTTCACATGCTTTATAACCACCTTCCTAGTTCTTTCCATCTCACCTAAAAAGTGCTCCCTTGTTTTATTGGGTATTTCTAGAAAAGGGTCCAAAGAGCTCATCCTTAGTAAAACATAAGGGTGAAACCCGATTACCCGATGTACCCAGTTATTTCTTATAGAGGTATTCCAATTCATTGAGCTTAGCTTTGTAATGATTTTTTAAGTCATTCTTCCACTTAAGGACTTCACCTGGACTGGCCTCTGGTAGGGAGAAAGGGGCAGTGTCTAGTTTAGAGGAAGCACCCACCATCAGAGTCATAGAAGGGATGTCTTCCATGCTAATTCCCCTAGCAATTCCCGATCCAATTCTTTAGCCTAACGTTTCAAAGCCTTCATTTTATTTGCATAACGGCCTCATATATGCTTACAGCATCTTTCAATAAGCCATCTAGTTCTGCAACTCTGGCCAGGGCAGAATCAAGCCACCCTCTAAGATTGGCCACCTCCAAATCATGGTCAAAGTGAGCAGGCTGAAAATCAAATGGGCCCACATGAAATAAAATTAAAATAAAGTACAAATAAATAAAATAAGTACAAAAAGTTACAAGCATCATAAAAACACATCAATTCACATAATATATATACAAACCGAATGTGATCAAAAGTCATAAAATCATTCTCTAACGTGGGTCCCTGCAACACTATCCTAAAGCATCCAAGGCATAATAGCTAAAAGAGTGGTTGAGCTAATAGAGAAAGTCTTTTGGGGATCATAACAAGCTCCTATCCAAAGGTCTGTTGGTCCCTCCGTAGTTATCTCGAAACCTGCAATGTTATGTAGGAAATTCTAATCAAGCGAAGGATAGAAAAACTCGAGAACATCTTTTACACGTCGCAAGAGGATCTACCCCTTTTTGCTCTCAACTTTCTCCTATTCAAGTCTTTTTGGAAGAGTGGCGATTCTACCTTTAGCCATATCCAAACAGTCCTCAAGCTTATGAGTTCAGAGTACAGCTTCTCTCCTTGTGTTTTTTGTTCCTAATGTATTAATTAACCATGCTCTGGTTTTCTTGGTATTCCTAGCAAAACCGCCAAAGTACTTATGGGCATAAAATTTTCATTCTTCATTCGGTGAGCAGGAAGGTGCCTTTAGTTCCACTGACCTTGTACCAGTCTCTTGAGGAGGCTTATTACCCACAAGATAGGTTGGAACCATGTTTAAGCGAGTACCACAATCGTTTCTTTGCCTTTAGCAGCCTCCATCTCTTCTATTAAACGAGCAACCTCCAAAGACATATCCTTAATGGTTTTCTTTTGCTGCTCAGTTTCCTTCTAAAGAATAATCTAATAAAGGCTCTTCACATCCTTTATTGTCTGCTGCATCTCACTTGACTTTGATTCAACAACATCAAGCGCATTATGCAACCTATTGTTCTGCTCGTATCGATGGGTAAGCACACCTTAAAGATTCTTTAAGATCTCTACGAACACGCTATAATTCCCTTTCAAGTTCAACATTCTTAGCTTGGAGGTAACTCGACTATGCCTCAATACCAGTGGAGGAACCCTATACCTCAACCCCAAATTCAAACACTCCCATCTCATCCAGCTCAAGAATAACAAGCGCTGAAAGAGGGCCATGTATGGAAACTTTATGGAGCACATGCACAACTTCATAGGAGCCAGCCTGATTAATAACAAAAAAAGAGGAATATATAACCTCATAGACAATTAAAACTCACCAAACAAAGGTCTAAAATAAAATTCTCTCATTAACTACATCGATCCATCAAAGCTATATACAGAAAAGCAACAAAAGTAAAACGAAATTCAACCTTCATGAAAATTCCTAAACTTAAGCCTAAACCATTCCAAGTGGGGGTTATCGGGCAAAATAGAATGGTTTTATTGGGTATATTGCCACTACCACAGTACAAAGTCACTAAGAGCCTCTTTTTCTTTAACTACTTGATTAATCCTCGAAAGTAACTGTTGAGTTTCATCCTTAAGTTTAGCATAGGTCACGTCTAACTCTCTCTCGTGCTTACTAATAACCGTAGTATTAAGACCAAGACAACCTAAAGTTTGGGTTTTAAGTGTGTCATTGCTTTCCTTCAGAAGCTTTGCAAATAAAGCTTCTTTAGAAGATTAAAAATAAAAAATGATCCAATCATTTGTTAAGAAATAATACAGTAAAGCAGCTACAGTAAACCATTCATAACACAATAAAGAAATATATCTCATATGATTGCATGTCTAAGGGTTAATACAAAAGACTTTAGATATCTACATGAGGATTTAGATTAACCTCAATTTTAGGTTTTCTCCCAGCATCACCAGATGGTGGATTTTTGTGCTCCTCCCTCGCTCCCTCATCCACAACCACCTGTTGTGAACGATCGGGAGAAGCATCTGACTTAGTGTACTCTTTGTTCTAGTTGCCATGACAATACTTATAAATCGCATCAATTGGAGACTGATTACCCGAAAAGTCAAGGTTGATCTCCTTTCTATACTCATTCCTAGCCGACATACATTGGAATTAAGCTAGCCCACAATGGTAGTTATAGGTGAATTTCAAAAAAAATTACCCCGTTGGATCTTTGTTGCGCCTATGAATTTTTATTTATTTAGAACATTTCAAAATTAAATTTAAATAAATTCATATATTTCATTTAAATTTATAAATTGTTGATGGATATTTATGTAGTTTATTTTCAATTTATATATAAGTATGCATATGTATCATATATATATGTGTATATGTATGTGTGTGTAACTTGATATCCGTGCAAGGTATAATGTGTCCGTATATAGATATTGAGATTTATATGCAACATACATGTTAATCCAATATATATTGTATGTTGTCCAAATATATGTTTATGTTTTTACTTATTATATATAAAACCCAAGTGTGTGTGTGTGTATGCATGTATATATGTATATTATGAGAAAATACTATAGATATATTTATACTTAAAATATTATAGTGTTAAATATTAATAAACATATGTGTGTGTATATGCAAGATATAAGTTTAATTTTTTTAAACATGTGCGTGTGTATGAATGTATTAAAGTAACATAATTTCATATATATAACAATACATATATATATATATATAATAGTTATTGTAAATATGAGTTAGAATAGTTTATATATAACTATATAAATTACTAAACTTAAAAAAAATTAGATTCCAGATTGAATACATAGCAGGTACAAATTTAATTAAAATTTTATTACATTAATATATATATTATGAATTAATTAGTTAAATAGCAATGAATAAATTGTAGAAAATATTTATATAATAACTATTTCTAATTTTAAAATTTTAGAAAAATAGGACCGATATTATAGCTTACAATTTTTTTTAGATTTTTCTAAGTCAAAATTTTATTTTTATTAATTAAATACTTTCGTAAATAATAATAAATAAATGATAGAAAATATTTATATGGCAAACATATTGAATTTTAAAATTTTAGGAAATCAACAATGATTATTTTATAGCTTACAAAAAAATTTCCAAATTTTCTAATCAAAAATTTATTTTTGTTAATTAAATACTTTTGGTCAAATTTAAAAATGATTTTTTTAAAATATAAATGAGGTTTAAAAAATTTGATATTTTGACTGAGAGCATCTAAACGACAAAATAATTTTATAAAATTTAAAATTGAAATTTTTCTACATATTATATATATATTAATTTATTAATTCGTTTAATGGTTAAATAGTAATAATAAATATTAAATAAATACCAAAAAATTATTTTTGGTCATTAAAAATCATAATTGATGTAAATATATAATTTAAAATTATTATTTGGGTTATTTATGTGATATAGTTTTATAGTTTAATACAAATGATATAAACAAATTGATTAACATATTAACATATGTATAAATTAATTAATAAATAAAATATAATTATTTCGACTGTGTGTATCAAATCGTTAATGAAAAATTTATTTTTTATAAACATATATACATAACCAATCAATATGTGACAACATCAATACGTATAGGAATCTCACATAACTAACAATACGATAATTACAATATATTGTTATACAGAGGTTATGCATCTTTTATATATGTATGTGTGTGTGTGTGTGTATATATATATATAAATACTTACCTAACATTAATGCCGTTAAGTCGACCTTGTAATGATGAGTTCTAATTCTTTTGAAACCTTCTCGATTCTATAGATTGCTAGCCTCGAACCGCAGACCATTTTGTTACCAAATAGTTGTTAATTTGAATAGGTTTAATTTGAGTTTTGTTGGAGCTTTAGGAAGTAATTTGTCTAATATAATGGAGATAGGAGGTAGTAAAAAGTAGTTCTAAAGTTAGGGTTAGGTTTAGGTTTCCTATTATAATAATTGAATCAGTGAGAAAAGTGAATCATATATATTTTCTCACTAAATCTCTACCATCCATCACAAACCCTTTTACCCTGTTTTAGCCACCCAACATATCCATTACAATAAAAAAAGGTGTATAACAATATTGAATTATCATTGTTAATGCATTTTAACAACATTTAAGTTAGCATTGTGACATCCATAGCTGCACAAAAATAATATCTGCAACAACAGATGCTAAATGTTGCATAAAACATTGTAAAAAAGATTTCAATGACATTTTAAGAACATTGTAAATATTTTATTACAATATTTGTCGCATATTGCAAATAAATCCATTTGCAACATTCACCAAACATTGCAAATAATAGATTTTGCTATGGGTTTCGAAAGTTGTATACGTGATATTTGCATCAGTTTTTGAACATTGTTAAGAGTGTCATAAAATAGAATATTAACATCATAGAAGTTGCTTCAGCTTTCTTAAAATGCATTATCTTAATTTAATAATACTGTTCGGTAATGTTATAATTACATTTGCAACCGTAGAATAAATATTTCATTCTCTAAACATGTTACAGTATAATAAACTTTACATGCATTCTCACCTAATTACATCCAATTGAAAATTAGCCTTCAATACATGAATCATTTTAGTGACTCCACAACCTTAGAAGCAATGAATTTTAATATTAATGGGAAATGACTACAATACTAATGTCAAACAACACTCCTACTTTAGGTATCACATACATTAATTTGCAGAATTAGATTCTTGCTCAGCATGGTGAGATGGGAGACAAATCATTGTGTAAAGCTTGGAGGAGACGACTATATGTCTATATCTAGCTTCAAATTAATTTTCTTACCAATTGTTGTCATCTATAGGTAGGTGTACAAGAAAGAATCAAATTAGTCTTTGAAACAAAATTGTGTGAAGATGTTTATGATAACTACATTAACTATAGTTGAACAAAACAACTATTTTCAGCTAAAAGTGTTTGTCTAAAATATATGTCAAGTTAGCAAACCTTGAAAGGTACTTATGAATGTACATTTTTCAAACCAGTGGCATGAAACTTTGGATAAACCTAAAATAACTTTGGTATACAGTGTAATGTATATTTGATTTGTTTGACTTTTTGTTGTGATTTTTTCATTTGATTAGCCTAGTATCATCATATAGTTGTATATAAATACTGATAGATCGTTAACAAAAATGTTTATGATGGTATTAACTACTTATACTTTGTGTTCTAATAAATTCAACTATATATAATATAATAATATAATATATATTTAAATAAAATTATATTATCATTAAAATATATCATGCATTTCAAGTAAAAGTTTACTATCATTAAAATATATCATGCATTTCTTTGGGCTTACTAAAAATTTAAACAAGATGAACACATTTAGGACATGTTTGACATGTGGTTTTGTGTTTTACATTTTCAACATGTATTTCAAGAGGTGTAGGAGTGAAGGTGTAACGTCTGGTCATTACAGCAAAGGGAAAAAGGGTAAGGGAGAATATATTTTTTGATAATCCTCAAAAGGCCAAAAACAAAAACAAAAATCAATTTTAGTTTTATATGATAAAAATCAATTTTAGGTTCAAACAAAATGGATCCTTGGTTTTTTGGATAGAAACATAAGGAGAAATTTTTATCATTTTAATCACGGCTCGCTATAAAAATAATTATTTTTATAAAGGTGACTCAATAAATTTGCAAGCAATGGGTACAGTTGCAAATCGCTCTTGAAATTGATTTGTAGCATGACGTAGACAGAAGGGTTTAAGCATCTAAAAGTGGTTTATCTTGAAATAGGCTTTTAGTAATCTAGTAAAATTGGAGTACATTCAGAATAATTAATTAATCAATAATTTTTAAGAATTTAATGGCAACGGTGCTAATAAAGAAGAGTCAAACTTAGTTAAATAGATTTAGCACGTTTGGCTTCTTTGACATTTTGTCATTCGTATATTTTTTGTTCCATGTATGTTGACTAGGGGAAACAAGTTTTCTACACGAACACAGTGTATATCTTACTATTGTGACATTGTGTGTGCTTTGTCATACTTAAATAAAGAAAAAATATCGAAAGAAGAGGAAGATGACATAACATGCTACATGCATCCAACTAAAAGAAGAAGATTTCAAATTGTGTATGTTCTTAGGTCTGAAAGTTTACTAATGTGATCCTTTATTAATAACGAATAATTCATTGACAACATTAGTCTACAAACATGCATGTTTTTGTACTTCAACATTTTAGGGAAGAGGTGTGTAGTAGACACAAATAAAAAAACAGAAATGAAATTTGAAGTAGAAAAAAATTAATAAACTTCTAAGTTTTAACATGTTCGACTAATGTAACGACCCGTGAATTAATAATATTTAATAAATTAATTTGATATAAATTTTAATTTGTTTAAGAATAAATGTAGAAATTGATATAGTGATTGTAATTTAATGTTGACAATTAAATACTTATATGGCATGGATTGAATTAACGTAAATTGGTGGGTGGCTATTAGTTATAATTAGCTGATTAAATGGTATTAATGGAATGATAACTGGATTGGATTGCAATTTAATAAACATTAGAAAATTTATTAAGTGAACTAAATTTGTTAAAGTTCATAAGTTGTGTAATTCAATTTAGTAGAAACTCTAAATGTATAAACGAAGATTTAAATAAACGCTAAATTAAACTATGTGAATGGGTGATTTATGTGGATTGAGGAAATTTGTAATTTAATAAATGAATGCACTAAGTATGTAGAAATTTATGCACCAAAATATTTTCATTTATAGGATTATTGTAGAAGTGTACCCATTTATCTAATGTATATAAATGAATCTAATTAATTATTTGGTTATTGTTGTGTCTAGTCAATAAAAGGAGAACTTTCAGACAATAAATTTATAAATGAATAAATTTATAGAAACGTAGTAACGGAAGAGTGGATATTATAGTAACGTAAACGTATTGTAGGGTAATAATTAAGTATAGGCTTGTAAATTAGATTTTATGACGATAAATGTGGATAATGCAAATTGTCACAATTTGATTTAAAGTTAATTTTAAGAAACAAACAAATGTTGAATCTGTGAATGTAGTACAAATATTAACTTGAATGGTGTTCATTAATACAAAGATGTAATTAGTAAGATAGTAATAATTTATGCCTGTAGTGAAAAGAAATCTAATAGAGACATAAACTCTAATTATATAAAGGAGTATAGATCTGAACAAATTTATGAAGATTGATAAGGACAGTGTTTGTAATCAAGTTTGGTTATTGATATTTGAAAGATAGAGATGTGTAAATACGTTAATGAATTTATAATAGGAAGGAATGTTAGAATGAAAAGAATATATATAATAATAAGCAATTGATTCAATTAAGGGAATTAAATTATAATAAATGGTCATTTAATAAATTTAACGTTTTGTGAGAAATCATAATAATTGTGTAAAATCAGTACAAGTTGGAAATGCATAAACCTTAATAAACATTCTAACTTAATAAATTTATGCAAATGTGGGAATTAGTTATAAGCGTGTAATTATGGGTATGATAACAATTAGTATAAAATACCTATATATTGGAAACACATTTGTAAAGCATAATTAATTGAGTTGGTGAATTGGGAATGAATTCAAAGTATATGAACATTTATGTTATATAAATAAGAATTAATGCAGTAGCTAAATTTGTGAAATCTAAATCTATGGAACAAAGGGTGTAAGATCTTTACTGATGGAAATTAACGTTACAGGTAGTGTAAATTCCTATTTTAATAAGACTATGGGTTATAGTAAAGATTTTTAAATCAAGATTTGTCCACGTGAATAAAATGGAATGAAGGTAGTTGATTTTTGCAATTAAGGAAATTAAACGTTTATTTTTACGTTAAGTGAAATTTAAGTTGGGATTTAAAATATTTGTGTATGTTAATTTCATGCATTTGGCTATAATGGATTTAATAATAAAAATGGAATAGTGAAATAAAATGGATTTAATAAATTTATCAAAATTATAATGTTAAATTCATTAAGATTGGAATTATTAAATAGTTGAGAAAATAAAGGGAATGGAGGTAAAGTTATTAATAATTTGAATTTAACTTATGGTAAAACGGTTAATTGCAATCAAACGAGTTGAAATGGAAATCAAGTTATTTATTCAATTAGATTTAAGATGAGAGTATAAAGGTAGAAGATTTAAAATAATTGGGTTTTAGAATAAAATTTATAATTTCCAATTAATAAGAAAGTGCAGATATTAACACTGAAAATTTATATACTGATAGATTTTAATTCACATCCAAGCTTGGTAAATAATTTAGAATTGATTGAAGTATATAAATAATGAGATGTGGCCTATATTAGAAGTTGAAATATAAAAATTGGATTTTTATGATTTATTTAATTGATTTAATAAATATTAAAAATAGCCATTTTTGTCACGGACTCGGATTTCGACGAAACCAGTTTCATCGGATCCGTATCGGCGAATTATTATAGGGTTTCAATTTTCGTATCGATCGGACTTGTCGTTTGATCGTACGGACGCGAAACGCCTTGAAATCAATTTTAGTAAAATCAATTTGAAATCAATTTGGAAATCTTGTTTTCATCATAACTTCTTCATACGATCAAATTTGGTCGCGAAACCTTTTCCATCGTGTTCAGAATATTTTAAATTACCTAGTTAGATATATAGATTTAATAAATTCGATTCCGGAGGCATAGCGGGCTTTTTGGGCCAACTACCGTTTAGCACGTTCGTTATCCGTACCCACCTAGCCTTCTTCTATTTGTCTATATATATGCGATCATAAACCCTAGCCTCCTTTCTATTGTAATTGTCTGTACGTACATTTTCTTCATCTCTTTCTCCTCCCCAATGGTTGCCAAACCTAGATCTATCCACAGTTCAAAATCAAAAGTCAAAACTCAAAAATTTCAGAAAATTCCAGAAAAAATATATGTTGAAGTATTCAATACGCGTAATTCAGTGGTGGAATTCGTTTCTGGTTTCGAGGCGTCGTTTGTCCAGAATTTGCAATTCTTTCCTGACCGTTCGTAAGGAATCTTTGACGATCCAACGGTGGATCTGCGACGATTTCTCGATCGGGGAACATCAGGCTGTAGAGGAAGCCAGGGGCTTCAAATCCATGCGGTTACATCACCTCCTAGTGACCGAGATTGCCAGAATTTGGCCAGGGGAGGGGCGGCGGTCGCGCACGACCTGGGGGCACCGGAGGTCGCGATATTGTAGGCGTAGGGGCGGCGTGAGGTGGAGATCGCGATGGCGAAGTCTGATCTTGTCGAAGTGGAGTGTAGAGGCCGTGGAAATTGGATGAAGGTTGGAGCTGTAGGCGGCTAGGGTTGTGAAGCCTTCAGGCACGAACGGGTTGAGCTGGAAGATGGATCCACGTATGCTTACGTGGCAAGTATGGTTTTGATTGTTGTTTAAATTTTAAATTCGAATCTTTGAACGTTTTATCTAATAACTTTTACGTACGTGATCCGTTTCAAACGAAATTTTTTTTGTTAGGTTCGTATTTTAAATCCGGACCTAATGACGCTGGTTTGGATGGATTTGGAGACCGTCAAAATTTTGAGTTTAAATTGAATTTAAATTCGATTTAAATTCCAAAGGTGAGTGTTTTAACCCACTCACAATTACTAGAAGCTTTTATGTTTGTTAAATAAGTTTTAGAAATGAATAGAAATTTATTTATGGGTATCTGGCATGTTTATTTCATTCATATCTGTTGAATTGCATTTTATTAAATTTAACTGTTAATTTAATTGATTTATTGCGTATTAATTGACTGTTGGAAATTATTGTTGCATATGAATTGCTAGTTAACAGTTGTATAAATTATTACTGAATAAACTGTTAGATTAATAGTTGATAAATATAATTTGAATAAACTGCCAGTTATCACCTGTTATATATGATCACATATATAATTGTTATTGATTGATATTGATCGATGTGTGATTGGATGATGGATGTGTTGTTGAATGAATGTTTTATTTGGATATCATTTAACTGCAAGTTAGTATGCATTTACATTTCATTCGGGATTGCGGTTTGAAATGATATACAACCGCAGTTTTATTTTTTAAATTGCGGATTGAAATGATAAATATCCGTATCACTTGACCATAGGATAGAAAACTATATACAGGCACCGCGGTCTATATATAACTATTTTTAATGAGATTTCTATGGTTTGGATGGAATACGGTTTATAAAAATCTTAAATTTTATACTGAATAAATGTTTTCTTCCATATTTATATACATATGAAGTTGAAAAATTTGAAATAAAAAGGTGTATAAATCTCTTTATTAAAATGGAAGAAAATTTAGAAAATGGAGTTTGATAATTTATATCCTATGTTTAAATGTTAAGTTGGAAATTTTAAGATAGTATATTTACCATTGGATTTTTCCCAAAATAAATTGAAATGAATATTTTAGTATAATTTGAATTGGAAAATATATATATTTTATTACTAGAAATTGAAGTCTTATTATTTATGGATTTTATGTGAATGTTCAAAACTAATTAATAGAACATTTGATTTGTTGAAAGAATAAAAATCCAACTTTAGTTGAAATATTAACCCTCAAGATGGATATAAAAATATATAAATTGGAATGGTTGGGACTTGAAATAATATTTTGGATTATGGTTTTAACATTGAGTAAAGAAATATTCACAAAGCCATGTAAATTATTTTCCGTACAAAGTAACCATAAAGTTAAATCACTTATTTTATATATTGTTGAATATCCAAACCATTTAGTTTGAAAGTAATGGTTTTAAAAACTATGGATTTCGAAGTATTATGTTGAAAGTTAATGTTCAAATATTTGGTTACAAGGAATTATAAATTTTAAAAGTGGCATAATTTTTGGAAAAGATTTATATTTGGGAAATGATATCATTGATTTGGGTTTTATAAAAATAATATCAAAATGAATCTTTTTGGGTTTTAAAGAAGAAATGATATCGTAATATTATGGTTTTGAAATGGATTTTATTTTGGTTTTAAAAGTATAAACTATTTTTAAAATGACCGCGGTGTTATAATAACGATGGGTTGGCAAAGAGACCGGGATCGGATATCTGACATACTCTCTGTCGATACCGAAAACCACTTTGACTAACCGTGTACGCGGTGGAGATTCCAGAATGAAGTAGGTGGCGGCGACGTTTCCTGTAAGGTAAATACGTGGACCCAACTCCCGTGAGTTGGCATAAGGTGGCTAAAACAGGAGCGATTCTCAGGCCAATGAGGTCATTCCTCTGATCCGATGCTCCTCTTCGATATTATACTTTGACTTGGATTTGATTCAGTGGCCACTACTATATTTTGATTTTGGGGAGTTAGTCCGAGGTGGGCGGTAACTGCGGCTACGCGTTTCCACCAGCCTGGATAGCAATTGGTATATCTACCCTGGCATTGCCTAGTTGTGCCGCGTCACCTACCATATCGAGCCTTTACTACGAGTTTCTATTTGTGTCGTACCTATGGAGTATCCTCTGGTAGCTTCCCGATCAGGAGGTATTACGGTACTGTATAGACTATTGGCATTTTACGTGTTAAGGTGGAAAATGTAAAGCCTTAACGCTATTTAAAAGTAAGTTTATTTTATAAATAGACACTATTATAATAGCGCAATATACTACATAGTAAATAGTTTAACGGATCCTTAGGAGATGTAAATCCCGAGCATCTCTTGAGTTACTGTACTCATATTTATTTCTGTTTATTTAACTCACATAAGATATTCTAGTCTGACTCGGGTGTTTTTGTCTTTTCAAATTCGCTCGGGTCAGTCCGAGCGTTTCAGGATTTGAAGATTTAGCTTTGGAGGACGAAGACGAAGATTTGTATTATTATTATGTATACTAGTGCACTACACCATTTAATTCCGCTGCATTGTTGTATTGGTATGTGTAACTCTGATATTTATTGCACAAGAAAAATAAATTATTTTGTAAAACAGTTTCATGAACTGTAAATTTGATTATTATATTTTATCCTTCCGCTGTGAGATTCTGTTTTGTTTTATTTCTTCTCTGTTTTTCTCATTTACCCCATAACAATCCGCCCTTCCGTATGGTTTGAGTTGGCACGTGTGTCGGTTTAAAGTGTGCGAAAAGGCAGGATGTTACAGTTGGTATCAGAGCTTTGGTTTAGCGATAAACCTTGACTTTGTGGGGTTTGACTCTTTGTTAATAGGGTAGAAATATCCTATGGGAGTCGCCGAGTGTATATATATGAGAGAGCGTATTTGTTAGTATTAATAAAAAGATTTTTATATTGTGTTAATCTGTTCCGCTTTGTATTTATAAATTCTGGTTGATGCATGGGACGCTATGTCATCAATAGGGATTTCTAAACACTTAATAGGACAGACCGATATAATATTTGTTTTAATATAGGTGAATGAAAGAATTTTGCCTATTATATTTTCTATATATAAAAATATTTTTATAAAGATATATATATATATATATATATATTTGGTTGCTATAGATTGGGTGTTAGGAAAAAAATATATTTTATAATAAATTAAAGCTAAGTTGAAATTATAATAAATCAAATTGAAGATTTTAGAACTTAAGTCCGGGATTTTGAAAATCTGCTTTCAAAGGATTTATGAAATATAATGATTTGGTTTATAAGTATTTTCTTATATAAATATTTAGTATAATTTAGAAGATTGTTTTAAAGAAGATTTTGGAGAGAATAAATTTTGTACTTTCCTCTCTGTCGCTGGAAAATAATTTCGATGATGGCGGCCGCATCATCGACTTTCATTTTCGGGTTTCGAAGGGGAAAGGCTACTGTAGTGAATTCTACTACAGATTTATTTGAAATTTTCTAAATTTTTTTTTTCTTTTATTGCTCTAACTATAATTAGAGATATTGAGTTGTAAGAACTTATTTATCTATCATTTGAAAATATATTGAAATTTAACCCGGTACTTAATTCTAAATTTTTCCGTTAATTAATTGTTTAAAATTTGTTAGTGAAATAAAAGTTAAGTAATAAATGAATTGAAACCTCTAATTGAAATAAGAGAATAATTGCAAAGCTATAAAGATAAATTTGCATACATATGAGACAAAGAGTAATATGGATAAACATTAAATTTAATTAAAAGAATGGAGATTAAACTTGTATAAGTTCAATTGCAATTTCCTTAACATAAATAACTTACCCAAATATAAAAGTTGAAGTGTTAAATGAGAAACTGGAATTGAATATTTTACAAGTAGGAATTTAGAAAAATGAAGTATTCAATAAATTACTGTTATAATAAGAATTTAATGGTATAAACTTAGGTTATAATTGAAATTTTACTGAAAAAGGGTTAAGAATTATTAATAGATGATATGAACCTAAGTATATAAAATGAAATTCAAAATAAGAATTGATTGTATGATTATTGACTTAAGTATGTTTTAATCTTCCCTATTCTAATATAATGGAAAGTAGGAAAAATTAAATGACTGTAATTCATAGTTAATGGATAAATAAAAACTTCCACTTATAAGAATGAATGTTAGCAGATTAAGAATTTAAGGGAAATCTTACAAGTGAAGAAGTAAGGAAATGAAGATATTCAAAATATTTGTTGTTATTAATGAGAATTTATTTTATAAACTTAGGTAATAAAAGGAAACTTAAGTAATAAAAAGGAAATACAAATATAATGAATTTTGAGATAATTGGAAAATAAAACTTGTAAGAAACAAAGAATTTCCCCATGAATGAAGGAAAGAAAATCAAACCACTGAATTATGAAATAAATGTAAATAAACTATTTTGGTGTTGGTTTGGATTGTTTGGTTGATGTATGTTTGTTGGGTAAGGAATTTTGGAGTTATGGGATGAACAAATAATCTATCTTTGTTCCATCTAAGACTGTTGAGTAACAGATGCAATTGATAGTTATTCTTCATTCCGTACAATTTCAGAATTTGAACCCGAACAACAAATTGATTGTTTGATTGAATGGTTGTCTGTTGGTGGCATGTGCTGTTTGTTAAAATTTATGGTTGTTGCATTTGATTGGATATGAATGATTGAATCTATCCAAACATTTCACTGTAATATAAATATTTAACTTTTAGACTACATAAGTGAATACAGGTGATGGAAGCAACTGCTACTGCTTTTGGTTCCAAAATAAAAACGTATAGTGTCCGACAAATAGGTACGTTTCCGGATTTCGAATAAAGCGCTATTTTATATATTTTCCCGTGTTGGGATATTTTATTTGGATAATATGTGTAATATATTTGTATATTTGGATATTATATTTTCTCCAGAGTCCCTCCGTACAAAGGAGACTCTACCAAAATTTTCAGAAAATTTTGACTTAGAATTTTGTGAAAATATTTTTCCAACTTTAATAATTCAAGTATTAAAGGATATAATGATTATAAAACAAGTGTATTTCATTAAAGGGAATTAATCCAGTAAAATATTGTTTATAAGTTAATATTTGAAATAAGATGCACTATTTTATTCTTCCTTCTCCCTTCTTTTCCTTTTCGGGGACGAAAAGTTTTGAGTGGGGGAGAGTGTAACGACCCGTGAATTAATAATATTTAATAAATTAATTTGATATAAATTTTAATTTGTTTAAGAATAAATGTAGAAATTGATATAGTGATTGTAATTTAATGTTGACAATTAAATACTTATATGGCATGGATTGAATTAACGTAAATTGGTGGGTGGCTATTAGTTATAATTAGCTGATTAAATGGTATTAATGGAATGATAACTGGATTGGATTGCAATTTAATAAACATTAGAAAATTTATTAAGTGAACTAAATTTGTTAAAGTTCATAAGTTGTGTAATTCAATTTAGTAGAAACTCTAAATGTATAAACGAAGATTAAAATAAACGCTAAATTAAACTATGTGAATGGGTGATTTATGTGGATTGAGGAAATTTGTAATTTAATAAATGAATGCACTAAGTATGTAGAAATTTATGCACCAAAATATTTTCATTTATAGGATTATTGCAGAAGTGTACCCATTTATCTAATGTATATAAATGAATCTAATTAATTATTTGGTTATTGTTATGTCTAGTCAATAAAAGGAGAACTTTCAGACAATAAATTTATAAATGAATAAATTTATAGAAACGTAGTAACGGAAGAGTGGATATTATAGTAACGTAAACGTATTGTAGGGTAATAATTAAGTATAGGCTTGTAAATTAGATTTTATGACGATAAATGTGGATAATGCAAATTGTCACAATTTGATTTAAAGTTAATTTTAAGAAACAAACAAATGTTGAATCTGTGAATGTAGTACAAATATTAACTTGAATGGTGTTCATTAATACAAAGATGTAATTAGTAAGATAGTAATAATTTATGCCTGTAGTGAAAAGAAATCTAATAGAGACATAAACTCTAATTATATAAAGGAGTATAGATCCGAACAAATTTATGAAGATTGATAAGGACAGTGTTTGTAACAAGTTTGGTTATTGATATTTGAAAGATAGAGATGTGTAAATACGTTAATGAATTTATAATGGGAAGGAATGTTAGAATGAAAAGAATATATATAATAATAAGCAATTGATTCAATTAAGGGAATTAAATTATAATAAATGGTCATTTAATAAATTTAACGTTCTGTGAGAAATCATAATAATTGTGTAAAATCAGTACAAGTTGGAAATGCATAAACCTTAATAAACATTCTAACTTAATAAATTTATGCAAATGTGGGAATTAGTTATAAGCGTGTAATTATGGGTATGATAACAATTAGTATAAAATACCTATATATTGGAAACACATTTGTAAAGCATAATTAATTGAGTTGGTGAATTGGGAATGAATTCAAAGTATATGAACATTTATGTTATATAAATAAGAATTAACGCAGTAGCTAAATTTGTGAAATCTAAATCTATGGAACAAAGGGTGTAAGATCTTTACTGATGGAAATTAACGTTACAAGTAGTGTAAATTCCTATTTTAATAAGACTATGGGTTATAGTAAAGATTTTTAAATCATGATTTGTCCACGTGAATAAAATGGAATGAAGGTAGTTGATTTTTGCAATTAAGGAAATTAAACGTTTATTTTTACGTTAAGTGAAATTTAAGTTGGGATTTAAAATATTTGTGTATGTTAATTTCATGCATTTGGCTATAATGGATTTAATAATAAAAATGGAATAGTGAAATAAAATGGATTTAATAAATTTATCAAAATTATAATGTTAAATTCATTAAGATTGGAATTATTAAATAGTTGAGAAAATAAAGGGAATGGAAGTAAAGTTATTAATAATTTGAATTTAACTTATGGTAAAACGGTTAATTGCAATCAAACGAGTTGAAATGGAAATCAAGTTATTTATTCAATTAGATTTAAGATGAGAGTATAAAGGTAGAAGATTTAAAATAATTGGGTTTTAGAATAAAATTTATAATTTCCAATTAATAAGAAAGTGCAGATATTAACACTAAAAATTTATATACTGATAGATTTTAATTTACATCCAAGCTTGGTAAATAATTTAGAATTGATTGAAGTATATAAATAATGAGATGTGGCCTATATTAGAAGTTGAAATATAAAAATTGGATTTTTATGATTTATTTAATTGATTTAATAAATATTAAAAATAGCCATTTTTGTCACGGACTCGGATTTCGACGAAACCAGTTTCATCGGATCCGTATCGGTGAATTATTATAGGGTTTCAATTTTCGTATCGATCGGACTTGTCGTTTGATCGTACGGACGCGAAACGCCTTGAAATCAATTTTAGTAAAATCAATTTGAAATCAATTTGGAAATCTTGTTTTCAGCATAACTTCTTCATACGATCAAATTTGGTCGCGAAACCTTTTCCATCGTGTTCAGAATATTTTAAATTACCTAGTTAGATATATAGATTTAATAAATTCGATTCCGGAGGCATAGCGGGCTTTTTGGGCCAACTACCGTTTAGCACGTTCGTTATCCGTACCCACCTAGCCTTCTTCTATTTGTCTATATATATGCGATCATAAACCCTAGCCTCCTTTCTATTGTAATTGTCTGTACGTACATTTTCTTCATCTCTTTCTCCTCCCCAATGGTTGCAAAACCTAGATCTATCCACAGTTCAAAATCAAAAGTCAAAACTCAAAAATTTCAGAAAATTCCAGAAAAAATATATGTTGAAGTATTCAATACGCGTAATTCAGTGGTGGAATTCGTTTCTGGTTTCGAGGCGTCGTTTGTCCAGAATTTGCAATTCTTTCCTGACCGTTCGTAAGGAATCTTTGACGATCCAACGGTGGATCTGCGACGATTTCTCGATCGGGGAACATCAGGCTGTAGAGGAAGCCAGGGGCTTCAAATCCATGCGGTTACATCACCTCCTAGTGACCGAGATTGCCAGAATTTGGCCAGGGGAGGGGCGGCGGTCGCGCACGACCTGGGGGCACCGGAGGTCGCGATATTGTAGGCGTAGGGGCGGCGTGAGGTGGAGATCGCGATGGCGAAGTCTGATCTTGTCGAAGTGGAGTGTAGAGGCCGTGGAAATTGGATGAAGGTTGGAGCTGTAGGCGGCTAGGGTTGTGAAGCCTTCAGGCACGAACGGGTTGAGCTGGAAGATGGATCCATGTATGCTTACGTGGCAAGTATGGTTTTGATTGTTGTTTAAATTTTAAATTCGAATCTTTGAACGTTTTATCTAATAACTTTTACGTACGTGATCCGTTTCAAACGAAATTTTTTTTGTTAGGTTCGTATTTAAATTCCGGACCTAATGAGGCTGGTTTGGATGGATTTGGAGACCGTCAAAATTTTGAGTTTAAATTGAATTTAAATTCGATTTAAATTCCAAAGGTGAGTGTTTTAACCCACCCACAATTACTAGAAGCTTTTATGTTTGTTAAATAAGTTTTAGAAATGAATAGAAATTTATTTATGGGTATCTGGCATGTTTATTTCATTCATATCTGTTGAATTGCATTTTATTAAATTTAACTGTTAATTTAATTGATTTATTGCGTATTAATTGACTGTTGGAAATTATTGTTGCATATGAATTGCTAGTTAACAGTTGTATAAATTATTACTGAATAAACTGTTAGATTAATAGTTGATAAATATAATTTGAATAAACTGCCAGTTATCACTTGTTATATATGATCACATATATAATTGTTATTGATTGATATTGATCGATGTGTGATTGGATGATGGATGTGTTGTTGAATGAATGTTTTATTTGGATACCATTTAACTGCAAGTTAGTATGCATTTACATTTCATTCGGGATTGCGGTTTGAAATGATATACAACCGCAGTTTTATTTTTTAAATTGCGGATTGAAATGATAAATATCCGTATCACTTTACCATAGGATAGAAAACTATATACAGGCACCGCGGTCTATATATAACTATTTTTAATGAGATTTCTATGGTTTGGATGGAATACGGTTTATAAAAATCTTAAATTTTATACTGAATAAATGTTTTCTTCCATATTTATATACATATGAAGTTGAAAAATTTGAAATAAAAAGGTGTATAAATCTCTTTATTAAAATGGAAGAAAATTTAGAAAATGGAGTTTGATAATTTATATCCTATGTTTAAATGTTAAGTTGGAAATTTTAAGATAGTATATTTACCATTGGATTTTTCCCAAAATAAATTGAAATGAATATTCTAGTATAATTTGAATTGGAAAATATATATATTTTATTACTAGAAATTGAAGTCTTATTATTTATGGATTTTATGTGAATGTTCAAAACTAATTAATAGAACATTTGATTTGTTGAAAGAATAAAAATCCAACTTTAGTTGAAATACTAACCCTCAAGATGGATATAAAAATATATAAATTGGAATGGTTGGGACTTGAAATAATATTTTGGATTATGGTTTTAACATTGAGTAAAGAAATATTCACAAAGCCATGTAAATTATTTTCCGTACAAAGTAACCATAAAGTTAAATCACTTATTTTATATATTGTTGAATATCCAAACCATTTAGTTTGAAAGTAATGGTTTTAAAAACTATGGATTTCGAAGTATTATGTTGAAAGTTAATGTTCAAATATTTGGTTACAAGGAATTATAAATTTTAAAAGTGGCATAATTTTTGGAAAAGATTTATATTTGGGAAATGATATCATTGATTTGGGTTTTATAAAAATAATATCAAAATGAATCTTTTTGGGTTTTAAAGAAGAAATGATATCGTAATATTATGGTTTTGAAATGGATTTTATTTTGGTTTTAAAAGTATAAACTATTTTTAAAATGACCGCAGTGTTATAATAAAGATGGGTTGGCAAAGAGACCGGGATCGGATATCTGACATACTCTCTGTCGATACCGAAAACCACTTTGACTAACCGTGTACGCGGTGGAGATTTCAGAATGAAGTAGGTGGCGGCGACGTTTCCTGTAAGGTAAATACGTGGACCCAACTCCCGTGAGTTGGCATAAGGTGGCTAAAACATGAGCGATTCTCAGGCCAATGAGGTCATTCCTCTGATCGGACGCTCCTCTTCGATATTATACTTTGACTTGGATTTGATTCAGTGGCCACTACTATATTTTGATTTTGGGGAGTTAGTCCGAGGTGGGCGGTAACTGCGGCTACGCGTTTCCACCAGCCTGGATAGCAATTGGTATATCTACCCTGGCATTGCCTAGTTGTGCCGTGTCACCTACCATATCGAGCCTTTACTACGAGTTTCTATTTGTGTCGTACCTATGGAGTATCCTCTGGTAGCTTCCCGATCAGGAGGTATTACGGTACTGTATAGACTATTGGCATTTTACGTGTTAAGGTGGAAAATGTAAAGCCTTAACGCTATTTAAAAGTAAGTTTATTTTATAAATAGACACTATTATAATAGCGCAATATACTACATAGTAAATAGTTTAACGGATCCTTAGGAGATGTAAATCCCGAGCATCTCTTGAGTTACTGTACTCATATTTATTTCTGTTTATTTAACTCACATAAGATATTCTAGTCTGACTCGGGTGTTTTTGTCTTTTCAAATTCGCTCGGGTCAGTCCGAGCGTTTCAGGATTTGAAGATTTAGCTTTGGAGGACGAAGACGAAGATTTGTATTATTATTATGTATACTAGTGCACTACACCATTTAATTCCGCTGCATTGTTGTATTGGTATGTGTAACTCTGATATTTATTGCACAAGAAAAATAAATTATTTTGTAAAACAGTTTCATGAACTGTAAATTTGATTATTATATTTTATCCTTCCGCTGTGAGATTCTGTTTTGTTTTATTTCTTCTCTGTTTTTCTCATTTACCCCATAACAATCCGCCCTTCCGTATGGTTTGAGTTGGCACGTGTGTCGGTTTAAAGTGTGCGAAAAGGCGGGATGTTACAACTAAGTACTTAAAAAGGATATGACAGTTGCGATTAAGGAAAATACTATCAAAGAAACTTTTTCTTTGGATAATGGACAAAGTACAAGTTTTGAAAATTCTAGTCAGATTCCTACATTTAAACAGAATGAAATCCTTTATGCAAGTACATGTTTCCTACGTTTAGTTGATTTCTAACTTTTAGACAAAAATTATACTAGTAGAAAAACCATTTCAGATAAAGGACTTCTTCCATGTGATGACCATGCGCCATGCACACGAATATTGATCTTTATTGACAATATTGTCGCTCTTCCCACATTTAAAAGGTCTACTTAATCAAAATGGTCATTGTTGACGCTACTGGATTCCTTGCTTATAACCTGACGGACTATTCATCACTTTCTTTAACATATTTTCTTTAAATACAATAGAAGTGTTCATGTGTGTAAAAACAAAATTTTGTTTTTATTTATAGAGAAATAATGCCTAATCCTTATAAAGGAAAATAATAACTAATACTTCAACATTATTTTTACATCTAACATTAACTTATCCAATTCCAAGCCAACATTCCTTTTGATATATTTTGCAACTAAACATTTTAAAGGAAAATTCACAAATTTCTCTAATTCCGGATAATATGAAAATATACCAAATTCTTAAATCCTTAATATTCCTTTTAAAGCTTAATATCATTGATTAAGTAGTTTACAAAACTAGGTAGAAGGCAACAAAGGAGGTTGCCCAAAAAATTACGAAAACTAATTATTCCTTTATACTCAGTGTCAGTCAATTAGTTTCCCTTTCACAAAAATAAAAGAATATCTAAGATGTTATGAATCTCATTCTTACTCTCATTCCTGCTTTTCATATAATTATTTAGTTGATAAATTTAACTAAAGACAAACCTTTAAATAAAAAAGAATAAGACACCCCTTCTTACGCTTTTTACTCTTACGAAGCTTTTTCGTGTTTCTTATGTATAAGAATTGCATTTAAGCAAGCACTAAATGGAAATGTAATTTTAAATGACCCATTCATTATATATTTTAAAATTCACTCATTGTTTTGAATATGCTTCGTACCATACAAAAATTTCTAGTTATTAATCACTTATCTTTATCTGAAAAAAATAAGATTGTCAAATACTTGAATTTGAATGATGGAAACTAAAATTAAAAATATTTGTTTTAGATATAAAAGAATACAATATATAAATAGTTAATGTATAGGGACATTAGGTACCTCATTAATCTATTTTAATCAGCATAGAACATCAACCCATTTGTTAAACTAAATGCCTACATTTTTTCACATGTACGTTGCATGAAATATAATCCTTTTAACTTAGGGTTGTTATTATTCAATCTAAGCTATATTCCAAATGACCTTCATAAATGAAGATTCACATTTTTGATAAGCACAATCAACATAAGTGAAAAGAGAACATCAAGAATATTAAGTAAACAAATCAATAAATCAAAAGTTTTGATGATATGCAAATTGTATCTTAACAAATAATAAATGATGTCCGAAAATGTAATAACCCGCATATTTAACGATTATATATTTAAATATAACGTCGTTAGTCGGATTTTGGGTCCGAAAAGCTACTTTCTGCAAATGACCGAATTGGAACTCGAAACTACCTCCATTGGTTCCAAAATGGCGTTTGCGATCTTTTTGAGTATAATCTTGATATGTTTGGAGTTTGTGAAATTTTGACCCTTTTCTATTGGGTTTTGGGTTTGGGTTCAGCCCACTAGCTAACTAAACCCTCTAACTTAGCCCCTTCTCTACATTCATCTTCATTTCATTTCATTTCTTAAGCTAAAACTGAAAATGGTGGAAGGGAAAGAGAAATAGAAATTTGCAAGCCCTAGTTTCTTCTTTGTAACTTGATTTCTTGCTCCAAAATCAAAGAGAATCCATAGGTAAGCTCTTCTTCATCTTCTCCAACTCTTCTCCTCTTCAATTTCAGAAAATTTCCTAAACCTAAATTGGGAGATATGTGGTTTATTCTTAGATTGAAGCTTGTTGGGTTGAAGTAGTGTTTGGTTGGTCTTCTCCTTGTTATTGAGCTCCATCTTCTTTGTTTTTGGAAAAAGGTGAGTTTTGAACTCACATCTACTTCTCTTGATTTCATTAATGTTGGGTATGAATTCCTAACACCTTGTTCATATGCACTTGCTTTTGGTTTAGATTGAATTGGTGAATATCCGAATTTTTAGTGTTTGGGTTCAATTCTTTAAAGATCCTAACTTTGATATGTGAATATGTTTTTGGTTGCGAATCGGAGAGCTAATGGAGCTGGGGTATCTATTGGCTAAAGCTCCTTAGGACCATTGTTCGAACGGTCGCGGTTTGAAAGAATTTGCATTTCATTGAAATAGGGCAGGAAGTGCAAAATCATCAGGTTCGGCCGACCGAGCCCTGTAGCCGGTTGACCGACCTGCTACCCCGTGCCATGTTCTAATTTCTGCATCTGGCCAGCCGACCGAGCCCTGCAACCGGTCGACCGACCTGCTCCTATTTTGCTGTTTTGCCTATTTTTGCTCATTTTGATTGGTTTTCCAAATTTTATCGATTCGAGTTGGTTTTTAGTGGTTGTTATTGCATCTTTGACTTTGATAACTTATTCTTGACTTCATCCACGGGTTTTTATAAAATAATCTCTCGAATCACATTTAAAAGCTCGTTTCTCCAATTTATAAATTCTATTTATAATGCACACTTTCGCACTTCGAGCGGAGTGGAAGGGTGATTAAATGGTTAGGTAAAACACGGGCCATGAATCCATGCGTTTATCTTTCCGATTAGTCCCCGACCTATTCGATTGATTGTTTTGACCTTCAGGTTTGGTTTATCGATGACATGAGGTAAACTTTGTACTGCTTTGAGTGTGAAAGTGTCTGACGGATAGTAAATCGTTTAGTGCGAACGAGTGGTTATGGGACATACGTTAACACTTTTCGGATTCCTTTTCGAGAGTTGTGACACATTCCGCCAGTTAGTGGTGTCCAGTACTGGGTCTCTGACCTTCACCACTACGGTTTGTTGCCTTCGGGTGTGTGCCTTCGGGTTTGTGCCTTCAGGTTTGTTGCCCTTTAGTATCGCTTCCGATGTTGGTCGTTATGAGCCGCATGGGTGATATTGGGTTGCCCTTTAGTATCGCTTCCGATGTTGGTCGTTATGAGCCGCATGTGTGATATTGGGTTTGGAGTCTTCGGGCTCATGGATCCTTGTTTGTACAGTACTGAGCTCGAGCAAATTTTCTGATGTTTCATTCATATGTATATTCCCTTGGTATCGCCCTTCGGTGTTGGTCATTATGAGCCGCATGATGCGTAGCGTTTACCTTGTGGAACTTGTATACCTTATTGGTATTTGTTATTACCTTTTTGGCTTGCTTTAGGATATTCTTATCCTTTGTTTCTATATGTTGCCGATGATATGAGGCTTGTTATCATATGATTCATCTTTTGTTAGATGATTGTGTTATCTCCTTTGGAGATATCTATTATGCTTTGTAACCTTGCAGGTTTATTGTTGTTCAGTTTATCTAACTGATTTGTTTAGCTAGACTGACCCGTGTATTTTATACTCGGGTCAGACCGAGATGTTTCAGGTTAGGTACATTTGGACTTAGCCTATTTTGCTTCCGCATGGACTACTCTGCTAGCTTCTTTTTGTCATATCTTTTTGTGTAGTCCCATTTTGTAGTAACTCTGATATGTATTCTGTTGACTCGTCTGTATATCGTGGTTTGCTATACCACTTGACATGTATTATTTTTTATACTCTGTTATGTAGCAGTATATGTGTATATGATGATTTACTATTCTGTGATGTATATTACATTTGAGTTGTCATATTCTGTTCTGATAGATCCTTCAACCACCTATGGTTTTGTTTTAAGTATTCATTGAGTATGTCGACCTGCTTGGTATGTTTATTGTCGATGTATTCAATAGATATTTAGAGCAAGGCTATAGATGGTCGCTCCCAACCAGCCTTATTCTCCGTGTTAGTTGACGGCATTACCTTGTAGTGTCCTTGGCTAGCGTGGGTACAGAGGTGGGGCGTCACAGCGTGGTATCAGAGCCGAGTTCAGGACAAAATATGATAAACACAGAATAGAGCACATATTATGGTACATCAAAGTGTACAAGTGATACAAATCTTTGAATCATCGTGTCTCTTTATTCCATCAAGGTTAGATAGATATTGGGAATACGTCTAGGAATGCATTTTATTCCATAGTATTCCATATTGTAATATCTACCTTGTGAATAATCTTGTTCTTATCTTACTTTCAGCGTATGGCTGGAAGAGGCAGGGGATGACGTTCGGATGCTGGGCAATCCAGTGGCTCACATCCGGATGGCGTTTATATGTCCGCCGATCAGTTTTTGGAGTTGTTTAGGAGCACTCAGCCTCCATTTCCTTCTCGAGTGTCTCCACCTCGCAAGTCTGCCTTTGCACGTCAGTGCAGTGATTTTGCTCATCTTGGAGGAAAGCCGTTTAAAGGCTCTGAATCCGTTCTTGAAGTCCAAGCTTGGTTTCGCACATGCGAGCGTATCTTCTCTCGTATGGATCTTTCTGACCATGATAGAGTTCTTGTAACTTCTAGCTTATTACAAGAGCGTGCTCTTGATTGGTATGAGCTTCTTGTAGCCGAGATTGATGAGTCTACTCTTTCTTGGACTCAGTTTCGGGAGCGATTTGAACTCAAGTTCGTTCCTGAATCTGAAAATGTTTTATTGACCCGTCGCTTCCTTGAGTTGAAGCAAGGGAAATCTTCTGTTTCTGAGTATGTTGCATCATTCGAGGCTTTATCTAAGTATGGTCTTGAATTTATCAGCACTTCTTATAAGAAGAATTTGAAGTTTGTCTCTGGCCTTAAGAAATATCTTAAGAAATCTTTGTTGCTCCAGCTTAAACTTTCTTTTGAGGAGTTGGTTGATTCGGCACTTCATCTCGAGACTGTCGAGAAGGAGTGTGATAGTGATGTTGATGTTGAGGTTTCTAAGAACCCCAACAAGAGGCCGATTCCATTTCAGAAGTCCAGGTCTTTTCCTTCTAAGAAGAAGAAGACTGGTGGTCCTAGTTCTCAGCCTCAGTCTTCCGGAACACCTTTTGTTCGAAAGTGTTTCAATTGTGGTTCTCCGGATCATATTATTCGAGCTTGTCCTAAGCCTCTCTTCTGCCATTATTGCAAGAAGGAAGGTCACCATGTTACATCTTGCCCTACCGTTCCGGCTAGTGCCAAGTCTAGCAGGCTTTATGCTGCTAAGGCTTCTGAAGGTCCTTCTGAACCCAAAGGTATATCTCCATCTATTTTGGAAGGTTCTATTTTATTTTATGATCATAGTATTCGAGTTCTTTTCGATACGGGTGCTTCACATTCTTTCCTATCGAAGAAGCTCGTTGATGATTTATCTTTGGATGTTTCTTGTATGGTTACTTCTTTAAGGATTGCGAATCCTATTGGGGGATCCGCGACCCTTAGTTTGCTTTGTGATGATGTTGAGATTGTTTTATGTGGTTTTTCTTTTCGTGCGAATCTGCACGTTATTTCTTGTCTGGGATTTGATATGATTTTGGGTATGGACTGGCTAGTGAGATATGATGCCAGGATTATTTGTTCGGAGAGAATTTTGTATCTTCGACATCCGGATTCTCCTACTCAGCTATCTCTTGTTCTTCGGGATGTGCATAATTCCATGATGGCTTTATATTCTCTTGACTCGCGAGATGATGATGATATGTCTCGTATTCCTATTGCTTGTGACTTTTCTGATGTATTTGAGCCTGTATCAGGTTTGCCACCCAAGCGGGCAATTGAGTTCCGCATTGATCTCATTCCAGGCGTGCAGCCAGTTAGTCGTCCTCCCATGAGGATGTCTACAAAGGAAAATGAGGAACTCAAGAAGCAGCTTTTAGAGCTTGAGTCCAAGCAGTTGATTCAGTCCATTTTTTCTTCGTGGGGATCCGCGGTCGCCTTCGTGAAGAAATCCGATGGAACTCTTAGGCTTTGCATTGACTATCGCAAGCTTAATGAGTTAACCATCAGGAATAGGTATCCATTGCCTAGGATCGATGACATGTTCGATCTATTGAGTGGTGCTAAGGTCTTTTCTCAGCTTGACCTTGCCACAGGTTTTCATCAATTACGAGTTGCGGAGGATAGCATACCTCTTACCGCTTTCCACACTCGTTATGGTTCTTTTGAGTGACTCGTTATGCCGTTCGGTTTGACGAACGCTCCTGCTTTCTTTGTTGATCTCATGAATCGGGTATTCCGGGAATATCTCGATAAGTTCGTCCTTGTGTTCATTGATGATATCCTTATTTATTCTAAGTCTGAAGCTGAGCATGCTAATCACTTGAGAATTGTCTTGAGTACTCTCCGTCATCATCAGCTTAGAGCCAAATTCTCCAAGTGCCACTTTTGGGAGAATAAGGTTAAGTTCTTAGGCCATGTTGTATCTTCCGATGGCATTTCTGTCGATCCCTCAAAGATCGAAGCCATCCAGAATTGGAAGAGGCCCGAGAATGTGCATGAGATTCGTAGTTTCCTTGGATTGACGGGTTATTACCGTCGGTTCATTAAGGATTTTTCCCGTGTTGTGCTTCCTCTCACTTGCCTTACTCGGAAAGGCATTCGTTTTATTTGGTCCGACAAGTGTGAAGCTTCCTTTCTGACATTGAAGGAACTTCTCACAGATGCTCCTATTCTTGTGGTTCCCGAAGGGAATCATGATCTTGTTGTCTACACCGATGCTTGTGGTAGTGGTCTTGGTGCTGTTCTTATGCAGAAGGATCGGGTAGTTGCTTATGCTTCTAGGCAACTGCGTCCGAATGAAGTTCGTTATGCCACTCATGATCTTGAGTTAGCCGCCATTGTCTTTGCCTTGAAGATTTGGCGACACTATTTATTGGGCGAGCGCTTCATTCTCTATACCGATCATAAATCTTTAAAGTATTTGTTCACTCAGAAGGAACTCAATATGAGACAACAACGTTGGCTCGAGTTTCTTGCTTCCTATGACTTTGATATCCTGTATACCCCTGGTAAGGGTAATCGTGTTGCAGATGCGCTTAGTCGTAAACATTCGGCTGTTGTTTCTATGATGCTTGCCGAATGGAATGTTCTTGAGACTCTATCTTTTTGTGAAATTCGGGATCGAGGTTCATCTTCTGATTCTCCTATTCTATTATTTAGTTTGGGAGCTCGACCTATTTTATTGGATCGTATTGCCGATGCCCAACGGCGTGATCCTGATTTGTTGCATCTTATTCAGCTTTGTGAGTCTGGATCTTGTGATGAGGTGTTGCGAGATTTTAGCCTTGATTCTCATGGGTGTCTTCGTAAGAAGAACCATCTTTTTGTGCCTTCTGATCTTGCACTTAGGCATGACATTCTTGATGATTGTCACCGTTCTAAGTATACCATTCATCCTGGTAGTAGCAAGATGTATGCCGATATGCATCGTCTTTATTATTGGGAAGGCATGAAGCGCGATGTGGCGAGTTATGTGAGTAATTGCATAACTTGTCAGCGTTTTAAGGCCGAGCATCAGCGTCCTTCTGGTCTTCTTCAACCTCTTAAGATTCCATTGTGGAAATGGGATCAAATATCTATGGATTTCATTGACGGCCTACCTCGTTCGAGATCAGGCCATTCTAGCATTTGGGTTATTGTTGATCGCCTCACTAAGTCTGCTCATTTTGTTCCTATTAAGTCTAATAGAACTGCTTCGCATTTGGCTAAGTTATATGTCAAGGAAATCGTGAGACTTCACGATGTTCCTAGTTCTATTGTGAGTGACCGTGATCCTTTATTCACGAGTCATTTTTGGAAGAGTCTTCAGCAAGCTTTGGGAACGAAGCTTAATTTTAGCACAGCTTATCATCCGCAGTCTGATGGACAGACTGAACGGGTGAATCGTATCTTGGAAGATCTTCTCCGTATTTGTATTTTTGATTTCGGTGGTAGTTGGGAGGATCATCTACCTCTTGTAGAATTCTCCTACAACAATAGCTTTCAATCTAATATCGGTATGGCTCCTTTCGAAGCCTTATACGGAAGGCCATGTCGATCACCTTCATGTTGATTGGAATTTGGAAAGAAGCTTATTCTTGGTCCAGATTTTGTTCGTGATTCGTCCGAGAAGATTGATCTTATCCGGTTGAGAATGAAAGAGGCACAAAGTCGCCAGACATCCTACGCGGACAACCGTAGGAAACCTCTCGAGTTCTCAGTTGGTGATCTTGTATTTATTCGTGTTTCTCCTTTGAAGGGGGTTATGCGTTTCAGTACGACTGGGAAATTGGCTCCTCGCTTTATAGGACCATTTTCTATTACTGAACGTATTAGCCCTGTGGCTTATAGAGTTTCACTTCCAGCTCATCTATCTGGCATTCATGACGTGTTTCACGTCTCGCAATTTCGGAAGTGTCTTCGGGAGTCGGATTCTGTTATTACTTCTCCTGATTTGTTAGAGCTTGAGATCTCACCGGACTTATCTATTGTACAGCAACCTATTCGCGTACTTGACACGGAGGTGCGACAACTTCGGAACAAGGACGTGCCGCTCGTTAAAGTTCAATGGTCCGCTGATCCTAATGACTGTACTTGGGAAACCAGAGAGTTTATTGAGCGATCTTATCCGGGTTTTCTATCTTAGCTTGTGAACGGTGAGTATGTCCTTTCATCTCATGCTTATTTCCTTTTTCTTTTGAATGTTGTATGTATGTAGTTGTTACAAATATCATCTCTAGGAATTGCAGGGACGCAATTTTGTAAGGAGGGGAGATCTGTAACAACCCGCATATTTAACGATTATATATTTAAATGTTTTATTTAAATATAACGTCGTTAGTCGGATTTTGGGTCCGAAAAGCTACTTTCTGCAAATGGCCGAATTGGAACTCGAAACTACCTCCATTGGTTCCAAAATGGCGTTTTTGATCTTTTTGAGTATAATCTTTGATATGTTTGGAGTTTGTGAAATTTTGACCCTTTTCTATTGGGTTTTGGGTTTGGGTTCAGCCCACTAGCTAACTAAACCCTCTAACTTAGCCCCTTCTCTACATTCATCTTCATTTCATTTCATTTCTTAAGCTAAAACTGAAAATGGTGGAAGGGAAAGAGAAATAGAAATTTGCAAGCCCTAGTTTCTTCTTTGTAACTTGATTTCTTGCTCCAAAATTAAAGAGAATCCATAGGTAAGCTCTTCTTCATCTTCTCTAACTCTTCTCCTCTTCAATTTCAGAAAATTTCCTAAACCTAAATTGGGAAATATGTGGTTTATTCTTAGATTGAAGCTTGTTGGGTTGAAGTAGTGTTTGGTTGATCTTCTCCTCGTTATTGAGCTCCATCTTCTTTGTTTTTGGAAAAAGGTGAGTTTTGAACTCACATCTACTTCTCTTGATTTCATTGATGTTGGGTATGAATTCCTAACACCTTGTTCATATGCACTTGCTTTTGGTTTGGATTGAATTGGTGAATATCCGAATTTTTAGTGCTTGGGTTCAATTCTTTAAAGATCCTAACTTTGATATGTGAATATGTTTTTGGTTGCGAATCGGAGAGCTAATGGAGCTGGGGTATCTATTGGCTAAAGCTCCTTAGGTCCATTGCTCGAACGATCGCGGTTTGGAAGAATTTGCATTTCATTGAAATAGGGCAGGAAGTGCAAAATCATCAGGTTCGGCCGACCGAGCCCTGTAGCCGGTCGACCGACCTACTACCCCGTGCCATGTTCTAATTTCTGCATCTGGCCAGCCGACCGAGCCCTACAACCGGTCGACCGACCTGCTCCTATTTTGCTGTTTTGCCTATTTTTGCTCATTTTGATTGGTTTTCGAAATTTTATCGATTCGAGTTGGTTTTTAGTGGTTGTTATTGCACCTTTGACTTTGATAACTTATTCTTGACTTCATCCACGGGTTTTTGTAAAATAATCTCTCGAATCACATTTAAAAGCTCGTTTCTCCAGTTTATAAATTCTATTTGTAATGCACACTTTCGCACTTCGAGCGGAGTGGAAGGGTGATTAAATGGTTAGGTAAAACATGGACCATGAATCCATGCGTTTATCTTTCCGATTAGTCCCCGACCTATTCGATTGATTGTTTTGACCTTCGGGTTTGGTTTATCGATGACATGAGGTAAACTTTGTACTGCTTTGAGTGTGAAAGTGACTGACGGATAGTAAATCGTTTAGTGCGAACGAGTGGTTATGGGACATACGTTAACACTTTTCGGATTCCTTTTCGAGAGTTGTGACACATTCCGCCAGTTAGTGGTGTCCAGTACTGGGTCTCTGACCTTCACCACTACGGTTTGTTGCCTTCGGGTTTGTGCCTTCGGGTTTGTGCCTTCGGGTTTGTTGCCCTTTAGTATCGCTTTCGATGTTGGTCGTTATGAGCTGCATGGGTGATATTGGGTTGCCCTTTAGTATCGCTTCCGATGTTGGTCGTTATGAGCCGCATGGGTGATATTGGGTTTGGAGTCTTTAGGCTCATGGATCCTTGTTTGTACAGTACTGAGCTCGAGCAAATTTTCTGATGTTTCATTCATATGTATATTCCCTTGGTATCGCCCTTCGGTGTTGGTCATTATGAGCCGCATGATGCGTAGCGTTTACCTTGTGGAACTTGTATACCTTATTGGTATTTTTTATTGCCTTTTTGGCTTGCTTTGGGATATTCTTATCCTTTGTTTCTATATGTTGCCGATGATATGAGGCTTTTTATCATATGATTCATCTTTTGTTAGATGATTATGTTATCTCCTTTGGAGATATCTATTATGCTTTGTAACCTTGCAGGTTTATTGTTGTTCAGTTTATATAAACTGATTTGTTTAGCTAGACTGACCCGTGTATTTTATACTCGGGTCAGACCGAGATGTTTCAGGTTAGGTACATTTGGACTTAGCCTATTTTGCTTCCACATGGACTACTCTGCTAGCTTCTTTTTGTCATAGCTTTTTGTGTAGTCCCATTTTGTAGTAACTCTGATATGTATTCTATTGACTCGTTTGTATATCGTGGTTTGCTATACCACTTGACATGTATTATTTTGTATACTCTGTTATGTAGCAGTATATGTGTATATGATGATTTACTGTTCTGTGATGTATATTACATTTGAGTTGTCATATTCTGTTCTGATAGATCCTTCAACCACCTATGGTTTTGTTTTAAGTATTCATTGAGTATGTCGACCTGCTTGGTATGTTTATTGTCGATGTATTCAATAGATAGTTAGAGCAAGACTATAGATGGTCGCTCCCAACCAGCCTTATTCTCCGTGTTAGTTGACGGCATTATCTTGTAGTGTCCTTGGCTAGCGTGGGTATAGAGGTGGGGCGTCATAGAAAATATTACGAAATTCAAATAATAGTAGGTCAGGAACCAAGTTCATATAATATGCTAATCAATATAAGAAAACTTTTGCAAAATCATTATTATTTTGATCCATTTTCCATTTCATAAGGTCTTAATTTTTCTTATTGATTACTAAAAAGTTTACCCAAACAAAATTCAAGATAAGAAAACATTAGATCAGAAATATTATGATAATTATCTTATTTTTAATGGTGAACATCATCACAAAGCACCTCTCATCTGACCTTTGGAAATCTGTCTATCGATAAAATAAAAGTTGCCTTCTCCCCTTTAATTCATCACAACTCCTCTTCCCAATGTGATTCTTAAACATTTTTTATTAGACCTTAGAACTACATTAGTCCATATGCTACACTTATATCAATCAAACATTTAATGGAGAGGAGACTTTGATAATTAGTGAAAATTTGATCGATGTGAACTAAAATGATTATGAAGTTGGAATTTGGGAGTTAGATTTGGGTTTTTTCTATTTGGGAAAAAGAAAGCAATAGAGAGCGAAAAGATTACAAGGCAAACTTAATTTTTTCTTGCTTCACTTGCGATCTATTTTATGTATTTAAGAGCTAATATCCGCCGTTCAATACAATCTAATGGTTCAAAATAACTATCTGTATCATGGTGATATGTTCGTTTCAATAATTACACAGATTACTAATTTCAAATTATAAAATATTTTACTATATCTAATAAATGTGCAGTCTATTTTACAATTTTTGAAAGACGTTAGTGAAAACAGAATGTATCTCAATATTAGTTAAATATTATTAACAGTAATATTTAATAGAAGGTTTTTTATATATCCATTTCGTAATGGTTGTAATTCTTTGTTATAATACAAAGTTTAACTATATTAAATAAATGTTCTGAAACATGTTTATTGCAATAATGAATTATCGTCCAATTGACGTAATTAACAACATTTATTAAAGATTATTAACCATAATATTTTTAACCATTTTAAAACAACATTGTCCAAAATATATGAACTATAATGACTTTGTATAGATTTTTTCAAATAAAAAGAATACGTCATCACTGTCCAAGCGCTCCGACTTTGATGCGAGAGGTCATAGATTCAAAAATTACGTAGCATGATTTGAACCGCTAGACATACATTGACATGTAGTATGTTGTATACTATCTAAGACTTGTAGTACTAATATGTGCTACCACTCAAGTACCTTTCTTTAAAAAAATGATTTTTATGCCGATGAATTATGAGTTTGCAATGTTTGGTTCATAATTTTGAGTACAATAATTTACAATATACAAAATTCGTCGGTTAATTTAAAATTTTCAAGAGCATTGCACAAATATCCTGAACAAAAAGACAAATTCATATAATGCAAAAAGAAACAATGTTTGAATAATTTTCTACAAGTATTTGGAACAACGGTAATCATTAATCATATAACAACATTTGTACAGGAAAATTGTCATGAAAATCTATTATAACACTTTTCTCGGTAAATGCTGTGAAAGATTTACTATTTTTAAAATAGTTTGGTGAACTATTGCAAATGCAGCGTTGTAAAATGATATTTTTCCTGTAATAATCTAATGTTTGCTGTCGAAATTTTGCCTCCCGTTTCATGGGCTAATAGCATATTTTATCCCAAGGAAATATATTTAATTAAATCCAATTTAATTACTTATTGATATCTCATATCGATCGATATATTTATAACTATTATAAATATATATAGGTTAAAGTTGAAAACTTCTTAGAGGATTCTTCTTAGATAAGGACTCTCCCTTTGGATTCGTTAAATCAATGTTGATGCATAGATGGAAATATAAAGAGAAAATCTTTATAAGGTATGATAGCTCTTTATTCTTTTTCGAATTCACATGCTTTGATGGTCGACAGGGAGTCCTTAAAGCTGAACCCATCATTATCGACAATAAGTCGTTTATTATTATGAAATGATCACCCTCCATTGACTCTGCTATAGAACAGGTTCTCTCTATTCCTATTTGGGTCCAATTCTCGAAATTCCATCAATGCATTGATCTTTAGTTGTTATTAATTGGTTAGCAAATTTGATTAGAGCTCTGGTCTGTTTTGATGTTGCCATGGTCAGGATGGAAAGACTAGTTTATGCTAGGGCGTTGATAGAGGTTACTCTGAATCGTCTGCTGCCTTCTGTTCTTTCTATTGAGTAAACCCCTGGGCTAGTACCTAGTGTTGATATCAACTACTTGTGGAAGCTTCCTATCTGTACTATATGTAAGTCTTTTGATCACTCATTCGATTCTTGCTCGCACTCCTCTTAGTTTCCTCCTACGAAGGTTCCTCTTCTTAGACCCTCTAAGAAATCTTAGATTTTGAAACTATCAATCTCTCCTTCTATTGATCAAATAATTCCTATTGTGCAACAACATCTGCCATTGGCTTGGTTAATGCTGATGACATTGTCACGGCTGCTCCCTCATCCGCTTGTCCTCTGGTTGATGTTGAGTGGCTTGATGGTGATGCAGTTTGGATTCACCGCTCTTCCATATGTTATGAACCGACGAGGAAGCTACTCTTCAATTCATCTCTGATGACATTCAGGATCTTCGATGTTTATACTATGTTCATATTGATGATGTTCTGACTCTTGTAGTGGATGGTCAATTCGTTGAACATAACAGTGAGCTTTTATCTGATAATAGTTAGTATAAGGAAGGATTTACACCATAGGCTCTAATGTTACTTCGTATGGTATCATTAGACCATTACTTGAAGCTGCTGGAGAGGTTATTTCGGATTAGTCATCTCGCCCCGTTTCTAATGTGGAGTGGGACAATTAGTGCATGGAAGTTTGTTGTTAAGCTCCTTATTTTTCTTCTTATTGTAATTTAGTAGTTGGTGTCCACACCTGTTCTTATTTCTCTGTAGCTGTGGTGGTAAATTCAGCCACACACCTATTTTTCAGTGCTTATAAAAGTGGCACGGCCACTATAAAACCGGCTTGCCTAGGCAAATATATATAATATATACATACACAACAATATCTATTCTTCAAATCACATTAAAATTTTATAATTATTATTTCTTAATTAATTTATAACAATTATAAACTAATTAAATCATTTGGTCTAAAGTAGGGCTGTCAATTTCCTACACGACCCGAAACACGACTCGAAACCCGCACGGAAATTAGCAGGTTAACCCGACCCATTTAATTAGCGGGTCATTTTCGGGTCAACCCGAATTTGACCCGTTTATAAACGGGTGGGTTTCGGGTTGACCCGCTAACCCGAAAATGACCCGTTAACAACCCGTTTATATAGTATATAGGTTGAGCTGACCCGTTTACGACCCGCTCCGACCCGTTTATGACCCGTTTGTACCTTATACGGGTTATACGGGTTGACCCGACCCATTTACGACCCGTTCCGACCCATTTACGACCCAATTATACCTTATACGGGTTGACCCGACCCGTTTACGACCCGTTTACACCTTATACGGGTTGACTTGACCCATTTACGACCCGACCCGACCCGACCCGTTTATAATCGGGTTACACGGGTTGGGTCGGGTCAACCCGTTTATAAACGGGTCGGGTTCGGGTTGAGCTTTTTCGACCCGTTTAATAAACAGGTTGACCCGACCCATTTAAAATCAACCCGAACCCGACTTGACCCGACCCAAACCCGACACGACCCGACCCATTGACAGCCCTAGTCTAAAGAGAGTTCATCATTTCGGTTGTTTGACTCATGGGTGTAAATTCGATCAGCGATTAACATCGAGTTATCTGAATATCAACGTTCTCACGTCACTTAGAAAGTGGTGTCACATTTTGCCAAATTTATCGCTTACTTAGTTTTAGTAAAAACTGATTTCACTTTATTAAACATTACTCGGTTGTGATTTTTATTTACACCAATTCTCTTCATCAAAAATATATCAATTTGGACTTATGAAATTAGACATTGGTCAAAATTCCAATATCACCCACATTTAACTTTATAGTCCAAATACAACGTCCTTGGTTCAATAATAACAATTATTATTAACCGAAGTGATCTGGCGGGGACTTTGACTTTGAGTTGACTTGATTTGACTGCGGTACTAATTCTGTATAACTTAGGGGATGAATCCTCTTTTGAATAGTGCTTCGCTTCTAATACTTCTACCCGACCTAACTATAGTCACTTGATGGAACTCCATGCCATGATTTGACTAATCAAAGCAAACCTTTCATATTGATGATCCACGGTATTCTCAAGTCGAGAGAACTGTGTAAATCAGTAACATCGATATTTTATGTTTGACTTTAGTTTTATTAACCAATAGAAAACTATCGAGTGGGTCATTCCATAGTTATCCAACAACTATCAGTACGTAACTCCTTGGCGCCCCCAACAGCCATGAGTAATATAATGTCCAACATTTGGAGAGTATTACGTACTCTAGTCTCAATAGATATATCGATATCCAATCTCGATGCATCTTTACTAGGCACATTTAAAGCGATATATTTGTTTTCATTGTGATAAATTACTCACGGTTACAACACTTTGTAACTACTATCACAAAACATACTATTTATGGATTTTCTATTAAATAAACTTTTAATTGATTAATTATTATAACACATTATATCTAGTATATAATAGAAAGAAAAGTACCTTTATTTCGAACAAGATTGATTACCAAATTAGATATACGTAACAAATTATATAATTGCCCCTAAGGCACACCTCTAACTATCAATCTCTTTGCACTAGGGGTCAATTATGGAATCTTACTCTAACTTCTCCAATCGGTTTCCTTAAAACCAATTAGGTCAGTCCCTTAGTGAACGGGTATGCTATTATGTTTTAATTAATCATCTACTCTGTCGATTAACTCTCTCCGACATTGATAAACTACCTTTATCATGTGGAATAATTCGAAGTATGTCTCTTGACTTTTATTAAGCTCTAAGTTCTATTACAAACTATGTCGTGACATTGCTGTTATATAACAACATTATGGGATTCTCAACATTTTGAACCCCTTCAGCTCAGTTATGAAATTGTGCATTTATATTTATATACATTGCTTTTATTGTGGCACTATTCAAGGCGATGTACTTTCATTAAACCAATCACAATGTTTCATTTGGAACATTTCCAACTCAAAGATTATTAATATGAATTTATTATTGACATATTATATTGAATATCATTTATAAGAATTTGATTCCAAACACTCCTTTATAAGGAGTTTGTGGTTTCTATAAACAATTCTCTAGTATTTAATAAATACACGAGAACTCCTTAAAAAACCGTTTAGTGATATCAATATGGATTTGATATTTTCTTCATGTATCAAATACATAAACAAATTACGATATCATAGACAACATAACATGTATGATAATTCTTATTGCCAGTGCGTAAGGAATATGTCTCACATGTTTCGTATTAAACAATTTAATAAGGTGTCTTTGCATATTGATTTGGGACATTCCCAATATCTTTATACTGTAAAAGACATCATTTACAACCTAATGTGAGTATAAAAAAAATTAAGGTTGATTTTAACATAAGTACACCGTTAAAAATCAACAATGTTTTGTTTACTTATGGTTTAAAAATATCTATGTACCTTTTAACATTCTTACTTATGAGTACACACTTCCTCTGCGTTTTGATTGATAATCAAACTATTTGATATTTCCATCAAAACGTTTGTTCAATTTTGACGCTTATAAGACGATATTTTCTATCATTCCTTGGATCATATCATAAATCCCACGGACTCGATATTGCTCCCATTGACTTCGAGGCACTTTGGTTGTTATTTGCAAATAATCTAGCCTAAATATATATTTGAAACTTTCTATTTCAATACATATATACCAGGCCATATTGAAAGTGTGCTATGGATCGTGTAATATGGATATACAATAATACAAAGTATAATGATGGTGATAATACTGTAAACAATGTGGATTAAAAAGCAGTATAGTAAAATAACACAAAAGATTTTTATACTGGTTCGGAGCACCGTTCTACATCCAGTCCTAGACTCCTTCTAGAATTTCACTAAAACAACAACGCTCACTTAACCCGGAGGAACAGGTCTATACAACCCCTGAGCAGCCGAACAGAGACCTGAGCAGCAGAACATGATTTTTCCTCAACAGCCGAAGAGGACTTCACTTGCCTGAGCAGCAGAACAGGACTTCAACTAATACAGAAAATAGTTTGACTAATGTGTGTTCTGATAACACGGATTTGTCACTTGTAGTACACCCTTCCTATAATATTCTCCTCAAGTATAAATGTTTATATTTAAAGTATATGAAGAATAGAAAGGTATAAATTGCTTTTCTGCAGAATAATTGGAAGTATGATTGCAAATAGATTTCAAAAAGTTAAATCAGAGAATAAGAGAAATCGATTGTGATTAAGTGTTTTGAAATGAAGTTGAAGTTTGTATTTATAAGTGTTAGAAAGCTACGACTGTTGGTGAAGAGTTTCGATAGAAGTGTTGCATCCGAATCTTTTCGTTAAAGGTTCGCAACTCTTCACAAAAGTTGTGTCCTTTCAAAAATATGGATGTTATAGAAATTTAGTCAACTGGGCTTTTAGGGTCAGTTGACTGAAAATTCAAACTAATTTAAGTATTTAAATTCATATATTCGTGCAGTGTGCATGTTGCACTTTTTCTCCAGTGTCAGTCGACTGGAAACTTGGGTCAGTCGACTGACCTGGTGTATTTTGTGCAATATGCATAGTTTACATATATATATATATATATATATAACTTTCAATCTTTTGTAAATTAAATCTATGCTTATATATGTGTATAAAAAATTTGTAAATAGTGTGATAAAAATATATAAGCTAATATATACGTAACCGAGGAGAGATTTTAACAATATTGACCTAAGAATCAAAAATCAAATAATAATAAAATTGATGCACCGGATTTGAAGTCTTGTCCCTTGTAGTATATATTCTCTTTTTGTCGTAGCAGTCGTCAAATCTGTATGTTGTAGATGATAACTTTGTGTCATGAATCAAAACCAAGTCTCAACACATATGTCATACTAGGGGATAATTTCGTGAGTAAATATGAATTTACTTGAGTATGTTGAATAATGAATCTATTACACTAATTTCAATAATTGAAATTTACGAGGCTATTCTTATGCTCATTAAATTCCAACTGCATTAGTCTCTTAAAGATACAATCGCGGTTCATGGATCACATCCCTTCGGATACGACTACCGAAATTGTATTTTGATATTGTACTTGGAATCCTTTGGGATTTGCGCATCACACCATATCGTAGAGTCAATATTCCTAATGGCTTAATTAGCAACCGTAGATTATCTATTCTCAGCGTTGGTAAGAAACTCGTAATTCCTCTTTAATGTGCGAGAATACATATTAGGCACTCTAATGTGATGTGTTCATTTAGGTTAGGTTAATTTCATTTTATCCCACATAATCAGTTTTCTCTTTGGATCGTATCCAATTCTATTTTACAACTAATAATTTCTCAAAGAAAATTCCTTCACAATGATGTTGGTGTTTCTTGAAACAACTATTGTTTTTCGATGCAATGGAACATGTATTCATAAACACTTTATGAATTGCCTTTTATTTAAAACTGATTTAGTTTTAGTTTACAAAACTTATATTTAAATCATAAATTTCATCAAATGATAGTCTTTCCCAAACTCCTTTTAGAGAGATTCATACAAGATCCCTCCGAACAATTATCAAGTGCAGACTTTTGACTCGCACAACCTGCCAACTCATTAGCTTAGGATATGTTGGGTTTCTTATAAACCCTTATCTTGTATGATTTTCTAAACTATTATTTAAATGAAATATTATTAACCTTATGTACTATTTTTAAATAAATAACCTTATAGAAAGAAATTAACTCAACTTCACTCACACTTAATCGTACTTTGTCCAACAAAGTTTGATTACTCCTCATCGATACATTATTATGTATTATAAAGAAGAGTGACTTTTGAGATTGAATCTTTATTCATTTTTAGATATATTCGGAACCTTTTCCAATATACTCATCTATTCGATCAAATCGAATCATTCCTATTGCATGCCACATTATTTACTTTCATTGTATATCTATGAGTTTACATAGACATACTATATCTGCATCAAATACACATGTCCATGGCGATGATAACTCATCAGTGAATATAACATAGTATATGGAACCGTTTTGGTATTAATAGACCATGATTGCATACATCTATATGTATCAATCCAAAGAGTTCATCAACTCTTATAATGCTCCCACTAAATGGGTGCACCGCCCTTAATTGTTTGAGATATAATCAACCATTATCATATGATTCATAATCATATAATAAAAATTATTTATCAAAACCAAGGACTAGTCGATAATTCCAAAATAATTGTAAATAATATTAGATACTTTTATATCTTCCAATGCATCACTTTTGTTATGAAAACAAATCCTACATTATAATTCAATTTCATAACGAATATTCATAATATTCATATTAAAATATGGCTATGTCGGTTTTCATTCGACAATGAAAAATAGTCATTATTTCATAAATAATGTTCAGTATGTTTTACGAAAACAATTTTCATAACTTGATGCAATCCATAAGTGCTATATGATATGCTCCCATTTTTTCCGCCATTACTATAATAGCATACTAAATTTGAAGATCCAACATTCACTTAATATAAATTATTTAGTTCATATACTGCAACTAGTTTATAACAGTGAGTTCTTTGATCAAATATCTCAAACTCAAAGAAATAAATCTCATAGAAAACAATTTTCTATATGAGAATACAATTCAGAATAGAAATCATATTTCTTAATTCAATACTAAGTATTAAATTATTACAATTCTCGTTCCCGATGTTTCTTTATGAAGTAGAAGAGACTATTCATTATCTTCGTCCCTACCGTACCTTAAATCACATCCACTCTTGTATATTCGTTTTCCTTTCTAAATGGTCAAACCATTCAAAAGAAAACCCTTACTATAATATCGTAACGAACTCTTTACAAAACACATTTGATGATCCTTAACTTATAAGGACATCAAATGTGTTGCGCTTTGCGTAAACTAATCAAACTGGCATTTCAGCGATTGAGTGCTTAGATTTATCATGTAGTTTGGTCTAATGTTACAATTAACACAATATGATCCTTCCGTAATCAATCAAATTGAATACTCGCTCTCACAGTACTGTTTATTAGCTTATTTTCGAATGTACTAACTTCATCAAAGTATCGTATATTATGAACTATGACCATTTCGTATATATCATTTATATATGATAGTACATGGATCAAATATCCATAGTCTCATATTGCTTTTAAAGTTCAAAACTCACCGAATGAAATACACAATCTCAACCAAATAAACACGTAAGCAACCAAACTATGAACATATTTAGTAGTTGTAAAATTAGGTGCTTACATGAGTATTGAGACATTAACATGCAAGAAGCATTTATTAGTAAGTATTTGTTATATTTCTATTTGTTAATATTTGATTCAAATCATTTGTATATCTTAATTGATAAACATTTTGTCAATTGTATTAAATGCACAAATTAATCATTGTAGATTATTATAACATTATATAACATATGTTCTTACAATTAGAAAGGTTAAATGTTATTATTTCGTTTTTCTAATAAGGCTCCCACTAGTCTTTTATGTTTCACCAAACCCTAAGTGAAACATAGAAGTCTTTTGACTTCACTAGTGGTTGTTAGGACTCGTCTATCTTGGAATACTGACGTTGAGTTTGCTCAACAAGTCATAGCTCCATAGACGATGGATAACTCCTTACTGGTTGTGTCACACACAACTCTTAACCATGGTTCCTTGTCCTAATCTCATTTCAACCTTGAGTCTGCTCAACTAATTGAAAGAGATTATTCACTCATACCTACTATATCGCGATGACCTAAGTATAGTATATGTACCTTGAGTTTGCTTAACAAATACATATAGTTATCTTACCTCGTCTATAATTAATAATTACACATAACATCCCTAGTTTGGTTTGCTCAACAACTAAGGAGTATGCAAGTATTTATTAATATACATGGTAAAGGACATCGTAATATATATATTAGAATGAATGGTATCGACTTATGAAATAATGTATTTATTATGAAATGCCATCGTGATTTAAGTGTCGGATGCATCTGAAATCACGGTATGCATACAATACGTATGTATTTATTTCTTAAATCTGTTTAGGGTTTCTTTAATGTTTCACATTTAGTTTATACAATCATATTATATAATTTTTATTATTATATAACTTTTATATTCAATATTACTTATATAATAAACTTATGTATAATATTATATTAATTAAATCTTATTTAATTAATTTTTATTTTATTAACATTTTAATTAATTTTATATTATCTTAATATATTATTCATATTAAATATTTATTAGATACTATAACCTTTATAGTATTGCATATATATCTTATATAATTGTATATTCATTTAACTAATTAACCTTTAATTAATTTATTTAATTAACGAACTTTTAATTAAAAAAATTAATTTAATTATATTAGTTTCAAAATTCAATTCATATACATACATGTATACTTATGTTATTTTAAACATATTAAAATATCATAACACATATCATAATATATAAGACATGCACATATATTTTTATTATTAACTTATTTAATTAGTGTATTTTATAAATCTAATTTAAAAAATTTAAAATTTTCGAAATTAATATATATTTTTTCAAACATTTTGAAAATTTTATTATATTATAACTATTATAATATATATATATATATATATATATATATATATATATATATATATATATATATTTATAACATATTTTAAATTCAAATTTTAAATTTAAAACCTTATATTTTAATTTTCAAACAATTTTGAAAATTTATATTATAATATTTTTCTTATTTTAAATTTAAAACTCTTATTTCTAATTTCGAAACAATTTGAAATTATCCCAAAACCCAATTCAAATTGGGCCTCTTCTATTAGGGTAACCTTTTTGGTTCGATGTTTTTTCAGGCCAGGCCGGTAGCCAGGTAGAGCAGAGTACTTGATTATCCAAATCCAATCCCAGATTCTACCTTTCTTAAACACTCTTCTAACTGGGTTGTGAGCGTAATTAGTTAACCATAACATGACTAATTAGACCGCATAGGCTATTTGGCTATGATACCATTGTTGGAACTAGGCCAGCCCATAGCGGAAGTTATAAGTGAATTTTAATATATATTTTTAATCTTGTAGGACCTTTATTGGGCTTATGAAGTCAGATTTATTTAGACCATTTCTAAATTTAATTTAAATAAAATCATATATTTCATTTAGATTTATAAATTATTGATAGAAATTTATTTATTTTATTCTTAATTTATATATAAGTATACATCTGTATCATATACATATGTGTATGTGTGTGCATATGTAACATGATATTACATGCAAGGTATAACATGCCCGTATATAGATGTTGGGATATACATCATAATAAACATGTTAGCTTATCCTAAACGTATTTTATGTTGTCCAAATATGTGTATATATTTATACCTATTATATATAAAACGCAAATGTGAATACACACACACACACACACACACACACATATATATATCTTTGTGCGCGTGTGTGTATGTACATTATGAGAAAATATTATAGTGTATATGTATATATATATGCAAGATATAATTTTAATTTTTTTGAAATAAGTATATATCTGTGTATGTATGTGTGTATTAAGGTAACATAATTTCATATATATATATATATATATCAATATGTGTGTGTCTATATAAATATAATAATTAATGTAAAATGAGTTAGAATGGTTTATAAATAAATATTGAAATTACTAAACTTAAAAAAAAAATTACATTCCAAATTGAAACATAACAGATACAAATTTAAACATAGTTTTATTATATTAACATATATATATATATATATTATGAATTAATTAGTTAAATAACAATAAATAAATGATAGAAAATATTTATATAATAAATATTCAAAATCTAAAAAATTTACAAAAATAAGAATGATATTTTATGGCTTATAATTTTTTTTTCATAATTTTCTAAGTCAAAAATTTATTTTTGTTAATTAAATACTTTCGTAAATAATAATAAATAAGTGATGGAAAATATTTATATAATAGATTTTTCGAATTTTATAATTTTAGAAAATCAAGAATAATATTTTATAGTCAACGAAAAATTTACAAATATTTCCAAGTAAAAGTTTTATGTTTATTAATTAAATACTTTTGGCCTAATTTGATTTGAGTTTTGTTATCAAATAACTGGTGATTTGAATTGGTTTGATTTGAATTTTTTTAGAGCTTAGAGAAGGTGTAATTCGACCAAGATGATGGATATAGGAGGTAGCAAAAGGTACTTCTAAAGTTAGGGTTTCTTTTATAATGGTTGAATTCGAGTGAAAAGTGGATCACATCACATACCATTTTAACACTAAATCTCTACCATCCATCACAAATCCTTTTATCGTATTTTGGCGGCCCCTTATACCTAATATCCGTTGTCAAAATTTTGCCTCTAACTTTTAGGCTTATAGTAAATTTAAGCGCAAGTAATTATATAATTAAATCCAATTTAATTCATTATTGCTATCTCATATCGATCGATATATTTACAGCTATTATAGACATACACAATAATATTTATTCCTCAAATCATATTCAAATTTTATAATTAAAATTTCATAAATATTAATTAATTTAATCAAGTTATAAAAATTATAAATAATTAAATTGTTTAATCTAAAGAGAATTCATCATTTAAATTGTGTGACTCGCGGTTGTAAATTTGATCAGCGATTAAGATCAAACCAATCAAATGTTAACGTTCACACATCACTTAACAGGAGATGTGACATTTTGGCCATTCCATTATATAGTTTCAGTAAAATCCAATTTTACTCTATTAAGTGTTACCGATTGTGACATTTATTTACACCAATTCTCTTTATCAAAACTATATTATTATGGACTTATTGAATTTGGTAATGGTTAAAAATCCAGTATCATCCACATTCAACTTAGTAGTCGAAAAACAAAGTCCTTGGTTCAATAATAATTATTATTAATCGAAATGCTCTAGCCATGGACTTTGACTTTAAACCGACCGTGATACTAACCCTATATAATTGAGAAGATGAAGTCTCCTTTGGATAGTGCTTCACTTCTAATACTTTCACTCGACCCAACTATAGTCACTTGATGGAAATCCCTGTCATGATTTGACTATAATAAAAGCGGAGCTTTCATATTAAAGATTGGCAGTATTCTCAAGCCGAAAGAACTGTGTAAATCGGTCTCATCGATATTTTCTCTTTGACCTTAGTTATATTAATTAACAGAAAACTATCAAGCGAGTCAGTTCCATTGTTATCCAAAAACTATCAGTACGTAACCATTGGTGGTCCCAACAACCATAAGTAATACGCTGTCTAATATTTGGAGAGCGTTGCATACTCCAGACTTAATAAATACATCAATATCCAATCTCGATGCATCTTGATTAGGAACATTTAAAACGATGTGTTTGTTTTCATTATAATAAATTACTCAAGATTATAACACTTTGTAATTACTATTACAAAACATACCATTTATGGATTTTATATTAAATAATTAATTAATATAACACATTGTATTAAACATATAATAGAAAGAAAAACACCTTTTATTTTAAACAAGATTGATTACCAAGTTAGATATATGTAACAAATTACATAATTGCCCCTAGGGCATACCCCTAACTCAATATCTAGATTGTAAATCAAGTTGGAGGTGTCGATCTTAAACTTTTCTCTTGAATCGGCAACTCTTTTCCCGCTTGGACCACTCCTCCTCCGATGCAAGTTTTTCTAACGTAACATCCCCTATCATGAGGCCTGAAGCTAAGCACTACAGATGTCGCAATCATCTATAATATTAACTTCCAGCAATAAAATACGGTAATGTTAATGGTATCCATAATATCAAAGGCACATGAATGTGTAACAAAATCATAGATTTCAAAAACAACTTTTCTGATTACATTTCACTAAATCATGTTTCATATCCAATTAAATAATCCCAGTCTACACCCAGGTTCAGACCAAATATAATTATTGCATAAATACACCAAGAACGACATATGAAGATGCCCCATTGGATGACCAGAGTACTAAATAGACAAAATCTATCTTAATACACCACAGCGCAAATAAGAACATAACAACTTCCAAATAGCTAACATCAGCCTCCTACTCCTCTCCGAAAGCTTTATTTGTCCACCTACTAAAACATGTAAATCCTCAACTCTCAACCTACTCAAATCAATTTTGAGCACCTGAGAGTTTAAGGGGAAAAACATAAACTTCGAGTTAGAGATAAAGCCTGGTATGAATGATACTATACATCTCGATTTACTGATATTAAGTGAGACCACGCCGCTTAGAGGAACGGGTTTTCCCTCACTAATATCCCTTTTTAAAATATATCTTTTGCAAATCAAACCCTCCAACCAAACTAGTTAAAACATTAATATCAATATCATGTAAGCATACAAATCAGCTAATCAGTGGGCTGTCTGTCCAAACATTATAGTTTTGTTTGGCTAACTACTAACCTTTGGCTGACTCAGGCCTACTAGACAAAATAACAAATAACCTAACTTTTGTTAGATGCACTTATGGACGGTCTGTTCCAAACTTACTTCTCCCATGGTCAACTGATTCTAATGGTTTTGCGGGCTCACCAATAACCTATCTATACTCTATATATTCCTTTCTGTGTGTCACATTATTTTAGTCTTACTTGTGAAAAAGCCCTACACACTGAAATTTTAGACTTATATTGGCTAGGGGCTACTAGCTAAATTATAGGGCGCGGCCCCATATCAGTCCCATCTGATATTCTAATATCCGAGTCATTTACTTAGGGTCAACTACTGTAACAACTCAAAATTTAATCCATAATAATTAATTCGTTAACTAATTAGATAATAAAATAACTTTGTGAAACTATCAGACTTAAGCCATGGAAGTTGCACCAATGTGCCCGTGGTAATTTTCTAGTCAATTTCCATATATAGAACATCAAAATCTAAGATAATATGACCAAGTTATAAAATAAATAAAATAAGCAGAAAACATACATAATACACATGCATATATATATATATATATATATATATATATATATATATATATATATATATATATATATATATATATATAGGCAGGTCGACCCACCTCTGCTATTTATGAACGAACGAAAGTTCGTTCGTTCGAACGTTCCAGAGCCTAAAACTAACGTGTTCTACATTCTTCTGACCAATTCGAACCATCTATTTTTGCATCTGATGGCTCCTATTCAACCTATGACATGGTTGCATCATATTCAATCCCCGAATCCAACGGTTTGAGATCCACTTCTACCCCTATAAATAGACCCATAAACCTAACACTTTTTCTCATTCTAGGTTTTCTCCAATTGGGTTCACCTTTCTAGGAAGGACCCTAAACGGAATAATTTTTCCAAAGGAGAAAATCGTTATAAATTAAATTATTTTACTACTCCAAGTGGATTCGGGAAGACCAAAGGAAAAGCTTAGGACCGGAGGTGAGTGACTGTAATTATTTTAAGATTTCTTTAAGTAATTTAAAATAATAGGGTTTCCAATAGTTGTAGTTTTACTACGATTTTAGAATAGCCTTTTTATCAGTTTTAGATCTATTTTTTAATCTATTCCCTTTTGGTTATTCTTTTTCAGTTAATTATAATTTATTACTGCTAAGCATAGCTTTTTATTTATTTACAGTTTATTTACAGTATTTAAGTTCATTTACTGTTATTTATTTCTTATTTACATCTTTTTCGATATTTTGGATTTTATGCAAGCGTCTATTCTCTTCTTCCTATTTTTTTTCGCGTATGGATTAGAATAAATTAAACGCAAATATGGATTATCTAAGTAAGGATATTAAATGAATAAAATAAGATGTAAATTATAAATATTGTAACAAATAATGGAATTAGACTGTAATACAAATGGAATTAGACTAAAATTATGCCTAATTATGATTAGAATATGACTAATTAATTGGCTTAGTTATAAGGTAGAATTATAACTAAAAAAGAGTAAAAAAATGAAAGAAGTTTATTTTCACACTTAGACCTTGGCTTATAATAAGAAAAAAGTAGAATGAGGCTTATTTTAAGACTAGGGATAAATTAATAAGCGTAGAAAGTAAATATGATAATAAAGGCTTAATAAAATAATTTATCTAAGTTAATAAGCAAAGATGAAAGTAGAACCTGTACCATATAGCATTCCCTATTAGACAAAACAGTGTCCCACATTAGCCTGAAGAGAGATGAGGGTACGCTTATGCTAAGAATGGTAGTAATTGTTCAAATAGTAGTCCAAATCACGGGGATTTGGATAAAGGGCACAACTAGATATCATTTGGATGACTAGCCAATACGAACAACATTTCCTCTATAGGTTCTATGGACACACGGTAATCTCACGTTAGCCTGAAGTGGGATGAGGGGCACACTTATGCTAGAGTATGAGGTAATAAGAAGACTCAAAAGGTGGAGCAAAAGGTAGCATGGTCATGGTGTCAGTTACACGTGCGACTTCCATTCTGGTGCTCAGTAATCGCTATGAGTTCCAAGCGCTTAGTATGAGTGTCTTTCGTAGACACCATAGCCTTCTATGTAGAGAGATATATTTGTCGTCCGGATCCACAGTGGTGCTTTGTGCATCTTTCGTAGATACCATTGGTTGCTGTGTAGGGAGTTATATAGTGCCTGGTCCACAATAAGGTCTATAGAGTAGCTGACCGATCAAAATGGGTAGAATTATGATTAAATCCTAATTACAGGATTCAGAATTCAGCCTAATCAAAGCAGAAATCAAGGGAAAGTGCAAGCAATCGAAATTAACCTATCTTATAGTTAATCGTATATATTTTCGGATCTTTTGTATTTCCTTTGTTTCCTCTTTATATATTAGAACTGTTGTAGAGTCTATTACTTTTACTTTACTTAACGACTCTAGAAAAAACTATAATTCACTAGACTTTTTGTCTGACCCACTCCTCTATTTTTTTCCTTTTCCCCCTATAGGAAATCAAGGGAGAGGGCCGTAGATTGCAGTTGCTTGGCGGTTTCTTAGAGGAGTTCTCTATTGTGTATTTCTTTTATTTCAGCTTTAGTTCTTTCCATGTACCGACTTATTATGAGGGATATTATGTACTCTGATTTTTGAGACTATGAGTTTTTGTTTCATGAGACATATTGGATTTTTAGACATGTATGTGGTATTTGATATTTGATTTATTTATGAAGCAATTACGAAGTTTTGTTTTAATTAAGTTATTATTTTTAGTTTCTACTATTTTTATCTATTTTTGTCTTGTGAATCGTAGTATCTGTTAGCTTTAGTTATACCTACAATGCACCACACCTTTTAATGTGTCCTTTTGGCTATATTAAGGGGTATGGAGTGCTTCACTTAGTATCAGAGTCTAAGGTTACAAGATTCCTAAAAATTTATTCTTTTTCTAAATAACTTGTTTTAATTAAAGTATTTTTTGGAAAAGAGTTATTAGAATATTTTTTAAGTATAAAAGAATTTTTTATAAAAATCCTCTCATAATTCCAGTTCAATCTTCCTTTGACTCTTTCCTAAACTATCTTTTTCTTTTCGTAGAATGGCTGATGCCTCAAACCTTCTCGAGTGCATCCCTATCCCAACCTGGTTTCGTAGGTACTTATAAGCCACGACTCCTGTGGTGCACAAGCCTACGCCCAATCCTGCACCAGTGGGTAGGAATCCCATCAACCCACCTAACTCCATCAATTTCTCTAAGCTTTGTAAAGATTTTGCGAGTTTAGGAGGGAAGACTTTTTCTAGCAAGGTGACTTATGTGGAGGCGAGAGCATGGCTTAGGGACATAAAGAGTATTTTTTGGTCTTTTGGGATTGGATGGTTAGCAGCGAGTTCAGCTAGCCGCTTGGCAGCTGAAAGAGGAAGCATCTTATTGGTGGAGGTGATTGAGTTGGAGAGAAGGGATATTACTTAGGATGGATTCCGGAAGCGATTCGATAGAAATTTTCTGTCTTAGGCAGAAGAGAGTATTCAGCTGGAGAGGTTTATCAATTTGAAGCAAGAGAGTTTGTCTGTTAAGGAATACATCAATCAATTCAATGAGTTGTCATAGTTTGATATGAATTTGGTGAATACGCAGCATAAGAAATCTATGAAGTTTACGAAGGGATTGAATCAACCCCTCCAACGATTATTGCTGATTCATGTACCGATGGAAGCTACTTATGAGTCTTTGGTCGAGATGGAACTTTTGTCAGATACAATCAAGGAGGGAGAGTCTAAAGAGGAGGTCATGTTAGAAGGTTCAAAGAAGAAGTGGTGGGAAAAGAAGAAGAAGAAGAAGAAGAAAGGTGATGGTCCTTAAAAGCAGATTGAGAAGGGAGTAAAGTGCCATAGTTGTGGGAATGTTGGACATATGGCCAAGGATTGCAGGAAGGATAAGATGAAGGATAAGTGCTATGTTTGTGGGCAGCCCGGTCGTATGAGTAGGAGGGTTCCCCGGAGCTAGTCAGGGAGCAAGTGCATCAGTTGCATAGATTCAGGCGTTAGACGCAGCACCTTCTAGTAGATAGAGGTAGAAAAGTCACAGTTGAAGGTTTGATTTCCACATCTGATCTTAACATTCAGATTTTATTCGACTCTGGAGCATCACATTCTTTTATCTCTAGTTCTCTAGTAGATTATTTGCACTTGGACATATCATTAGTAGTAGACTCCATTAATGTTTCAAAACCCAGCACACTTATCAATGGGTTGTAGGGGTTTGAAAATCTTTATCATTGGCGTAGAATTTTACTACGACACCTATGTTTTGGGATTCTCGGGGTATGGGATGATCTTAGGGATAGATTGGTTATCCACATATGGAGCTATCTTAGACTACGAGAGGAGAGTCATTAGACTTGAGACTTGCAGTGGTAAGACTCTAGAGGAATCTTGTGACCCACAAGGGTCAGTCATGTTGAGTTTTCTCTATTCCCTCGATTAATCTTCGTCAGAGTTGCATTCGTTTCCTGTCGTCGGAGATTTTGCAGACTTCTTTGAGGAGGTTAGGGGACTGCCTCCTAAGAGAGAGATTGACTTCAGAATTTATTTGATCGAGAATGCCAAGCCAGTATCGTTACCTGTGAGGCACATGGCACCTAGGAAGAGGAAAGAATCGAGCAAGCAGATCCGTGAGCTTTTGGAGAAGGGATTCATAAGAAGGAGCCAATTGGAGTGGGGAGCTCCAGTCGTCTTTGCCACTAAGGCAGATGTTCTCTCCAACTTTGCATGGACTATAGGGAATTAAATAAGCTCATCAAGAAGAACCAATATCAACTCCCAAGGATTGATGATCTTTTTGACCAGTTGGTAGGTTCTTTAGTTTTCTCTCTGCTTGATCTAACCATGGGATTCCATCAGCTTAGAATCGTTGATGATAGCATAGATAAGACTATCTTTAGGACACCGGATGGATTCTTTGAGTGGTTGGTTATACCTTTTGGGATAACCAATGCTCCAACCTATTTCGTTGATTTGATGAACCGCGTCTTTAGGGACGTCCTAAATAAATTTGTGGTGGTATTTATGGATGATATCTTGGTATTTTCCAAGAATATGGAGGAGCATGTTGTTTATTTGGAATAAGTTCTTCGCACACTTCGTAGTCATCATTAGGAAGCTAAGTTTTCAAAGAGTCATTTTTGGAAGAGAGGACGTTCATTTCTTGAGGCACGTAGTATCGAAGGAAGGATTGGCTGTTGACCCCGCCAAGGTTATTGCAGTGCAAGATTGGAAGGCCCCTAAGAACGTTGCCGAGGTTATGAGCTTTCTAGGATTGGTTAGCTACTATAGGAAGTTCATTAGAGAGTTTTCCAAGATTTCGGCACCTCTCGCGCACCTTACTAAGAAGAATAAAGCTTTTGTGTGGGGGGTGGATTGTAAAGATTTCTTCATGAAGCTTAAGAGAGTCCTTACTAGTGCACTAGTGTTAGTTTTACCCAACTGAGCTAAGCCTTTCACTGTAGACACTGATGTAGGCGAAACGTGTCTGGGGGCGGTGTTGATGCAAGAAGGGAGGGTACTGTGTTATGGTAGTAGGCAGTTGAGGACGCCATGAGAAGAACTACCCTACCCACGATTTGGAGTTGGCTGCCATAGTTTTTGCACGTAAGTCTTGGAGGCACTATTTGCTTGGAGATGGGTTTAAGATTTTTACCGACCTTAAATATTTAAGGTACCTATTCTCGCAGAAGGACTTGAACTTGAGTCGACAGAGGTGGATGGAGTTTTTAGCCTAGTATGAATTTGAGATAGCTTATACCCCTGGCAAGGGTTATGTGGTTGCAGATGCATTGAGTAGAAAGAAAGCAACCCTTAGTCCTTTGTTCGTAGAGTAGAGGAGCTTGGAGTTTATTTCTACTTTTGATTTTAAGCCCTCTAAGGACATTATTCCCGAATTGTTGGCAACATTAGAGGTGAGGCCTACCCTTATAGATAAGATTGGCTCAAGGCAGCAGGAGAATTCGAAACTCATGGACGTTATGGATATGATTAGCCGAAGAGAGGCCTCTATGCATCTCCAACGTTATTCCATAGATAGCAGGGAGTGGCTTAGGAAAGATGGGAGGCTATGTATTCCATGTGCCTGTGACTTGTTGAGAGCAGTTTTGGAAGAGGCACAACATTCCCATATGACTATTCATCCGGGTGGTGACAAAATGTATCAGGATATGAAGAGGATGTTCTATTGGGGTGGCATGAAGAAGGACATGGCAGAATCCAAAGCTAAGTGGCTCATATGCCAAAGGGTAAAAGCAGAGCAGTAGAAGCTCGGTGGATTACTTCAGCCCTTTGATGCATCGGAGTGGAAGTGGAATAGTATTTCTATGGATTTCATTGATGGTTTACCTTATTTTAGGAAGGGAACACTAGCATTTGGGTGATTGTAGATAGATTGATCAAGAGTGCCCTCTTCATCCCAGTTAAGAGTAAGCACACGGCTTCATATTTGGCATCCTTGTATATTCGAGAGATAGTCCGTCTACATAGAGTTCCTTCTAGCGTTGTTAGTGATAGAAATCCCAATTTCACTAGTGAATTTTGGAGAAGCTTACAAGAGGCACTAGGGACACAACTTAGATTGAGTACGGCCTATCACCCCCAAATAGATGGCCAAATGGAGAGGATCAATAGGGTGCTTGAAGTTTTGCTGCGGATGTGCATTTTGGACTTTGGAGGAACTTGGGAGGAGCATCTTTCGTTGGTTGAGTTTTCGTACAATAATAGTTACCAAACAGGTATAGGAATGGTACCATTTGAGGCTTTATATGGGAGACCTTGCAAGTCCCCATCATGTTGGGTAGAGTCTACGGAGAAGTTACTAATTGGACCCGGTATGGTTAGGGAGACCTCTGAGAGCGTGGATTTGATTCGGCGAAGGATAAAGACGGCTCGAGACAGACAGAAGTCATATGCGAACAAGTGGAAGAGAGACTTAGTGTTTGAGGTTGTAGACTTAGTTTTTATCAAAGTATCCCTCTTAGGAAGGTGGTAAGGTTCCGATCAAATCAAAAGTTAGCCCCTAGATTTGTTGAACCATTTCCTATCACAGAAAGAGTTGGGAAGATGGATTACCGAGTAAGGCTACCTGATAGGTTTGCGGGAGTGCACGACGTTTTCCATGTTTTGCACTTGCGAAAGTGCTTACATGACACTGTGGAGGTTGTAGAGCCTAATCAGTTGGAGGAGGTGGAGGTTGGAAGGGAAGTTTCTGTTTGGTGTATCCCCATGAAGATTGTTGGAAGAGACATCAAGTGCCACTGGTGAAGGTGCAATGGGGGGATGATGTTGCAGTCGCCACTTAGGAAGCAGAAGAGAAGATTCGTACTTTCTATCCTCATCTTTTTTATAATAATTTTTACAATTCCTTTTTCCATCTTTAGAGCTGAATAGGTTCTTTCCTTTATTGTCCTTTGGGAAGGTAGAATTTAGGATTTAACCTATGGATGGTAGGATTTGATGTAAACATGTTAATAGAACATGTTATGAATGACGTATGCTAGTGGTTACAAGTGTTGGTAGTGGATGCTAATGAATGCGTATAGGTACACTACGCACTGTTATTCCTTAGGGATCGGCCTAAATAGGACACTAGATCATATGCATATGGATGTGAGCGTGTTTTACTTTATTTCCATGATTTCCATAAACGGATGTTTATCACATGATTGTTGCATTTGGATGATGATTGTAGCACACATATAGAACTATCAGTTACCATTAGGAATTTTTGCATTCATTTGGATACATGGCATGGACATGGTTGCATAAAAAGAGGTCAACTGAATCAGCGGACCACCTAATCTTTTGCATTAGTTAGGGTCATTTACACTACACTAATTGCATAGGTATCATAAATTTCGTTAGAAAACTTAAGGACAATGGATGAATGGTTAATGATTGAGTAGTTGGTGGTAGAATTTGGATGAAAACATTTAGTCTTTCTTTTACCCTTAGAGATTTCTGGGAAGAAATCCTTTAAGGAATGGAGAATGTAAAAAACCAAAATATAATCCATAATAATTAATTTGTTAATTAATTAGATAATAAAATAACTTATGAAATTATCAAAATTAAACCATGGAAGTTGCACCACTGTGTCCATGGTAATTTTCTGGTCAATTTTCATATATCAAACATCAAAATCTAAACTAATATGGCTAAGTTATAAAATAAACAAAATAAGCAGAACACGAATATATATATATATATATATGTGTGTGTGTGTGTGTGTGTGTGCGTGTGCGTGTGTGTGTGTATAGGCAGGTCGACCGACCGCTCGACCTGGGCATCAAGCAGTCAACCGCCCGGTCGACCCGTCTCTGCTATTTACGAACGAACGAACGTTCGTTCTAACATTCCAGAGCCTCAAACTAACGTGTTCTGCATTCTTTTGACCAATCCAGTCCATCTATTTTTGCATTCGATGGCTCCTATTCGTCCTATGACGTGGTCACATCCTTTTCAATCTCCAAATCCAACGGTCCGAGATCCACTTCTACCGTTATAAATAGACGCCTAGACCTAACACTTTTTCTCATTCTAGGTTTTATCCTATTGGGTTCACCTTTCTAGGAAGGACCCTAAATGGAATAATTTTTCCAAAGGAGAAAATCGTTATAAATTAAATTATTTTACAACTTCAAGTGGATCTGGAAATACCGAAGGAAGAGCTTAGGACCGGCGGCGAGTGATTGAAATTATTTAAGATTTATTTGAGTAATTTAAAATAATAGGGTTTCCAATGGTTGTAGTTTTGCTACGATTTTGGAATAGCCTTTTTATTAGTTTTTGATCTATTTTTCAGTCTATTCCTATTTGGTTATTCTTTTTCAGTTAATTATAATTTATTACTGTTAAGCATAACGTTTTATTTATTTACAGTTCATTTACAGTATTTAATTTTGTTTAATGTTATTTATTTCTTATTTACATCTTTTTCGACGTTTTGGATTTTATGCAAGCATCTATTCTCTTCTTCCTCTTTTTCTTCGCGTATAGATTATAATAAATTAAACGCGAATATGGATTATATAAGTAAGGATATTGAATGAAGAAAATAAGATGTAAATTATAAAGACTGTAATAAATAATGGATTGGACTGTAATATAAAAGGAATTAGACTGAAGTTATGCCTAATTATGATTAGAATAGGACCAATTAATTGGCTTAGTTATAACGTAGAATTATAACTAAAAAAGGGTAAAAAAATGGAAGAAGCTTATTTTCACACTTAGACCTTGGGTTATAATAAGTAAAAGAGTAGAATGAGGTTTATTTTAGGACTTGGGATAAATTAGTAAGCGTTGAAAGTAAAAAAGATAATAAAGGCTTAATCGAATAATTTATCTAAGTTAATAAGCAAAGATGAAAGTAGAATCTGTACCATATAACATTCCTTATTAGACAAAATGGTGTCACACATTAGCCTGAAGAGAGATGAGGGCACGCTTATGCTAAGAATGGTAGTAATGGGTCAAATAGAAGTCCAAAACATGGAGATTTGGATAAGGGGAGCAACTAAATATCGTTTGGATGATGGGCCAGTACGAAAAGCATTTCCCCTATAGATTCTATGAAAAAACGGTGGTCTCACGTTAGTCTAAAGTGGGATGAAGGGCACGCTTATACTGGAGTTTGAGGTAATAAGAGGACCTAATAAGTGGAGCAAAAGGTAGCATGGGCATGGTGGCAGTTACGTATGCGACTTCCATTCTGGTGCTCAGTAATCGCTATGAGTTCCAAGCGCTTAGTATGTGTGTCTTTTGTAGACATCATTGCCTTCTATGTAGGGAGCTATATATGTCGTCCGGATCCACAGTGGGTGCTTTATGCATCTTTCGTAGATACTATTGGCTACTGTGTAGTGAGTTATATAGCATCTGGTCCGCAGTAAGGTCCATGGAGTAGCAGGCCAATCAAAATAGGTAGAATTAGGATTAAACCCTAATTAGAGGATTAGGAATTCATCCCAATCAAAGGAGAAATCAAAGGCAAGTGCAAGTAATCGAAATTAACCTATCTTATAGCTAGTCGTGTATATTCCAATTTATCTCTTTCCTATTTCCTTTGTTTCCCCTTTATATACTAGAACTGTTGTAGAGTCTATTATTTCTACTTTGCTTAAAGACTCTAGTAAAAACTATCTTTCACTAGACTTTTTGTCTAACTCACTCCTCTATTTTTCCTCTTTTCCTCCTGAGAAATCAAGGGAGTGGGCGGTAGATTGCAATTGCTTGGCGGTTTCTTGGAGGAGTTCTCTACTATGTATTTCTTTTATTTCAACTTTAGTTCTTTCCATGTACTAGCTTATTAAAAGGGATATTATATACTTTGATTTTTGAGACTATGAATTTTTGTTTCATGAGGCATATTGGATTTTTAGACATGTATGTGGTATTTGATATTTGACTTATTTATGAAGCAATTATGAAGTTTTGTTTTAATTAAGTTATTATTTTAAGTTTCCATTGTTTTTATCTATTTTTGTCTTGTGAATCATAGTCATTGTTAGCTTTAGTTATATCTACAATGCACCACACCTTCTAATGTCTCCTGTTGTGTATATTAAAGGGTGTGGGGTGTTTCACTTGGTATCAGAGCCTAAGGTTACAAGATTCCTAAAAATTTATTATTTTTCCAAATAACTTTTTTTTGAAGAATGGTCAAACATTTTATTGATAATGATAAAATCATTACAAACACTATTTACACAAGAATCATCCCAACATATATACGGACCACAAACAAACCCACAAACAATGCCCTAAACACACTGCGTAAACCTAGCAAACTTGTCTTTTCATCACGGCTCGTATTCTCTTCCAGGCAAGTCTTCCTCTCTTTCAACATTAGCGATAAAACTATCAGTGCGTCTGGACAATCTAGAGCTCTCAGCTTCATCATCTTCTCCATCAATCATGTATCTCGAGGATGATGCTGTGTTTGGGAAATTAGGGTTCGGGGTCAAGGTAAGGTTAATTCGCAGAGGTAAAATCTCCCATCTTTCGATGATATCCTCAAGATTGTTCATACTATGACTGAAAACCTTGGATCTATTAATGATGAGGTCACAAACATTGGATTTTATGGTATTGCAAACTGTGATTTTGTCTATCTTTTCATTATTAAAAATGATAGAATTCCTGCTTTCCCAAATGAACCAGATAGATGAGCTAAGCGCAGCTGTTGTGATGTCCTTCTTAATATTGTTAGCTGCAAACTTCTGACTTATGTAGGCAATGGCATCTATGAGAGAAGTATGGAAGTTTCTTTGTGTTATAGGGTCACCCATCATTATTCTGATCCAACGCCACACATGCTTAGAAAAGGAACATTTAAAAAATAAATGATTGCAAGTTTCCACTTCTCCTTTGCACAGAACACAAACATCACCTTCAGTCACTCCTTGCATTTTTAATTTGTCCTTTGTAGGTAGGAAATTGAAAATAGCTCTGTATAAACATACGTTCATTTTTAGGAGTGAGATGTTATTCCATATGATTTTGTAGTCACTGATTTCCTGTAGCTTGATTCTAAAATCATTCCATACATCATGGAATGTAAATAGGCCATTTTTACTGCTTCTACAAAACCAATAGTCTGCTGTTTTGTCATAATGAATGGGTACTTGCTTTATTTCCTCACTTATATTACCAAGATATGAGATGTTTTCAGGCCTCCAAATATTTCCAGATATAATTTGCTCTACCTTATGTTTGTGACCTCTTGAGTATGATAAAGTTTCATGCCCCAGCTTCTCCAATAAAGTTGAACCATTAATCCATGGTATAAACCACAAGCTTGTAGATTTACCATCCACAATTCTTCTATCAATTAGTTTTTGTGCATCTTTTCTATGGTATAGCATTTTTTTCCAAGTGCATGAGAAATTGTTATTGAAATTAGATTCCCATAGTGTCTCGTTATTAGCATATTTCACATTCAGCCACTTAGCACTATATGTTGAATTGGTAAGAGTCTCCCAAATTCTTTTGATGCAGAAAGTAATGTTTATATCTGACAGTTTTTTCAGCCCCATTCCACCTTCAGATTTAACACTTGTAACCGTTTCCCATGGAACTCTACTCTTTTTACCCTTCCAGATAATTTTTTTGCATAACTGATTGATTTTTTGAATAGTTAAGCTAGGGAGCATAAAACACTGCATCCAAAAACTGACCATAGGATAAACTACAGCCTTAATCAATTCTATTCTTCCTGGAACTGTGAGAAATTTGCACTCCCAACCTTGCATCTTTTTTAACACTTTGTCAATCAGTTGCTTACAATTTGAGTGTTTGATATATGTCACAGATAGGGGTAACCCAAGATATCTAACAGGTAATTCTCCTTCTTGAATATCCAGAATGTTAAGCACTTGATCCTTGTTATTGCAAAACTTATTGAAAAATACTTGAGTCTTGAGATTATTCATTTCCAAGCCAGTGACTCTCTTTAATTTCTTGAAACAATTCTTAACAGCTTTAGCTCCAATTTCAGTTGCATTTATGAAAATTAACAGATCATCAGCATAAATTAGATGTGTTATGTTAGAATTGTTCTTGATAACTGATTCCACTTTTCCTTTAATAGCTTTAGCATCCATCAACAAAGTGAAATATTCCATGCATAAAGTAAAAAGATAAGGGGATAAGGGATCTCCTTGCCTTAAACCATTGCTGCCTTTAAAATATCCCTTATGATATCCTTCAATAGAAAATGAAAAGCTAGGAGAACTTATCATTTCTTGAATAATTTTTATCCATTTAACTGGAAAGTCCATGCTTCTCATCATGTGAAGAATGAAATGTCTGTTTACTGAATCATATGCCTTCTTAAGGTCCACCTTTATGCACATTTTGTTACTACCATGCTTGTTAAAATTTCTGATGTGTTCATGTGCAATTATTATCCCATCTTTAATCTGCATGTTTGGTAAGTAGGCTGTTTGATTATCAGAAATCAATTCTCCAAGCACAAACTTCATTCTGTCACATAACAATTTAGATAGGATTTTTTACAGCATGGAACAACAGGCTATGGGTCTGAAATCTGCAACAGATTCAGGGGTTTTTACCTTAGGGATTAAGGAGATAATGGTGTGATTAATTTCTCTCACAATTCTTCCATTGTCAAAAGAAGACTGCATAACTTTCAAAAGCGGTTCTTTTAATTCATTCCAATTTCTTTTATAGAATTTAGCATTAAAACCATTATAGCCTGGAGCAGTATCATTATGCACACTGAAAATAGCTCTTTTCAATTCTTTCTCATCAAATGCAGCATTAAGAAATATTTTTCCCCATTCGTTTAATTTCCTTTTTGGAGTAATGTTAGGAAACTGATTCATCATGTTGCCTCTATTGTATATGTTTGTAAAATACTTGACAGCCTCTTCCTCCATCTCCTTTTGTGATTTGAAAACATCTCCATTTCCTTTTACAATGTTGTGGCAGCTATTAACAAATCTCCTATTAGTTTGTTTTGCATAGAAAAATTTAGAACAACTATCATCCAACTTGATCCATTGACATTTTGATTTTTGTTTGTTATCAATAGCTAACAGCTCCATACTTTTAGCCAGATTCACTTGAGCATCATGCAAATTTTGTGCATTTAAGGAGTTATGATCTGATTCTAATATCTGTAGAGCAATGTTGACCTCTTGCTTGCATTTTTAAACTTGTGACTGTAAATCATTTTTTCCACTGCACCATTTTTTAATTTCCTTTTTGATGTCTTTCTGCATATGAATAAGGTTGAATAGCTGATTTCCTTCAGGGAAAACAAAACACTTTTCAACTGCTTCCTTGTACCCCTCACACATAACCCAGTGATTCATGAATTTAAAGGGTTTTGGACCTTCATATGTTTGAATGCAATTAAAGTGGAACATAATAGGTACATGATCACTTGTTGATAGATCTAAATATTTTGCATGAGATTTTTTAAACATGTTCATCCATTCAACATTGCAAAAAAGTCTATCAATCTTTGTAGCAATATTCTTGTTAGGCCCTGATTTCCATGAAAAATTAACCCCTGAAATGCTAATTTCTTTAACCCCTGCAGAGTTAACAAAATTGTTAATTTTCTAAATAACTTATTTTAACAAAGTATATTTTAGAAAAGAATTCTTAGAAAAAATTTTAAGTATAAAAGAAATTTTTACAAAAATCCCCTCATAAGTCTTGTTCAATCTTCCTTTGACTCTTTCCTAAACTATCCTTTTCTTTTCGTAGAATTTCTGATGCCCTGAACCTTCCCGAGGGCATCCCTATCCCAGCCTGGTTTTGTAGGTACTTACAAGCCATGACTCTAGAGGTGCACGGGCCTGCATCCAATCCTACACCAACGGGTGGGAATCCCATCAACCCACCTGCCGCCATCAATTTCTCTTAAGCTTTGTAAAGATTTTTCGAGTTTGGAAGGAAAGACCTTTTCTGGTAAGGTGACTTATGTGGAAGCGAGAGCATGGCTAAGGACACAAAGAGGAACTTTTGTCTTTTGGGATTGGATGTCAGGAGCGAATTCAGCTAGCCGCTTGGCAGCTGAAGGAGGAGGCATCTTATTGGTAGGAGCTGATCGGGTTAGAGGGAAGGAATATTACTTGGGGTGGATTCCGAGAGCGATTTGATAGGAAATTTTTGTCTCAGGCGGTAGAGAGTGTTCCGTTGGAGAGGTTTATCAATTTGAAGCAAAGGAGTTTGTCTGTTAAGGAATACATCAATCAATTCAATGAGTTGTCGCGGTTTGTATGGATTTTGTGAACACGCAGCATAAGAAACCTATGAAGTTTGCGAAGGGTTTGAATCAACCCCTTCCGGGATTATTGCTAACTCACGTACCAATGGGATTTACTTATGAGTCTTTGGTCGAGATGGAACTTATGTCGGACACAGTCAAGGTGGGAGAGTCTAAAGAGGAGGTTAAGTCAGAAGGTTCAAAGAAGAAGTGGTGGGAAGAGAAGAAGAGGAAGAAATGTGATGGTCTTCAGAAACAGATTAAGAAGGTAGTAAAGTGCCATAGTCGTGAGAATGTTGGACATATAGCCAGGGATTGCAAGAAGGATAAGATGAAGGGTAAGTGCAATGTTTGCGAGCAACCCGGTCATATGAGTAGGCGTTTTCCCTAGAGCTGGTCAGGATGTGATTGCGCCAGTTGCACAGATTCAGGCATTAGACCAGCACCTTTCCGTAGCATTTTAGATGGTGGTAGGAAAGTCACAGTTGAAGATTTGATTTCTATATCCTATTTTTCCATTCCGACTTTATTCGATTCTGAAGCATCATATTCTTTTATCTCCAGTTCTCTAGTAGATTGTTGCACTTGGACATATCATTAATAGTAGACGCCATTATTGTTTCAAACCCCATAGGAGGATCAGCACACTTATCTATGGGTTGTAGGGTTTTGAAAATCTTTATCCTAGGCGTAAAATTTTACTGTTACACCTATGTTTTGGGATTCTTGAGGTATGGGATGATCTTAGGGATGGATTGGCTATCCACATTCGAAGCTATCTTAGACTGCGAGAGGAGAGTCGTTAGACTTGAGACCTGGAGTGGTAGGACTCTAGAGGTATCTTGTGACCTGCAAGGGTCGGTCATGTTGAGTTTTCTTTATTCCCTCGATTCATCTTCATTAGAGTTGCATTCGGTACCTGTCATTAGAGATTTTGCAGACGTCTTTGAGAAGGTTAGAGGACTGCACCCTAAGAGAGAGACTGACTTTAGAATTTATTTTACCGAGAATGCTAAGCCAATAGCGTTACCTCTAAGGCACATGTCCCTAGGGAGAGGAAAGAATTGAGCTAGAAGATCCATGAGCTTTTGGAGAAGGGATTCTTAAGAAGGAGCATATCGGAGTGGGGAGCGCAAGTCCACTTCACCACTAAAGCGGATGGTTCTCTCCGACATTGCATGGACTATATGGAATTAAATAAGCTCACCAAGAAAAATCGATATCAACTCCCTAGGATTGATGATCTTTTTGACCAGTTGGTTGGTTCTTCGATTTTCTCTCAGCTTGATCTAGCCACCGGATTCCATCAGCTTAGAGTCGCTAATGATAGCATAGATAAGACCGCCTTTAGGACATCGGACGGTTTCTTTGATTGGTTGGTTATGCCTTTTGGGCTAACCAATGCTCCCGTCTATTTCATTGATTTGATGGGCCTCGTCTTTAGGGATGTCCTAAATAAGTTTGTGATGGTATTCACAGATGATATCTTGGTATTTTCCAAGAATATGGACGAGCATGCTGTTCATTTGGAAGAAGTTCTTCGCATACTTCATAGTTATCATTTGAGAGCTAAGTTTTCGAAGTGTCATTTTTGGAAGAGAGAAAGTTCGTTTCTTGAGGCACATAGTCTCGAAGTAAGGATTTTCTGTTGACCGTGCAAAGGTTATTGCAGTGCAAGATTGGAAGGCCCCAAAGAACGTTACCGAGGTTAGGAGCTTCCCAGGATTGGCTGGCTACTATAGGAAGTTCATTAAAGACTTTGCCAAGATTTCGGCACCACTCACGCGCCTTACTAAGAAGAATAAAGCTTTCGTGTGGGGCGTGGATTGTGAGAATTCCTTCATGAAGCTTAAGAGAGCCCTTGCCAGTGCACCTGTACCCAACGGAGCTCAGCCTTTCACTTTATACACTGATGCATGCAGATGGGTCTAGGAGCGATGTTGATGCAAGAAGGGAGGGTAGTGTGTTATTGTAGTAGGTAATTGAGGATGCATGAGAAGAAATACCCTACCCACGATTTGGAGTTGGTTGCCATAGTTTTTACACTTAAGTCATGAAGGCACTATTTGCTCGGAGAGAGGTTTGAGCTTTTTACCGACCATAAATCTTTGCGGTACCTATTCTCGCAGAAGACTTGAACTTGAGGCAATGGAGGTGGATGGAGTTTTTAGCCTCGTATGAATTTGAGATAACTTATACCCCTGGCAAGGGTTATGTAGTTGCGGATGCATTGAGTAGAAAGAAAGCAACCCTTAGTCCTTTGTTCGTAGAGTGGAGGAGCTTGGAGTTTATTTCTACTTTTGATTTTAAGCCATCTACGGACATTACTCCTGGATTGTTGGCGACATTAGAGGTGAGACTTACCCTTATGGATCAGATTGGCTCGAGGAAGCGGGAGGATTCGAAACTCATAGAATTATGGATAGGATTAGCCGAAGAGAGGCCTCTAGGCATCTCCAACGTTATTCCTTAGATAGCAGGGGGTGGCTTAGGGGAGATGGGAGGCTTTGTGTTCCATGCGCCGCTAACTTGTTGAGAGAAGTTTTGGAAGAGGCACACCATTCCCTATGACTATTCAGCCGGGTGGTTACAAAATGTATCAGGATATGAAGAGGATGTTCTGTTGAAGTGGCATGAAGAAGGACATAACAAAATTCGTAGCTAAGTGTCTCATATGCCAAAGGGTAAAAACAAAGCAGCAAAAGCCCGGTGGATTACTTTAGCCCTTAGATGTGACAGAGTGGAAGTGGGACAGTATTTCTATGGATATCGTTGATGGTTTACCCTGTTTTAGGAGGGGGAACACTAGAATTTGGATGATTGTTGATAGATTGACCAAGAGTGCCCACTTCATCCCAGTTAAGAGTAAGTGCATGGTTTCATATTTGGCATCCTTGTATATTCGAGAGATAGTCTGTCTATATGAAGTTCCTTCTAGCGTTGTTAGTGATAGAGATCCTATTTTCACTAGTGAGTTTTGGAGAAGCTTACAGGAGGCGCTAGGGACGCAACTTAGGTTGAGTATGACCTATCACCTCAAAACAGATGGCCAAATGGGGAGGATCATCTGGTGCTTGAGGATTTGCTGTGGATGTGCATTTTGGACTTTGGAGGAACTTGGAAGGAGCATCTTCTGTTGGTTGAGTTTGTGTACAATAATAGTTACCAAACATTATAGAAATGACACCATTTGAGGCTTTATATGGGAGAACTTGCAAGTCCCCATTATGTTGGGTATAGTCTACGGAGAAGTTATTAATTGGACCCAATATGATTAGGGGGACCTCTGAGAGGGTGGATTGGATTCGGTGAAGGATGAAGATGGCTCAAGACAGATAGAAGTCTTATGCGAATAAGCGGAGGAGAGACTTAGAGTTTGAGGTTGGAGACTTAGTTTTTATCAAAGTATCCCCGCTTAGTAAGGTGGTAAGGTTCGGATCAAATAGAAAGTTAGCCCCTAGATTTGTTGGACCATTTCCTATCATAGAAAGAGTTGGGAAGATGGCTTATCGAGTAAGGCTACCTGATAGGCTCGCAGGAGTGCACGACGTTTTCCATGTTTCGCACCTGCAAAAGTGCTTACATGACTCTGTGGACGTTGTAGAGCTTAATCAGTTGGTGGAGGTAGAAAGGAAAATTATGTTCGGCGTATCCCCCACGAAGATTGTTGGAAGAGACATCAAGCGACTAAGGAATAAGGAGGTTCCACTGGTGAATGTGCAATGGGGAGATGATGTTGCAGACGCCACTTAGGAAGCAGAAGAGGAGATTCGTACTTCCTATCCTCTTCTTTTTGATAGTAAGTTTTATAATTCCTTTTTCCATCTTTAGATTTGAATAGGTTCTTTTCTTTATTGTCTCTTGGGAGGGTAGGACTTAGGATTTAACCTATGGATGGTAGGATTTGATGTAAACATGTTAATAAAACATGTTATGAGTGATGTATGCTAGTGGTTGCAAGTGTTTGCTAGTGGATGCTAATGGATGCATATAGATACAGTAGGCACTATTATTCCTTAGGGATCGGCCTAATTAGGACACTATAGCATATGCATATGGATGTGTACGCATTTTATTTTCATGGTTGTCATAAACGGATGTTTATCACATGATTGTTGCATTTGGATGATTATTGTAGCACGCATATAGAACTATCAGTTATCATTAGGAATTTTTGCATTCATTTGGATACAAGTCATGGACATGATTGCATAAAAGAAGGTCAACTGAATTAATGGACCACCTAATCTTTTGCATTAGTCAGGGTCATTTACATTACACTAATTGCATAAGTATGATTGAGTAGTTGGTGGTAGAACTTGGATGAAAACATTTAGTCATTTTTTTATCGTTAGAGATTTCGGGGATGAAATCCTTTAAGGAAGGGAGAATGTAACAATCCAAAATTTAATCCATAATAATTAATTCATTAATTAATTAGATAATAAGATAATTTGTGAAATTATCAGAATTAAGCCACGGAAGTTGCATCATTGTGTCCCTGGTAATTTTCTGATCAATTTTCATATATAGAACGTCAAAATCTGAGCTAAAATGACCAAGTTATAAAATAAACAAAATAAGCGAAAAACAAGTGTGTGTGTGTGTGTGTGTGTGTGTGTGTGTGTGTGTATAGGGGTAGGTCGATCGCCTGGTCTACCCGCCTCCGGTATTTACAAAGGAATGAACGTTCGTTCGAACATTCTAGAGCCTCAAACCAACGTGTTTTGCATTCTTTTGACCAATCCGGTCCATCTATTTTTGCATCTGATGGCTCCTATTCGGCATATGACGTGGTGCATCCTATTCAAACCCCAAATCCATCGGTCCAAGATCCACTTTTACCCCTATAAATAGACCCCTAAACCTCACACTTTTTTTCATTCTAGGTTTTCTCCAATTGGATTCACCTTTTTAGGAAGAACCCTAAACGAAATAATTTTCCAAAGGAGAAAATCGTTATAAATTAAATTAGTTTACAACTTCAAGTGGATTTGGGAAGACCAGAGGAAGGGATTTGGACCGACGGTGAGTGATTGTAATTATTTTAAGATTTCTTTAAGTAATTTAAAATAATAGGGTTTCCAATAGTTATTGTTTTACTACAATTTTGGAATAGTCTTTTTATCAGTTTTAGATCTATTTTTCAGTCTATTCCCTTTGGTTATTCATTTTCATTTAATTATAATTTATTACTGTTAAACGTAGCTTTTTATTTATTTACAATTTATTTACAGTATTTAAGTTCATTTACTGTTATTTATTTCTTATTTACATCTTTTTCGACGTTATTTTCACACTTAGACCTTGGGTTTTAATAAGAAAAAGAGTATAATAAAGTTTATTTTAAGACTTGCGATAAATTAATATGCGTAGAAAGTAAAGATGATAATAAAGGCTTGATCAAATAATTTATCTAAGTTAATAAGCAAAGATGAAAGTATAACCTGTACCATATAGAAATCCCTATTTGACAAAACAGTGTCTTATATTAGCCTGAAGAGAAATGATGGCACACTTATGCTAAGAATGGTAGTAATTGGTCAAATAAAAGTTCAATTCACGGAGAATTTGGATAAGGGGCACAACTAGATATCGTTTGGATGATGGGCCAGTACCAACAACATTCCCCTATAGATTCTATGAAATCATGGTGATCTCACATTATTCTGAAGTGGGATGAAGGGCACGCTAATGCTGGAGTTTGAGGTAATAAGAAGACGCAATAGGTGGAGCTAAAGGTAGCATGGGCATGGTGGCAATTACGCATGCAACTTCCATTCTGGTGCTCAATAATCGCTATGAGTTCCAAGCGCTTAGTATGAGTGTCTTTCGTAGACACCGTTGCCTTCTATGTATGGAGCTATATATGTCATCCGGATCCACAGTGGGTACTTTGTGCATCTTTCATAGATACCATTGGCTGTTGTGTAGGGAGTTATATAGCATCTGGTCCGCAGTAAGGTCTATAGAGTAGCAGGCTAATCAAAAAGGGCAGTATTGGGATTACATCCTAATTACAGGATTAGGAATTCAGCCTAATCAAAGAAGAAATCAAGGACATGTGCAAGCAATTGAAGTTAACCTATCTTATAGTTAATCGTATATATTTCCAGTTTATCTCTTTCCTATTTGCTTTGTTTCCTCTTTATATAATAGAACTGTTGCAGAGTCTATTACTTTTACTTTGCTTAAAGACTCTATTAATTACTATCATTTAACAGATTTTTGTCCGACCCACTCCTCTATTTTTCTCCTTTTCCCCCATAGGCAATCAAGGGAGAGGGTAGCAGATTGCAGTTTGCTTGGCGGTTTCTTGGAGGAGTTCTCTATTATGTATTTCTTTTATTTCAGCTTTAGTTCTTTCTATGTACTGATTTATTATGAGGGATATTATGTACTCTTATTTTTGAGACTATGAGTTTTGTTTCATGAGACATATTGGATTTTTAGACATATATGTGGTATTTGGTATTTGAATTATTTATGAAGCAATTATGAAGTTTTGTTTTAATTAAGTTATTATTTTAAGTTTCCACTGTTTTTATCTATTTTTGTCTTGTGAATCTTAGTCTCTGTTAGCTTTAGTTATACTTACAACGCACCACGCCTTTTACTGTGTCCTTTTGGATATATTAAGAGGTGTGGGGTGTTTCAACTATTAACCTTTGGCTAACTGTCCGAACACTATAGTTTTGGCTGACTATTAACTTTTGGCTGACTCGGGCCTACTAGACAAAGTAAACAAGTAACCTAATTCTATTAGATACTCTTTTGGACGGTCTATCCCTAACTTACTTCTCCCAGGGTCAACTGATCCTAATGGTTTTGCGGGCTCACCAATAGCCTATCTATAATCTGTATATTCCTTTTTATGTGTAACATCATTTTAGTCTTACTTATGATAAAGCCCTACAAATTGGAATTTTGGACTTATATTAGCTAAGGACTATTAGCTAAAGTATAAGGCGCGACTCCATACTAGTCCCATATGGTATTCTAATATCTGATTCATTTACTTATGGTCAACTAACCCATCAAATTTTCCTTGAAAACATTTCTTTTAACTTGATTAACCCTTCAAATCATACTTACACAAGGAAAATTTATTCTACGCTTTACTCATATCACTTTGCCATGTTATATATACTTTACATGAAACGTTGTTGATGAATACAATCAAAACCTTTGTTTAAAACCTTTAAACTACTCTTTTCGAAACCATTGAAAATACCCCTTTTTGAAACCACTAAAAGTACTCCTTTCGATACAAGTAAACTACTTTATTTTATAACTTATACCGAAGGGCCAAAATATACCTTTCGAAACCATTTACATTAAACCTTTCGAAAACATTGAAAACATCTCTTCGAAAGCTTATAAAAGCTTAGACATCCTCTTTTCAAAAAACTTTAAACATTTCTTTCGTAAACATTGTAAACCTCTATTTAAAAACTAAGGTAAACCTTTCGTAAACATTAGGGAACCTCCCCTTTGAAATCTTTAATGTATACCTTTCGCAAGCTTTAAGTCCTTTAAATAAATCAAACCTTTCGAAAGCATTGGGTTTAAGTAAAAACACATGGAACAACCCTTCAAAACATTCAAAATCATTCCTTTCGAAACCTTTGGGTTTAACTTTCAAAATCCCAAAAGGGTCTTAAATGAACTAAGTTGGAAGCAACACTTCCAAAAGCAATTTCCTAAGCAAAGAAGTGAATGGTGTCGAAACCTATCCCTTCGAAAGTATTAGAAAAGTGGCTCTAATATGAAAACAAAAGAAACCTATCCCTTAACTTTCTGATCCGTTCAACTAATGATGGATCTTCCATCGGTTTAGAAGAAATCTTTTCGATCATCACCGGTTGAACTTCTAAACATGACAACATAGTAGTTTCCTTACTAGACCAAGCTTCTGATCTCCACTATATTCTGCATGTCGTCAACGCTTCCAAATCTTTCCACTCAGCTACCATTGCTAGCACTGTATTTTGATGTTTTCTACTAAGTGCATCTGCCAATTGCCTTTTCCTGGTGTGTACTCAATACTAAAGTCATAAGCGGATAAAAACCCTAACCACCTCTGTTGTCTCATATTCAACTACTTTTAGGAGAATAAATACTTCAATGACTTATGATCTGTATACAATTCAAACCTCTCACCCATAAGGTAGTGTCTCCACACCTTTAATGCAAAAATTACCGCATCTAATTTCAAATTGTGATTCAGATACATAACCTTATGTGGTCTAAGCTATCGAGAAGCATAGGCAATCACTTTACCTCTTTGCATTAACACAAATCCTAATCCTGTTCCACATGTATATGTATACATTACTAAATCCTGATTCCCTTCTAGAACAACCAACACATGTGCGTTAGTCAATAAGGGATTAAGCTTCTACAATGCCTCCTCACACTTATCGGTCCAAACAAGCTTCACATCCTTTCGCGTTAGCTTTGTCATCAGTGCCCTATCCGTGAAAAATCTTTTATGAACCTTCGATAGTAACCAGCTAATCCAAAAAACTCTTTATCTCAGCCACTGTCTCAGATCTCTTCCAATTATTCACCGCTTCAACCTTTGTTGCATTTATAGACAACCCTTTCTCTGAGACTACCCGACCAAGAAACTTCAATTCCTTCTTGCAGAAATGACACTTCAAAAATTTTGTCTTCATTTGATGCTGCCTCAACATCTCAAGCACTACTCTAATATGAACTTCATGCTCTCTTTAATTTTTGTAGTATATCAAAATATCATCTATGAAAACCAACACGGACCTATTCAAGTTCTCTTGGAGAATTCGATTCATCAAATATAAAGAATGCTGGTGCATCAATTTTTCCGAACAGCATTACTAACCATTCGTACGATCCATATCTGGTTCTAAATGCGGTCAAAAGAATTCTATCCTCTGCCACTCTAAGACGATGGAACCCTGTCACTAAATCCAACTGGGAAAATACCTTGGCTCCACTCAACTGGTCGGACAAACTATCAATTCTAGGTAATGGATATCGATTCTTTATCGTTTTTTCATTCAAATTACGATAATCGATACACAACCTCAATAATCCGTCTAGATTCTTAGCAAACACTACGGCTGTTCCCCAAGGTGAACTACTTGGTCTAATAAATTTCTTGCCTTCCAAATCCACCAACTGCACCTTTAACTCCCTCATCTCGGTAGGTGTCATCTTGTTGGTGGTCTACTCATCGGTTCTACTCCTAGTTCCAAATCTATTCGAAACTCCATGGCTCGTTTCGATGGCAATCATACTACAGGTTCAAAGACATCTGCGAATTCTTTAACCACGAAAACTGGATTTAACTCGTCTTCTGCCTCCACAACACCCAACAAAGCATTAACATCAAAACCAGGATTTTCTACGGAGTATATAATCCGGTCACTACAGTATGGGTGTCTAAATGATATTTTCCTATCATGGAAAAATATCACAGCATCGTACTTACTTAACCAATCCATACCCAAAATAATTCTGAACCCTACAAAATCAAACACATGAAAACTGCAAACAAATGTATGACCTAATAATTCAAACTCTAAGTGGTCACATCTCATCCCAAGAATCGCATAACCTCCTATCGAGTTTGCAACACTTAAGGAAGTAACTAGCTGTGAGGGTTCTAGATTAAGCTTATCTACCAAATAATGAGATATAAAAGAATGCGATGCACCGGTATCAAATAAAACGCTAACTGACATACCATGTATCATAAGCGTACATCCCAACACAGCTTTTCATTTCTCCTCTGCCGTTGGCTTCAAGGTAGTTGGCTCCAATGCAAACACTTTGCCTTTTCCATCCTTGGCTGGCTCCTTGCATTGGTTCGTACAATATCCAATCTGATTGCAGTTGAAACATCTAATATTCTTCCCGATCACCCTCTTTCCATCTCCTGAGCGACATCCATTTGCGAAATGCCCTTTCTTGTCACATTTATAGCAGGACAACCTCTGTCTTTCCCTTCTTGGAAGTTCCACCCTTTTGAGATCCTTTCTTATGGAAAAACTTTCTTTTCTGACTCCGTTCCACATGGACTTCCTTTGCCCTAATCCTTTCCAGAAAATCAAGCATCTGCTCATGCCTCAAAGCCATTGCCACTACAACATCACATGGATCCCGGATATGCGGTAATTTGGCCTTAACAAGCTCAGGCTTCAACCCCCAAATGAACTTTTCATTCCTCTTAATCATAGTATCAACCATAGCATAGCAATATCTTTCTGGCTCCTCAAACCTCATCGCATACTCAAGCACAGTCATGTCTCCCTACCCCAACTCAGCAAACTTCCTGAGCGTAGTAGACTTCGCAATCTCTAACACAAACCTCTCCTTAAATCTCCTTTTGAACTCATCCCAAGTCATCGCCTCTTCATTAAATCCGATCGTAATACTATTCCACCAGTACAACGCTGCTCCTTGTAACTGTCTAGAAGAGAGTCTCCTCAGCTACTCAGCATTGAGCCCTAAGTCAGCGAAATCCTCTCATAATGAATTAACCAATTCTCCACTTTAATTGCGTCTTCAGTACCAATAAACACTTTCCTCCCAGCTGAGCATAATCTCTACTCAAAACAGCATAGTTAGTCATCACCCGAGCTTCTTGATTTTCTCCTCCAACTACTTCAGCAGCAACTCCCGCTTGCATTATGTTTACAAAGAATTGATACATTACTCCCATGTCTACTTGCGGGACTCCAACACCCATATTTGCAGCTTGTGACTGACCTGGGTTCCTCCTAGTATTTGCTCTGGCATTTTCATTAGTTGTGATGCTTCCCCCACCAAGGTTAACTATTCCACTTCTAGCATCCATATCTACATTCGAGTCTTCGTAAGATACAAAAGAATAGCCTAATAGAGATGGGAGAATAGAGATATAACATATACTTATATATAGCAAATACAAGTACATTACTATAGCATTATCCTATACCTCGATCTTTTCTCTAATTCCCTAGGATTATGTTTTCAAAATCATTTTAAGTTTAAAGTTTTTCATAAACCCATGCTCTAATACCAAGTTGTAATATCCCTTATCTTAAGCCCCAAAGCTAAGCGCTACAAATGCTGCAATCATCTATGATATTAACTTTTGGCGACAGAATAGTAATGTTAATGGTATCCATAATATCAGAGGCACATAAATATGAAAAAATAGCAAATTTCAAAAACGAATTTTTTGATTATATTTCACAAAATCATGTTTCATATCCAATTACATAATCCCAATCGTCTCCCAGGTTCAGATCAAATATACTTATTACATAAATACGCCAAGAGTGACATATGAAGATGCCCCCTTGGATGACCAGAGCACTAAATAGACAAAAACTGTCTTAATACATTATAGCGAAAATAAGAACATAACAACCCCTAAATAGCTAACATTAGCCTCCTACTCATCTCCGGAAGCTTTATTCGTCCACCTACTAAAACCTGTAAATCCTCAACTCTCAACCTACTCAAATCAATTTTAAGCACCCGAGAGTTTAGGGGTAAAAACATAAACTTTGAGTCAGACATAAAGCCTGGTGTGAATAGTATTATACATCTCGGTTTACTAATATTAAGGGAGACTACGTCGCTAAGCGGGACATGTTTCCCCTGACTAATATCCCTTTTTAAAATATATCTTTTGCAAATCAAATCCTGCAACCAAACTAGTTAAAACAATAATATCAATATCATGTAAGAATACAAATCAGGTAACCAGTGGACTATCTGTCCGAACACTATAGTTTTGTTTGGCCAACATTAACCTTTGGCTGACACGGGCCTACCCGACAAAGTAAACAAATAACCTAACTTCTGTTATATACTCTTTTGGATGATCTGTCCCTAACTTCCTTCTCCTAGGGCCAACTGATCCTAATGGTTTTGCGGGATCACCAATACCTGTCTATACTCTGTATATTCCTTTTTGTGTGTAACATAATTTTAGTCTTACTTATGACAAAGCCCTACAAACTGGAATTTTGGACTTATAATAGCTAGGGACTATTAGCTAAAGTAGAGGGCGTGACTCTATACCAGTCCCGTATGGTATTCTAATATCTGAGTCATTTACTTATGGTCAACTACCCCATCAAATTTTCCTTGAAAACATTTCTTTTAAATTGATTAACCCTTCAAATCATACTTACTCAAGGAAAATTTATTCTATGCTTTACTCAAATCACTTTTCCATGTTACATATACTTTACACAAAACATTGTTGATGAACACAATCAAATTTGTTTAAAACCTTTAAACAACTCTTTTTGAAACCATTGAAAATACCCCTTTTTAAAACCACTGAAAGTACTCCTTTCGATACAAGTAAACTACTTTACTTTATAACCTTATACCGAAGGGCCAAAACATACCTTTCGAAACCATTTATATTAAACCTTTCGAAAACATTGAAAACGTATCTTTCGAAAGCTTTATAAAATCTTAGACATCCTCTTTTCAAAAAACTTTAAACATTCCTTTCGAAAACATTGGAAACCCTCTATTTAAAAACTAAGGTAAACCTTTTGTAAACATTAAGGAGACGCCTCTTTGAAACCTTTAACGTATACCTTTCGAAAGCTTTAATTCCTTTACATAAATCAAACCTTTCGAAAGCAATGGGTTTAAGTAAAAATATATGGAACAACCCTTCAAAACATTCAAAATCATTCCTTTTGAAACCTTTGGGTTTAACTTTCAAAATCTCAGAAGTGCCTTAAAAGAACTAAGTCGGAAGTAGCACTTCGAAAAGCAATTTCCTAAGTAAAGAAGGGTGGTGTTGAAACCTATCCCTTCGAAAGCATTGGAGAAGCGGCTCTAATTTTAAAACAAAGGAACCCTTTCGAAGGCATTGCTTCGAAAGATTAGATGTGACAGCTAGGGGTTTCAATCCATTCGAAAGCTTCTTTATAAAGCAAAGGCTCAACCTCTCTCGAAACAATTATTTAAAACCATTTCATCAAGTTGAAAGCTATCTAATTCGAAAGCATTCTTTGAAAAAAAAAGCAGGCGCATTTCCTTTTAAAAGAAAAACAAGGCTTTGACCCCTTCGAAATCCCTGTTTCGACTCTATACCTTTCTCCTATCTCCAATCCACTACGTACCATGTATTTGATACTATGTGCATTAGTTTTGAATTGGTTGGAGGTGGAAGTGCCTAGTCGAAAGGTGCTGCCGATAGTGGCGAAACAACAAAAAACATGGCAAAACTGATTTTTAACTTTAAAAAGTAATTCCTTTTTAACTAACCTGCTTTGTTTGTCAACATATGATTGGTTGCTAATTTCGTTTCCAAACTCTTTTCAAAAAGCGCTGCCGAATTTTTAGAAGTAAATAATTTAAAATATTTACAAAATGCCCCTTCTCCTTTTATAAATATATAAAACATTTAAGTCTCATACCTTAAATAATTTTATATCCTTATTAAAACACTTAGGAAAATTATGAAAAAATTCCCATAAATCGTTTTTTAATATGTTTTCTAACATACTTAAATTTCCGACCCAAAACATATATAAAATAGCCGTAATTATTTTTAAATCCACTAACTACTTTCTTCACTAGAAAATTAATAATCAATCCACATTAATTCAGTAAATTGTGAAATTTGAAACCGAGCTCCACAATATTATTTCTGACCTTATATAAAAATCACAAGGCATTTGGATATCATTTATAGGGTTTTCAATCAAAACTTATCATAAATCCATATGAAATAGCATAAATCATCAAGCATACATACATACATACATACATACATACATACATACATACATACATACATACATACATACATACATATATATATCCATTTTAACAATCGAAACATGGCAAACATTTGCTATATAATTTGGGTCTTAATCTAAAACCTAAAATAAGAAAACATGAAATGTAACCTATTATTCACCTTTAGCTTATGATTAAGGAGTTGAGATTTGATCTTGGATTAAGTTGCTTAAGCTTCCATCTTTTAGATTTTTGCTTATCTTCTTCTTGCTTTTCCCTTAATGGTTGCCGACCTCTCTAGCATTTTATTTTGTTTTGCACATGAAAATGAACATGTATGAGGGTTTAGGGTGTAAGGATATGACTCATTCCTACTTTACCCCTCATTTACTACCCTAACTTATTTTATTTCATTTCCACTCAGTTCATTTGTTTAAGTTGGCAAAGCTACCGCTTATGTACACAATTCTCAATCCCTTAACCATTTTATTATTTCATTTAGTTCAACTATTAAATGTCAAAAATAATGTTAATTGAAATTAGGCTCGTTACATCCATGGTTAAGGCTTCTGCCGCAACTGTGGCAGCCTCGTCGGCCTTGACCTTCATGGATATAAGGTAAGTATTTACAATTTTTTTGTTTTGGATTTTTGAATTTTTTTGTTTTTTAAATATGCATGAATTAATGCAACTAAATGAATGCAAGAGTTAATTACGAATGATTTATCCTAAGTTAACCCAAAATTGTATAATCACAAATTGTCTTAGATAAACAAGATAGTTCTCAGCCAGGTAACAGACAGGATTTATCGGTGCACCACGAATCACCGTAGCAATGCAGCCGAAGGTTTAAGTATCTTCAGAGGAACAACCACTATAATATTTACGAATCACCGTAATATTTATAAATGGTTATTACTCTGCTGTAGCCTAGACACCAAGAAATTAAATTGTTTAAAGAAGACAACTTGTCAATATACAATTAAGTGTTATCGATGTCTAACCGTTATTATTAACAGAAATCTAATATGAGATGCAAAGCTGAAACTAAACGTGTATTTACAATGGAACTATGAATGGATATTTTTTTTTTGAATTTTTGAATTTTTTTTTTAAATGCAAATGCAAGAAACCAACAATGCAATTCAAATAAAACAATAGATGAAAGTAGATTTTTTTTTGAGCTAGCAAGCAGAGCAATTTATTTTGGCTAGCGAAGCAAGCAACTCCTCTTGATTTTCTGCTTTGACAACCTAAAAATTAAAAACAAGATATATACAATTGTTGTTATTATTTTTTGGTTGTTTTTTTTCTTTTATAAAGGAAAAATTTTGGAAAAGAAAAAAAAAACTCTAAACAAAATTTCTGTTTTTTTTTTGAAAAGGAAACAAAATTTAAAAGTGAAGTTTTACTTAAAAAAACAAATTTTTTTTTTAATAGAAAGACAAAGGAATCTAAAACCAAGTTAACAAACCATCGTAAACTAAAACAAACAAAACCTAAATAACCTTTTTTTTAAAGAAAAATCACAGAACAAAACAACTTAACATTCGATTATTCTTTAAAGTAAAACACCCCACACCCCGTTTGTCTTTTATTCTTTTTTTTGGCCCGGCCCACTCCACAAATGCACAGGATAAAAATAAAAATAAAAATCACAGAGCAAACGAAAAGAAAAATCAACTCAAAAATCAAAAGCTCCTCCTTTGTTCTCACTCGCAAATTCAAAAGCTAGACCTTTCACTCGAACTCGCAAATACAAAATCGAACTCGCAAATAACACAAATTCAGATTCCCGCACCCATATACACATCGATTGTTGAGTTTTGATTTGGTAGCGGCGGCTTAGGGTTGCAGTTAGGTGGTTGGAGTTCGTGAGTCGCGAATTATGGAGTTTGGAAGGTTGCGGAAGGAGGCAGATTGAGGGGATTCGATTGCCGGTTGTTCTTGAGGAAGTTGGTCAAGGCGAAGGTGGTGGATTGTTTGCGAAGACGATTGGCGATTGTGGAGTGATTGCACGAAGTCGTGAGGCAGTGTTTGCGCGGTTGGAAGTGATGGAGATGGCTGTCGTGGTCAGTGATGATTGAAAGGGGGAAGTGATTTGCAGGCAGTGAAGTACTGGAAGTTGCTAGTTGACAGTGAAGTGGTTTGTGAAGGAGGAGCTTGCTTGGTGGCAGTAGAATGTATGGTGATATTCTGGTTGTGGCAGAGAAGTGGAATTATAGGAGGAAGTATTGTAGAGGGAGGGTGAAGGTTATATGCAGTGCTGCTATGTTGAAATGGAGGTTGGAGTTGAATTGGTTGGCAAGAAGTGGAGGATGGTTTAGTCCGAGGAGGTGAATGACAGTTTTGAGTAGAAGTTGGTTTCGACTTCTAATCGTTCGAAGTTGGCACTGTTGAGTAGAAGTTGTCTGAGGAAGGTTTAGGCTGACTGTATGGTGCACTGAAGTTGATCAAGGTTGGTTTGTATGAGTTTGTTGGTCAGAGGAGTATGTAGGAAGAGGTATGGGTATTGAATTGAATGGGATGAGTTTGTAGCAGATGATAATGGGTGGGGAGAAGTGTTGTTGACAGTAAAATGGTGAAATGTTGACAGTTTGATGAAGACAGAGGTGGTTGTTGTTTATGCAGAGGAGATGTTAGTGTATAGGTGGATGGGATGGTAAATGGAAGAGGATGTCGAATTGTCTGGCAGAGGGTTGCGTGTGGTTGCAGTCAACAAGAAGTTTTGTATGGTTTGCACTGTTTCAGTAAAGTATCAGTGAGTATGGTGGAGGGCAGTAGACAGAGGAGATTTGACAGAGAGATTGTGCAAAAATTGAAGTGCACGACAGTAGTTTGTGAAGTAAATGAAGTGAAGTCACAGCAGTGGTTTGTTTGTGAATGTTGTGAATGTATGTGAAGAAGTAAGGCAGAGTAGGAGATAGATGAATGTTGGTGATTGAAGTCGCAAGCAGAGGAACTTCTGGGTTGTGGAGATGACTGGTGACTGGGTGGTTATGTTGGAGAAGTGGGCTGTTGAAATGGCTGTGCGGGGATGCATAAACTATGCTGAAGTTTTAGGAGATGTGGGGTTGCGTGTGGAGAAGTTTTGGGTAATGAAGAACAGTGAGCAAATCAGAGTAGCACCGAATTTTGTTTTTTTTTTAAAGAAGAAAAAAGAAATTCTAATGTAAAATGCAATGCAATGAACTAAAATGTGAAATGAACTTGTGAGGCTTTTTTTTTTAAAATATATATATGAAAGTGAAAATGAAAATGCAAAACAAACAAGAACAAAAACAAATGCACACAAAAACCACACAAGCACACAATATTTTTTTTTAAAACACAACACACACAAAACAAACACACACACTAAAATCAAACACAAATAATTCGAAGAATAGAAAATTGAAATCGAAACAACTCCCCGGCAACGGCGCCAAAAACTTGGTCTTCGACGGAATTTCTATCGGATTAGAAAACCGTCGAACGAATTTAGATTAAAAAATAACCGTAAGCGCACGGTGTACGAATGTAGCACGTGGCGAATACGGGTCGATCCACAGGGAATTGTTGATTTTAAAATTCTATTCAATCAAATTAAACCAAAGTCGAGAGTGATTAGCGAAAAAAAATGATAAAAACAAGCAAAAGAAAATTGATAAAAATATGAGAGTGTTAAGACAATTTAGAGGCAATTTCCACTCTCTAGATCACATAAATCAACAATTTGAAGTTATGATCTCTCTTTTCTAGTCATTAGTGAATTAGTTGATGTGCTTATCATAAGTATGGTATATTTGTGCTATTAATTAGCTCAATATAAACCATCAAACTATAACACAACCACTAATACACTTTTAAATTTCATAAAATATGACAACAAAGTTGAAAGCAAAATCTATTTTAAGCATGGCCTATTAACTATTAATATAAGCCATCAAATTTTAATTTCAACAATCACTTTCTTGCCATAATCATATGTAAATGAGGAGACAATTTGTGTTTTGTTTGTTTAAGTATAGCCTATTTGTTATGAACAATATAGACTATCAAATTCAAAGCTAAACAACATCATTAACCCACTTCAATCATTCTCATTAAGCACAAAAAGAGAGCATAAACATCAAAATGTTGGATCTACGTACTAGAGAGCTTCATTACCCCTAAATTGAAGGGATTAAGCTCTCATATTTGTTATCATATAAATAAATGTAGAAAACAACATTAAACAAGAAGAGAGAAAGAGAGCAAAATGAAAAGAAAAATTATTCTACTTGCATAAAATAAAAGAGGTCTATACTAGAACATGAAAGAAAATAAACAAGAAAAGAAAATGAACATGTAATTAAAAGGAAACACTAAATAACATTGCATAAAAAAAAGAATTACATAAGAGAAGAAATGGCTAAGTAGCCATGGAAAGAAAGAGAGCTTTGATTTATTTTCTAAACTAAAACTAACTAACTAAGAGGAAGATGGCTACATGAAACATAAGGGGTATTTATACAAGTTAGAAACCCTAATGCATATTTTTGGGGAGTACCCAAAATGCCCCTTAGGAAGTGTGGAGGCCAAGTAAACATTAACATGTCTTAATCCCCCATTAAATGTACATGAAACCATTAGCTCCATAAGCATGTGCATTAGCCTTTAATTTGTACATTAAGGTAGGTGGGTAGGTGGGGTCCTCCATTATCTTCACTTTGAATTATTTCCATCTTCATTTCTTTATATTCATGTTGTGCATGCATGTGTCTTCATGACACCACTCCTATTTGAGACCAAATTCCTACAAAAATATACATAAATTTCCAATTAATTTTTCTCAAATAAGTATATGCACACAAATGACCGTTTTGCCCTTATATGAAGATGAATATGTGAAAATTTGGAATTAATATGAATTTTGGTTAAAACAAGTTAAAATACCCAATATGATCATTTATTTAATTTAAATAGAATAAATATGGTGGTAAAAATATGCACATTTACGTGCATATCAGTAAGCTCTATTAGAAGTATAAACATTAGGCTTCAAGCTTAGCTACCCAATTAAGAGCAGCAACCTGCTCACTTTCATGCTCTCGTGCTTCTATCATCAGGGCAGCATGCTATATATAAAAAAAATTATTATTAAAATTAATTAATAAAGTGAACAAATGTGCTTGGCATAAGATAAAACAAAATAAAGGGATAAATTCTTATGTAAGACCAGGACTTCTCTAGCTCAGATAAAAGCTCGAAAAAGGAAAGCTTGCAAAAGGGAAGGAAAGAAAGTGGAAAGAATGATGCAGTGTGAAGTAACGAATTCCGTCCAGTCTCCCCCGTTCTCTTCGTTAGAGCGGATATAGCCACGTATGCAGACATGAGGGTAGGATCATTCTGCAAAAGAGCAACAATCAGTGGCATTAAGGTATAAGGCGAAGGAATGCCTGGAGGAAGAGAATGAAGAGATGAAGCCACCTTGTCAGGATCTTGGTTAGAACCAAAGGCCGCATCACATGCTCTTTTTCGGTTTGCCTTTTGCAAAGATTTTATCAGCAGGTAGGATAAACCAAGGAGAGCTGCATCCATTGTGCCTGCATAAAATGGAAATGTTAAACCAAGAGAAGTTCCCAATGAAGAATAAAACCATAAAATTAATAAATCTATAATTCATCTTCTACAGGATATTACCCCGGCTCAGTGGAGGGCTTAAAAGTATCGTGAGAAAATGTGTGGGTAGGACGTAGGAAGTTATACTTCTTCAGCTTTTCTAAGTCAAAGAACTTGTCTATTTTCCTCGCCCCCACATCAAATTGAAGAATGCGAGTTCTATGTGACACATATAATTCGATATCCTTCTTAAAGAAAATGACCTATGTAGGATAACGATGAAAAGAGGAGGGAAAACCATCTGAATTCAAAAAAAAAGTATACATCGACCCATGAATGGGTCTTTCGAGAGACCTTTAGAAAAATTAATGTTTTAGCTTGAGCATAGAAAAATCCAACACCACCCTTATTTTTCTTAATATAAAAAAGGAACCGTAGCTCTTTGCTAGTAGAATGCAATTATTTTCACCGTAAAGAATAAAAGCGGCTCTCACAAATGTGTAAGAAAGAAGGGGCAAGATGAGCAGGCACAACATCAATAAAACCAGACCATTGGCCAATGATTTGATTGGAGGAAGATAGAGGCCACAATGTACAAGTTTGGGGGTAATAGGAATGAACCAGACCGGGAGAGTATTGAAATGCCCATTGGGTTCATGAACCCTAGCGTCATAACTTGAAAATCAAAATTGAGTTAAAATACCTTGGACTTCTTCCATTCGAGTAATATTAGAAGGCGGAAATAAAGGGGAAGATGAAGAGGAAGCTATATCGAAATCTCTAGATCAATCGAAAGCAAAAAATGCCAAATTAAAGAAATCTGACAAAAAGAATTAAAACATAGAAGATATTTCTTACTTCGATTTGAAAATAAAATCTGAATGCGAGTATATAATCAATCTTTAAATTTCTTTTCTTCTTGATTCCTTTCTTGAATGAGAATGTGAAAGGAAGTAAATAGAAGATGAAGGGAAAATTAAGTACCATAATTTGGATAATGGTCACACGATTGTACCGATGAAGAAATTTGTGAGACGCCAGTCGAATTGCCAAAATAAAGAATATAAAATTTATGGCAGACTTGCCTAGAAAGATGAAAGGTTTGATTTAACAATGATTAAGACAAAGGTCCAATAAGGAAATGACACGTGGACAAAAGAATCAAATGCAAAGGTAACTGATAAGACTTTTTCTGCTAACGAAAATAATTAGGCAAAACCGGCAGATCTGCAAACTAGGTAAGGATAGTGGCAAGTCTACACCGGTCTGCAATCGCTGCAGACTTGAGGGGCAAGATATTACACCCACGTTTTAGAAGCTAAATAAAAAGGGAATTAACTTAGGCACCCAGCTAAAGGACTACCTTCGCAGTACTGTTTCAGACAAATGAGAAGAGATCGAAGTGATCTAACTGTAACTATGCAAAAGCGGGTCTACGGTCACGATACTCGATCCAACCAAAAGAACATGGCCAAAGAGAGGGAAGGCATAATGGAATGAATTTTTGCGCCCCTAAATCAAGTTGGAAGACATAGCAGCTCTGCACCTTCGTAACACACTACCATCAGATTGGGCTATTAAGGGGTGCGCCGTTCTCAAAATAGAGCAAAGCCGGCAATAAAAAGAGAATAACAATATGATAAACTGCTTTTTGTATCCAAAAAGTAGGTAGGGTCCGATCATAAAAATATGTGTATTGCTAATTCTTTCAAATACAGATCTTCTCTGCAGACATCAACTGGTATCACAAGGAGCCAAAAGCATTCCAAGGGCTGCACACGACAACAATTATAAAACCTGCACTTTGTCTACATCTCCAAGAGTCGATTTTCACTACACATATTAAGGGAAACCTAAGCAGCACCTTGAAGGGTCAAAAGCATTCTGAAAGGCAACATGCATGGTCATTCAAACAACATCCAAGCATCAATCCACATTCACAGGCAAATAGCAAAGATATAGGTCTCCCTTTAAAAAGGTCTTGTGCATATCAATAACAAGGTCAACCTAAATCACAGTCAGCTCAACTTACATCTACCAGTACAGAAAATTAGCACCCAAGCTAAGGCTGGACAGTGCAATCTCATCCTAATACAATATCAAACAAACAAATGCAAATCAGATGAACAGCCAAGTTATGAACCGTAGTATCATACAAATTTCTCTCATCAACTACTGCAACCTCACTTCAAATATGCCAACCACACCCCAAAACAAAAAAGTAACTCCTTTTTTGCCATCCTAAGGCGGTACACAAACTATCTGCCTCTCCCGATCAAGAAGGAACAACCCGTCTAAATTTGATTTTCCCACTTTAATTTCGAGGTTTCCCACCAAAACCCAAGTTTCCCTCTGAATGCACATCGGAAATCCATGCACATTGGAGAAACGGTGTAAATGGATGATAAGTTGTAGCATTCAAAAGTGGAGATTGAAATAACGGATAAAGGGAAACTGTGGAAACCTACAGCCTATCTTCTATGCTATAAACAGAAGAAACGGGAAGATGGACCTGATCTTTTATCCGATCATTTTTATTTTTGAAAAAAAGAGAGCAAAAAAATGGAAAATGATTATTGTATTGGAATGCCCTAGAAAAACTTGTATTGAGAAGAAGTATACAAGAAGGAGTTGACCTGTGGATGCAAGATTTGCCAAAAAGTATACAAGAAGGAGTAGACCCGTGGACGCAAGATTTGCCAGAATTCGAACCATATAAAAATTTCAGCGTCCTTTTATTTCTTATTTGCTACTAGCATATATTATTATAGAGCATTGATAAACACAAATTGAATTTGACATTTCGGCACATAGTTGGAATGCAGCTACTAGGTTATGTAAGCATCACGTGGCATAATCGCTCCCCGAAGGCAAGCTTAATACAATTTAAGTTTTTTGATTCAAATTTGGAAATAAAATGCTTACAGTTTCGAGCATAATCAATCGAAGTGTTGTGGGTCGAAAAATCCCACCAATATGGGTAAAATCTAATTTTACTTTGTTAAGCGTTACCTAATGGTGAATTTTATTCACACCAATCCTCTTTGTCAAAACTATATCACTTTGGACTTATGGAATCTGATAATAGTAAAAATTCCAATATCGTCCATATTCATCTCTATTGTCTAAATAAAAAGTCGAGAGAACTGTGTAAATCAATCACATCGGTATTTTCTGTTTGACTTTAGTTATATTAACCAGTAGAAAACTACCAAGTGAGTCGTTTCATAGTTATGCAATTACTATCAGTATGTAACCCCTTGGTGCCCCAAACAATCGTGAGTAATACGATACCCAACATTAGGAGAGAGTTACATACTCTAGTCCCAACAAAAACATCGATATCCAGTCTCGATGCATCTTGATTAGGAATATTTAAATGATATATTTATTTTTATTGTGATAAATTGCTCATGGTTATAATATTTTGTAACTACTATCGCAAAACATACAATTTATAGATTTTCTATTTGATATACTTATAATTAAAGTAATTAATAAATATAACCATTATATCAAGTATATAATAGAAAGAAAACCTTTTATTTCGAACAAGATTGGTTATCAAATTGGATATATGTAACAAATTTCATAATTGCCTCTGGGGTATACCCCTAACTCTATCAATCTCCCACTTGCACTTGGGGTCAATTATGGAACCTTATTCCAACTTCTTCAATTAGTTTTCTCGAAACCAATCGGGACAATCCCTTTGTGAATGGGTATGCTATTATGCTTTAATCATCTACTCAATCAATTAACTCTCCTCGACGCTGATAAACTACATTTATCATGTGGAACAATTCAGAGTATGTCTCTCGACTTCCAGTGAGCTCTAAGTTCTATTATGAATTATATCCTGCCATTGTTGTCATATAACAATGTAATGGGATTCTCAATATTTGAATCACCCTCAGCTCAGTTATAAGTTTGTACATTTTATATATTTTGCTTTTATTATAGCGCTATTCAAGATGATGTACTTAGCCTTTTTCATTGAATCAGCCACATTATTTCATTTGGAACATTTCCACTTTGAAGATTCTTAACTTGAATTTATTATTGACATATCATACTCAGATCACTTATGAACATTTAAGTCCGAACATTCCTTCATAAAGAGTTTGTTGTTTCTACAATCAATTATCTATTATTTTATAAATATACGAGAACACCTCCAACAACCGTTTGGCGCCATCAATTTGGATTTGATATTTGCTTCATGTATCAAATACATAAACAAAACACGATATATTACATAACATAACATGATAATTCCTACTACTAATGCAAAAGGGATTCATCTTACATGTTCCATATTTAACGTTTTAATAAGGTGTCTTTGCATATCGTTAGAGATATTCCTAATATCTATTCTACTTACTGTAAAATATACATCATTTACAAATCCAACGTTGAGTATTAAAACAGCTAAGGCCGATTTTAACACCTGTTATCATTAACAATCAATAGAATGTTGTTTACTTATGGTTTAGAAATATCTATGTACCTTTTAATGTTTTTTCTTATGAATACAGGCTTCCTTTGCATTTTGACTAATAATCAAATATCTGATATCTCTATCAGAACATTTATTCTATTTTGATGCATTTTTGAATGATACTTTCGTATCTGTTCTTGGATCATATTCAAAAACCCACAACCACTATATCGCTCACAAATCAAGACGCTTTGGTTGTTATGTGCAAATAGTCTATTCTAAATCATTATTTTGAATTTTCTATTTCAGCACATATGTACCAAAACACTATATCTTATCAAGTGATAATTTAGTGAATAAATTTTGAAATAACTTGAGCACATTGAATGACAAATCTATTGCACTAATTTCAACAACTAAAATTCACAAGATTATTCTTATCAACATTGCTCGTTAAATTCCACCTGTATTGGTCTTGCTCTTAAAGACACGATCGAGGTCGATGAATCACATCCCATCGGTTATGACTACCAAACTCATAATTTGATAATGTAATTGAAAGTCTTTTGGATTTGTGCATCATACCATATCATAAAGTCAATATTCATAATGATTTAATTGAGTAACCGAGGATTATATATATTCTAGACATTGATAAGAAACATATAGTTTCTCTTCAATGTGCGAGAATATTTATTAGACATTCTAATGTGATGTATTCGTTTAGGTTAGTTAATTTCAATCTACCTCATATTAATTAGTTTTATCCTAGGATCGTATCCGATTTCATTTTACTATTCATAATTTCTCAAAGAAATTCCTTCACTATAAAGTTGGTATTTTTTGAAACAATAATTGTTTCTTAGTATAATGGAATAGGTATTCATAAACACTTTATGTATTGCCTTTTATACAAAACTAATTTGGTTTTCAGTTTACAAAACTTATATTCATAACATAAATATGTCATCCAATGACCGTCTTTTCCAAACTCCTTTTTGGGAGATTCATACAAGATCTCTCATGAACAATTATCACGTGCAAACTTTCGAATCGCGCAACCCGCCAACTTCTTGGTCTAAGATATGTTGGGGTTTATTATAAAACCCTTATCTTGTATGATTTTGTAAACTATTATTTAGATGAAATAATATTAGCATTATGTTCTACTCTTACGTATGTGACCTTATAGAAAGAAATTAACTCAACTTCACTCATAATTAATCGTACTTTGACCAACAAAGTTTGATTACTCCTTATCGATACATCATCACGTATCACAAGGAGGAGTGAATTTTGAGATTGATTCTTTATTCATTTTTAGGTGCATTCGAGACTCTTTCCAATATACTCACCCTTTCAATCAAATCAAATCATTTCTATCGTATGTTACATTATTTACTTCCGTTGTATATTCTATGGGCTTACCATAGACTTATACTCGAGTATCAAATATACATGTCTATGTCTGTGATAACTCATCAATGAATATAACATAGTATGTGGAACCATTTTAATATTGATAGACTTATGATTGCATACATCCATGTGTATCAATTCAAAGAGTTCATTAAACTCTTATGATGCTCCCACTAAATTTGTGCATTGTCATTAACTGTTTGAGATATAATTAACCAACATCATATGATTCATAATCATATAATAAAATTATTTCTCAAACTATAGCTTACTATATAATTCAAAAATAATTGTAAATAATTTTAGATAATTATGTATTTTCCAATGTATCCTTTTGCTGTAAAAACAAATACTATGCTACAGTTTTATTTCATAACGAATATTCATAACCTTCACATTGAAATATAACTATGTTTATTTTTTTTAGTCGCATAAAAAAATAGTCATTATTTCATAAATAACGTTCGGCATGTTGTAAGAAAACAATTTCGTAATTTGTTGTAATCAATAAGTGTTATATGACATATTCCCACTATTTTCACCATTACTATAATAGCGTACTAAATTTGAAGGTCCATTATTCACTTCATATAGACTATTTATTGCATATACTACAATTAGTTTACAACAGAGAGTTCTTTGATTAAATATCTTGAAGTCAAAGAAATAAATCTCATGTAAAAAAAATTTCTATATGAAAATATATTTTGAAATGGAAATCATATTCCTTATTCCAATGTTAAATATCATATCATTATTACTACAACTCTCATTTTCGATGTCTTTATGAAGTAGAATTAACCATTCACTATCTTCATCCCAACTGTACCTTAAAATCACATTTACTTTTATACATTTATTTTGCTTTCTAAATGGTCAAACCATTCAAAAGAAAACCCTTACTACAATATCATAATGAACTCTTTACAAAAGCGCACTTGATTATCCTAAATTTTTAAGGACATCAGATATATTGCAATTTGCGTAAATTAATCAAATCAAAATTTCAGCAATCGGGCTCTTAGATCTATATTGTAGTTTTGGCCTTGTGTTACATTTAACATAGCATGATCTTTTATTGTAACCAACCAAACTGAATACTTGATCTCACAGTTCATTGGCTTATTTCGAGTAAACTAACATCATCAGAGTATTGTACATTACGAACTGTAACCGTTCCCGATATAACACTTATATGTGATAGTATATGGATCAAATATCCATACACTTGCATTGCTTTTAGAGTTCGAAACTCATAAAATGCCCTATATGGTCTCAACCAAATAAACACGTAAGCAACCAAATTACGGATGTATTTAATAGTTGTAAAATTATGTGCTTGCATGGGTGTTGAAACATTAGCATGTAATAAGCATTTGTTAGTAAGTATATTTTATATTTCCATCTGTTAATTTTCAATTCAGTTTATTCAAATATCTTAATTGATAAACGTTTTATCAATCATTTTAAATGCATGAATCTATCAATGTAGATTATTATATTATCATATACCATATGTTCTTACAATGTTAGAAAGTTAAATATTATCATTTCTTTTTTCTAATATGTCTCCCACTAGTCTTATATGTTTCACCAAACCCAAGAGAAACATAGAAGTCTTTCACTTCACTAGTGAGTATTAGGTCTCGTATGTTTGGGATTCCGACCTTGAGGAAAGCTCAGCATTTCATAGTCCGCATATGATGGATAACTCCTTATCTATTGTATCCTATACAACTCCTAACCTATATTACCTTGTCCTAATCTCACCTTTATCTTGAGAAAAGGTCGACCCGTAAAGTGGGATTATTCACTTGGACCTATCATTTTGTGATGGCCTAAGTATAATGCACATAGCTTGAGGAAATACCCTCATGATTTATACCCTCGTGATCTATACGTATATATTTATTCCTTAAGTCTACTTATTGTTTCTTAAGGTTCCATCTTTAATTTATACATTCTATTATATATGTTTTATTAATATATTACTTTTATATTTCATATTACTTATGTAATATTCTTATGTATAGTATTAAATTAATCAAGTCTTATTTAATTAATTTTAATTAATTAACATTTATATTGTCTTAATATAACATTTATATTAAATATTTATTATACACTATAACCTTTATAGTATGACACATATATCATATATATATGCATACCTTTTAATTAATTAACATTTATTTAATTAATTTTTTTAATTAAATTATATCAATTTTGAAATTTATTTTATATACATACATGCATACTTATGTTATTTTAACATTTTAAAACAACATAATTTATACCACGATATATAATACATGCATATATTTATTAATTAATTAACTCATCTAATTAATATATTTTATTAATCTTATTAATAAAATTAAATTTTTGTAATTAATTTATATTATTTTTCAAACATTTTGAATTTTTTTAATTATATTACAACTTTTATAATATATGTATATCTTATTTTAAATTTAACTTTAAAATTTAAAATACTATATTTTTAGTTTTCAAAACAATTTAAAAATCTATATTATAACATTTATAATAGTTTTCTTGTTCTAATTTAACTTCTAAATTTAAAACTTTTATTTTTAATTTCAAAATAAATTTGAAATTTGCCCAAGGCCCAATTCAAATTGTGCCTTTTCTATAAGGAATAACCTTTTGGGCTTACCTCTTCATTTTGGGCTAGGCTAATAGGCAGGTGGGCAATGTTTTTGATTACCCAAACCCAAACTTTGACAAGATTTTTCGAGACACCCACTGTATGGATAGACTTTAATTAATTATCCTTAACATGACTAATTTAGACCACATAGTCTGTTGGGCTCCGATCCATTGTTGGAACTGGGCTAGCTGTAACAGAAATAATGAATGAATTTCAAAAATATTCCCTTATTAAATCTGTATCGGGTCTATGAAGTCCAATTCATTTAGAAATTTTTTAAATATTATTTAAATAAAATCTTTTATTTTATCTAAATTTTATAAATTACATATATTTTTATTTAATTTATATTGATACATGTATATATACATGTGTATCAAACACACACGCGCGCGCGCGCACACACACACACATATATATATCTGTGTGCGTGCGCGCGCGTGCGCATGCATGTGTAACATATCAACCCGTGCAAGGTATAACATGTTTGCATATAGATGTTGAGATTTGCATCGCAACGAATACGTTAACTCATCCAATATGCTAGTATATGCTGTCCAAATATATATATATATATATATATATGCATATAAACTATTATTTTGTATAAATATATTATGTATGTGTATGTTAAGTTGGTTTAAATAATTTATATATATACGCATAATATATATATATACACCAACATATATATATATATATCATCTTATAAACAAGATATTAATATTTTATATATAAATATAAATATTGTAATATATAAATTAATAACATATAAGTTATTTTAAATATTAAAATATACATTTATATATTTTATAAGCGATGAATAATATGTGTTTGGATTCATATAAAATTAATTAATTTTTTTAATATGTATATACATAAATACATTTATAGTGTTTAGATATTTATATGTGTGTATTTGTATTAATTAATTAATAAAATTATTCGCGATAAATTTTTATTATTATTTCCAGGTCATGAGCACATTATAATTTTATTATTATTATTAATTTAAAATTTATTTTTAGTTAAATATTTCTTTAAAAATTAATAAAATTTTATTTTGGAACTTTTATTTCAAAATTTAAAATTCTAGAAATCCTAACTGAAATTTAATGATTTGGAAATTTTTTTTACATTTTTTAGTTTAAATTTATTTTCAACCGTTTTAAATAATTAATTTTTTAAAAATAGGAAAAATAAATTTTAAAATTTTATTTTCTACCGAGAGCTTATCTGGTACTAATATCATTTTATGAAATTTAAAAATTAATTTTAATAACATGTTCAAATTAATATAATTTATTAATGAAGTAAATTGATTTAAATAATATTAAATAATAAAAATATTTAAAAATATTATTCTTTTACTGTCAAATATTAATCGTACCATAATACATTATAAATAAAATTACATGACTAATTTTAATCGTGATATAATGTTGCAACTATTTATATATATATATATACACACACATACATTTAAATTGCTAAAATGTAAAAATTATATTATCTATATGGCTGCACTAACCAGACATATATGATAAAAAAACATTTTTTTATTAAGCATAAATATACACATACATATAAGAGAACTAATTTATGACAATATTGTTTGCATATCAGAATTGTCGCCTAACCATCAATATAACATACATATACGTATGTTGAAAGAGGGGGCTATGCGGTAGGATCGTGTAATATGGAATAATGAAAAAGTCTAGATAGATAAAGTAGGTAAATGCAAGGAGACACCAAGACTTTTATACTGGTTCGGACCTCTCGTCCTACGTCCAGTCCCTAAGCTCCTCTTAGGAATTTTACTAACTAACACCCTCACTTCACCCGGAGGAATAGGTTTACAACTTACCCGAACAACCGAACGGAATTTCTTGCCTCAACTATCGAAGAGGACTTCAACTCAATTACTAAAATACAATATTCGACTTGTTGTGTTCTTGTCAACACTAATGAGTCTAATGTAGTACAATATTCCTATAATCTTATCCTCGAGAATATGCAATGTGTTTGTAAAGATTTAGGAAATGTGAATTGCTATGAATCAAAAGAATGTTATAAACAAAAATAGTGATTCAAGCAATAGATTGGTGATTGCTTTGAGAATATCTAGAAAATATGAACAAGAGAATAGTTAGATTAAAGCAAGAGAATTCGGTGAATTAAATGATGTTAGAATCATGAATTTATACTTGTAGAAGAGATGCATATGTTGTCAAAGGTTGCAAACAAGAGATGCTTCCATTTCCATTGATGAATGGTTGCAACTCTTGGGAAGAAGAAGGTGTCTTTTCAGAGAAAATTCGCAGGTTTAAATTCAGTTGACTGAGCAGGAGATTCAGTCGACTGAAAATATGAAGAAAAATTTTCGGGACCAAATTCAGTCGACTGTGCAGGAAATTCAGTCGACTGAAAATATGAAGAAAAATTTTCGGGACCAAACTCGGTCGACTGTGCAGGAAATTCAGTCGACTGAAACTGTGCATGTGTATAAATTTGTTCCAGTTTCAGTCGACTGACTGTTCCTGTTCAGTCGACTGAACTCTGTTGTTAAACAAAAACAGCAGTAGCTCATTTGGTTAGAGTACATGCCTTCTAAACTAGTGACCCGGGTTCGAGCCCTGCTCCATGCATTTTTTGAAAACTTGATTTTGATTAAAATATGCATGCAAGTTTATTTGAATGTGAATGATGATTCTTGAGGAAAGATTTTAACAAAGCACTTACTAGACTCTATATACATATTTGATGACTCTTGTTAAAATATATAACTATATGAACCATACTTTGAGTCGTTGAGTCAGGATGATGTCGTAGTCGTAGATTCGTGAATTTTTGTCAGCAATCAAAACCTATGATCCAACATTCTCCCCCTTTTTGATGATGACAACTCCATTTTCTATGAACGAATCTTTGACAAGCTTTGTTGATCATATCTCTCTCACTGAATATCTTCCTGTAATTGTGCTATCGATTTCTCCCCCTGAATCTATGCTATATATTCCTATTTAATCTTTTTCCCCCTTAATCTGTGCTTGCATGATTTATTCCTGCAAATTGTGTTAGAGAGCAATATCTTTCTCCCCCTTTGTCATCGACAAAAAGGAGAGTTTATATGATGATATACAATATATTTTACATCAGTGTTAACATAGAGCAATATAAAACAAAATAACTACTACTTATAATGTAAGGTATCAGAAAAAAATTAACATTTAAAGCATGCGATACCCAAGGTTCTTATAATTTTCTAATTTTTAGGAAACCATACCCATTTGGGTGTGGTTGAACCTTTATAAATATAATTTTCATTATTAACTATCATATCAAAATAATCATTAATGTATTTTTCTCTATTTTTCCAATTAACAGGAACCCATATACTTAGATAATTTTTATTCATATTTCCTGTTAATGATTTTGTACTTCTAAAGAAATTATCAACATTATAGGTCATAGTAGTATTTGAATTTCTATAAAAATTGGATTTAGGCTTTACTCAAAATTTAGTACTAGCACTATCATTTTTACTATACATGAAAGCATATCTATTGCTATTTCTACGATCAGTTTTATTATATCCTAAACCACTTTTATCATTGAGAGCTTTTGAATTCTTAACATAACCTAATCCCTTCTTATTTGGAGCAGGTTGAGAATTTTCAATAATCCTGGATAAATTTTCTCTCCCTTTATTAAAATTGAAAATATTTTTAGTAATGTCATCAAGCTTAGTTTTGAGACTAGTGTTATCTAACTCAATAATTTTAATTTTTGTTTTTAACTCATGATTCTCAGAAGCTAGAGCATTATTCTTTTCTTTTTGAGCTTCTATTTCTTGACTTAATAGAGCGAGTTGAGAATTGTCAAAGAGTGAATCTTGAATTTTCTCAAGTTCTTCTTCTAATATTTTCTTCTCGTCTTTAAGCATATCTCTTTCGAATTCTGCTTTCTTATGATTTTCTAGAGCTTCCTTATATTTTCTTTTGAGATTTTTTAAAGTGTCTAGAAGTTCTGAATTTATTTCTATCATATCATCAAAAGTTAGATCGCTAACCTCATTATCTTTTGCCATGAAGCATTTGTTTGTTTGCGCCTTTGATTTTTCTTTATTGCTCTTCCTCTTCTTATAGCCTTGACTAGATCTCTTTGTAGCCATTTATTCTAGGATGTTGTTACGATCTCTAGAATACCAGGCTCTGATACCAATTGAAAGAGGGGGCTATGCGGTAGGATCGTGTAATATGGAATAATGAAAAAGTCTAGATAGATAAAGTAGGTAAATGCAAGGAGACACCAAGACTTTTATACTGGTTCGGACCTCTCGTCCTACGTCCAGTCCCTAAGCTCCTCTTAGGAATTTCACTAACTAACACCCTCACTTCACCCGGAGGAATAGGTTTACAACTTACCCGAACAACCGAACGGGATTTCTTGCCTCAACTACCGAAGAGGTCTTCAACTCAATTACTAAAATACAATATTCGACTTGTTGTGTTCTTGTCAACACTAATGAGTCTAATGTAGTACAATATTCCTATAATCTTACCCTCGAGAATATGCAATGTGTTTGTAAAGATTTAGGAAATGTGAATTGCTATGAATCAAAAGAATGTTATAAACAAAAACAGTGATTCAAGCAATAGATTGGTGATTGCTTTGAGAATATCTAGAAAATATGAACAAGAGAATAGTTAGATTAAAGCAAGAGAATTCGGAGAATTAAATGATGTTAGAATCATGAATTTATACTTGTAGAAGAGATGCATATGTTGTCAAAGGTTGCAAACAAGAGATGCTTCCATTTCCATTGATGAATGGTTGCAATTCTTGGGAAGAAGAAGGTGTCTTTTCAGAGAAAATTCGCAGGTTTAAATTCAGTCGACTGAGCAGGAGATTCAGTCGACTGAAAATATGAAGAAAAATTTTCGGGACCAAACTCAGTCGACTGTGCAGGAAATTCAGTCGACTGAAACTGTGCATGTATATAAATTTGTTCCAGTTTCAGTCGACTGACTGTTCCTGTTCAGTCGACTGAACTCTGTTGTTAAACAAAAACAGCAGTAGCTCATTTGGTTAGAGTACATGCCTTCCAAACTAGTGACCCGGGTTTGAGCCCCGCTCCATGCATTTTTTGAAAACTTGATTTTGATTAAAATATGCATGCAAGTTTATTTGAATGTGAATGATGATTCTTGAGGAAAGATTTTAACAAAGCACTTACTAGACTCTATATACATATTTCATGACTCTTGTTAAAATATATAACTATATGAACCATACTTTGAGTCGTTGAGTCAGGATGATGTCGTAGTCGTAGATTCGTGAATTTTTGTCAGCAATCAAAACCTATGATCCAACATATGTGATAAAACATTATACTAATAATTATTAACTACAAAAATTGTACCTTAGTTGCAAAGCCTTGAAAAGATTAATTCTCCCTTTATAAACACTTTCTGATTCAACAGATTGCTAGACCTTGAACTGTTGACCTTCAGCTATAGAGTAATGATCAGATCTGACTTGATTCAAGTTTGTATTAATGGAGAGGTTAGGGTATGCATTTGGCCAGCAAAGAAGGAAAGAGGGTAGGCCAAAAATCTAATCTAATCAGGGTTAGGGATGCTTAAATAATGGATAGAAAGAAGAGAAAAGTGGATCTAACTCATACACTTTCTCCTTCAATCTGAGCTATCTAAAACTAAGCCTATCTAACCCTAAATGAGTCACCTGCTGGCATATGTTGTTGTCGAAATCACCAGGCCCCATGATGGGCCTTAAACACATTAAAGGCTCGAATGAATGTTTTTCATTTTAGATCTGATTTAAAACATTTATCTATATATTATATCGATTAATGTATTTATATCTTTTACAAATACATTTAATATTCATTTATCAAATCAAAATCAAATTTATAAATAATATTTAATTTAATTAATTTATAACAATTATAAATTAATCAAATCATTTGGTCAAATGAGAATTTTTCGTTTCGTTTGTGTGGCTCATCAAGTGTAAATTCGAACAACAATTAATATCGAACTATTCGAATATTAATGTCTGCACGTCACTTAGCTGGTGGTGTGGCATTTTGGTCAAATTTATCGCTTACTTGGTTTCAGTAAAATTTTGCTTTGTTAAGGGTTACCCAGTTGTGACTTTTATGTACACCAATTCTCTTCATCAAAACTATATCACTTTGGACTTATGAAATTGGTAATGGTCAAAATTCCAATATTGTCCATATTCACCTCTATAATCCAAATACAAAGTTCTTTGTTCAATAATAACAATTATTATCAACCAAAATGCTCTGGATAGTTACTTTGATATGACTTGAGTTGATCGGGATACTAATCCCATATAATTGAGGATATGAGGATATGAATCCTCTCCTAAATAGTGCTTCACTTCCAATACGTCCACTCGATCCAACTATAGTCACTCGATGGACGTCATGCCATGATTTGACTATAATCAAATGGAGCTTTCATATTGAAGATCGACAGTATTCTGGAGTCGAGAGAACTGTGTAAATCAGTCATATCGATATTTCCTATTTGACTTTGGTTATATTAACCAACAAAAAACGATTGAGTCATAGTTATCCAATAACTTTCAGTATATAATCTCTTGGTGCCACCAGTAGTCATGAGTAATACATCGCCCAATGTTTGAAGAGTGTTACGTACTCTGATCTCAACGGATACATCGATATCACATCTTGACTAGGAACATTTAAAAATGGTATTTTTATTTTGTTGTGGTACATTACTCACTGTTATAACACTTTGTAACTATTGTCACAAAACATAACATTTATGGATTTTTTTATTGAATATATTTTTAATTAAATTAATTAATTAATATAACCATTATAACAAGTATATAATAGAAAGAAAACACCTTTCATTTCGAACAAGATTGGTTATCGAGTATATATAACAAATTACATAATAGCCCCTCGAGCATACCCCTAACTCTATCAGTATATACATTGAATTGTTATATTTTTGGATTTATTAGATCAACTAATAAGTATTTGTTAAGTGAATTTACTTAAAAGGCCTTAACTAATTTAAATACATGGATTTAACTGTCAAATAATAGAAGGAAAGCCTAGGGGAATATTTTTAGTGAATTGAATAAATTATGCAATATATCGTGAACTTATGAAGATTATTAATCATAATGAACTTATTATCTTTAAATATGTAATTTTTTAGCATTTAATTTTTATTAATAAAATAAACGAAATCTAGTATTCTTAATTAATTTAATAAATAATATTTCATAAATTTCAACATTTAAATATCTATATACATAGATATTGAGTTTAACATTTAGCTTTTAGTACATTTGTTTAAAAAAATTGATATATCGATCGAATTTCAAATATTATTTGAGAGAATGAAAAAAGTACCTAAGGTGTGACTGTAATGAATCAGTATATTTAATGCAACTGTAGTTAATATTAATATCAAAAATAAGTGTATTATATAATCAAAATGATAATAAAACATTCGCTAACAACTAAACAAAACATTGATTGGATGAAATATTAATTATGTAAAAATAATAACTTGTTTTTTAATTCATTCATGCATCAATAATTCTAATTTATAATAAAACTTTAAAAATTGATTAACTTCTTCCTCAAAAAGATAATAAAATACAAAAGAAAAATATATGTAATATAAATATCGTATATTTTTTATATATTTATTAACGTAAATTACAAATTCACGCAATCAAAATTTATCATTTTCATAAAATGGATTAACTGAAAATATTCTTTATTTTTCAAAATTATAAACTATTATATTTATTATTTATCATTAATTTATTGTCATTCTTATCATAAATAAACTTTATTAATGACAAAGAATCCATTTGACGCACCAATTTTAAAAGAAAAAATACTTCATATGTTTGTAGTAATATACCTACTAGAGAAAGAAAAACTTGTTTGTAAAAAAGTTTTATAAACTTGAATGTCGAATAATGCAGAAAAAAGATAATTTGTACTTAATTATGGTATATGGAATTGAATGAAATATTAGTTTATAATTTATGTCAATATAAGTGTGGTATACAATACATTAAATTGTCATTTTCCAGGATGTATTAGACTAAATAATAAAAATTAACTAATTGGCTTTATTTTAAAAGTTCATATTTTAGATAACGTGACTAATTTAAATATATGGACTTGAGTGCAAATTAATATGATAAAATTTTAGAGAATTTTGTAAATAGTTGTAAAAATTATTAAACATTGATATTTGAAAGTAAAACGATAATCGATAAGACTTTGTAGTAATTAGAATAATGTTAAATTGTTGGTATTAATTTTTTTTTTGGAGAGAACCAAGGATAAAGAAGGAAGTTCCTAGAATTAATAAGAGCATAGGAAATCCTCATTCTTTACCCTTAATTTTTAATAAATTAGTAGATCTTTCTCAATATTTTCCAAATTTTCCCATAATTTAAGAATCAAAACATTTCACTCCTTGATTTTCTCAATTCTTAAGCATCATTCATTTGAAGTGCACTCCACCTAAGTTCGAATCCCACCAACAATATTTTCTCCAATACATGTAAGAAATAATACTTTCATTGGTTCTTATTTGTCTAAACCCAGATTAAATTTGAAATCCCATTGTTTTAGTTTATCAAATACATTTTAGAATCAAAAAGTTCGATGGTATAGTTTTACTTTTTTACTTCAACTCTCTTCTTATGTTATAACTTTTATCAAAACCCGAGATCAAATCTTACAATAGTTTTGTAGCTATTTTAAATACGCAACCATGATCCATTTTCATTTTTTATTTACCCTATTTTTCAAAATTGGAATGTCTTTGGTAAAATATAGATTACATTAGATAAATATTGTAAAATTGTCAAGGGTAAAAAAGAAACTAATAAATCATTTACAACAGCCTTATATTTTTTATCTTGATAGTGGGTATCTTTCAAAAATTTCCTAATTTTCTTATAATCGTAAAGAAATGGTTTAGGAAGTTGTAGAAAGTATGAACCAAAGTTGAGAAAGTTAGAACAAAAAGGTAGTTATAAATACACTTGTAAATATAGCCTGTTTTTGGGAATTTTTATAAATAAATTGAAAGATATTCTTAGAGGTTTATTTACATGGTTTTTAATCAACCCAAGTGTAGTAATTACTGTAAAATTTTCAAGTCTTAAATCATTGGTTAAAGTGCTCAAAACAAGCTTGTGCTTTTGAATTTAAGTACTACACTCTTCATGCACTCAATTCTTAAGCATTATTCATTTTATATGCACTCCACCCAAGTTTGAATTTCACCAACCATATTGATGCAGTTCAAGCTAGAAGAGAAGAGATAAGTCGTACACGACTTAAGGAGGAGTTAAGTCGTCCACGACTTAAGATGGAAGATATAGGTCGTTCCCGACCTAAGGAGTCACGTGGGGGAGAGATGCGAGTTAATGAAGAAGATTTAAGTCGTTTCCGACCTAACTGGAGACCAGAGGGGAAGTTGTACCGAATTAACGACCTAACTCTAACGAGTTACGACTTAACTTAGTTGGGTCATTGGAAGGTGCCGCCCCTTCAAGAAGCCATGAGTCACAACTCATGTTAAGTCGTATGTCGACCTATGATGAGTCGCTGCTGTTTTGAGTCGCTCCATAGTTGAGTCGTAAGTCGTGTGTTTGTTATACTGTGTTGTATTTCCTTAAGTCGTGAGTCGTTAGGTCGTATACGATCTAAGTGTTGATGAGTCTGTATTACTTTAAGTCATGTTTCTTTAAGTCGTTTGTGATGTTGAGTCGTAATACGGTTGAGGCGCTGTTGTGATTGCTTTGAGTCGTTGTCAGTTGTGTTGTGATAAGTCATAAGTCGGCAAGGAGTTAAGCCGTAAGTCGTGAGTCGTTTGTAACTCATCAGGTTGTTGTTAAGTCGCGCACGAATTAAGTGATTCGTGAGTCGGGGAAGTGTTAAGTCGGCAACGGCTTAAGGGTCAGGGTGTGAAACTACTATAAATAGCGAGTGTGTTGTACATTTTAAGGAGGTTGATTTTTGAATAAAATTCTTGTTTGATTGATGTGTGCTTTCATCTTAAATTGGTAGTTGAGTGTAATCTCCTATCTCCACTTTCGATTAATTGAGTGCGCTCGATTCAACGATTGTTGAAGCCAATTCACGGTATCAAGTGCGCTTGATCAACGTTTGAAGAATTGTAGATCTTCTTTCACGGTATCATGCGCGATCAATGTGTCGAAGATAGCTAGAATTCGGTATCTTTGTGATCAATGAATTTGGGCATTTCAGTATCTTCAATCCGCCGTTTGCTACTTTCATCGATCTATATCGTTTAGTTAATTATCCGCTGCGCCAATTTGGTATCGGAGCTAGACTTAGCCAATCATAGCTAAGCCGAGTCTTGGAGCCAAGGAGTTTGAAGTTGGTGTTCATCGTGTTCATCTTGAAGTTGCAACAAGTTAGAAGCTTTCGATCCATTTCATTTTGGATCAAAGTGTGGAAGTTGTTTGAATTTGATTTGTGTTGAAGTGATTGAGGCCGAGCCGAGTTGGGTAGGCCGTGTATACTTGTGAGAAGTAGCCAAGCCTTGGTGAAGTTTGTTTTGAAGTTTGATTTGTGGAAGATTTGTGAAGTTTTGAAGTGTTTGTGATTGTGAAATCATGCCGCCAAGAAGAGCTAATCGTCATCAAAATGTTGAAGCATTGTATATAAGAGAAGAGGCCGAGCAGATGGAGCAACGCATTAATGAGAAATTCGATGAAGGCATTGGAAAACTAGAGAAGTTGATGATTGATATGAATCAAACTCAAAGGAGGAAATCGCCAGTCTCGAACCATGGAGGAAACAGAGTTTCGCCATCGGTTACGGAAGCGAGAAGGGCATCACCGCAATCTTTTAGAGAGAGAAGAGAAACATCAATTTCTTCAAGAAGAGATCACCATGACTATGGACATGAAGAGAGGAGAATTCCATGAGAGTTTGAGAATGAACCATATAGAGATGAAGAGAGACATAGTACAAGAGACATGCGTGATCGAAGGGATGTTGATGGTCGAGATCGATATAGACGTACATTTGATTATGATGAAGATGGTGATAGAGCTAGCATTCATTATCGAGATCGAGACCAAGTCCGAAATGTATATCGGGAGGTAGATGATGATCGTCGATGGGAATCGGGTATGAAGATGGAAATTCCAGAATTCAAGGGTGGAATGGTAGCGGAAGAATTTCTTGATTGGTTGTCTAATGTTGAAGAGATTTTTGACTTTAAAGAAGTTCCTGAGCATAGAAGAGTGAAGTTAGTTGCTACTAGGTTGAGGGGTAGAGCTTTAGCATGGTGGCAACAAACTAAACTTACACGGGAGAGAATGGGAAAGTCAAAGATTGAATCATGGGAGAAGATGAAGAAGTTGATGAAGGCTACATTCTTACCTTATAATTATCAATCACTCATGTATCAGAGATTGCAGAATCTGAGGCAAGGTACGAAGACTGTTAATGATTATGCTGATGAATTTTATCAACTGATTGCTCGAAATGATATTATGGAGACGGAAGAACAGCTGACTGCTAGATTTGTTGGAGGGTTGAGGATACAGATCCAGGATATGGTGAATATGTTTGATCCAAGATCTGTAGCAGAAGCACATCAGAAAGCGTTGGCTTGGGAGAAGCAGGGAAGGCGTGGAGGTGGTGTGTTTACTAATTCCAACAATCAAGTGAAGGGTGCTAGTGCGAGTTCCAATGTTTCCAAAGCTGTTACAAAACCAGTTGTGAATGAAGTTGCGAAGGCAAAGGTCAACAACAGTTTCAAATGTTACAATTGCCAGGAAGTGGGTCACAAGAGTAATGAATGTCCGAAGCCGAAGAAGTAAACTATGATTGTTGAAGTTGAAGGTGAGGATGTTGATGAAGGTTATTCTAGCCCAGTTGAGGGGGATGAACAGGATATTGCGTCAGGAGATGAAGGATGTAATCTAATGATGAGGAGGTCTTGTTTAATACCGAAGCAAGAAGAAGAAGCTAGTTGGTTGAGGAGTAACATCTTTCAGTCAACATGCACTATTCTGGGAAAGGTTTGTAAATTTGTGATTGACGCTGGAAGTTGTGACAATATTATTTCTACTGAAGCTGTGAGAAAGCTGAAGTTGAAGACGGAGAAACATCCTAATCCTTACAAGTTAGCGTGGTTGAGAAAAGGAGGAGAAGTGAAGGTGGACATGCGAGTTCGAGTTCCATTTTCTATTGGGAAGAAATATAAAGATGAAATTTGGTGTGATGTAGTTGAGATGGATGTTTGTCACTTACTTTTGGGAAGACCATGGCAGTATGATCGAGCAGTACAACATGACGGTCGGACCAATAGCTACAGCTTTATGTTTGAAGGTGTTAAGATTATTTTAGTTCCAAAGAAGAGACAACAGGAAGAGAGTAAATCTGAAGAGATTGAGGAGCTGAAGACTTTATTGACTTTGAAGGAATTTATTGAAGAAGTAGAAGAGGAACCTGAAGTCTTTTTGTTGATTGGACGAGAGTGTAATGAAGTGGTTGAAGTTCCTGAAGATGTAAACCCAGTACTAGAAGAATTTGAAAATGTATTTCCGGAAGAACTGCTGAAAGAGTTACCACCGTTAAGAGACATACAACATCAAATTTATCTAGTGCCAGGTGCTGTTTTACCGCATAGGCCACATTACCGAATGAGTCCAAAGGAACATGAGGAGTTGCGAAGGCAAGTGGAAGAGTTACTTGAGCAGGGACGTGTGTAAGAAAGTTTAAGTCCATGTGCTGTGCCAGCATTGTTGGTGCCGAAGAAGGATGGAACATGGAGAATGTGTACCGATAGTCGAGCATTGAACAAGATTACAGTGCGCTACAGATTCCCTATGCCAAGGTTGGATGATTTGCTAGACCAGTTAAGCTGGGCTACTATCTTTTCGAAGATTGATTTGAAGAGCGGATATCATCAGATTCGAATTAGACCGGGAGATGAATGGAAGACAGCATTCAAAACGAGGGAGGGTTTATACGAAGGGCTGGTTATGCCGTTTGGTCTATCGAATGCACCGAGTACATTTATGAGGGTGATGAATCAAATTTTCAAACCGTACATTGGGAAGTTTGTGGTAGTTTATTTCGATGATATTCTGATCTATAGTGCTAGTACAGAAGAGCATGTTCAGCATTTGCAGAAGGCGTTGATTATTCTTCGTGGAGAGCAGTTTTATGCAGCAACAAAGAAGTGTGTGTTTACGGCAAGGAGTATTTTATTTTTGGGATATGTCGTGTCAGGAGAAGGTATCCAGGTGGATCAAAGTAAAGTTGGAGCTATTAGAAATTGGCCACAGCCGAGGACAATTACCGAAGTGAGGAGTTTTCATGTATTAGTATCCTTCTATCGAAGATTCATTCCATATTTTAGTAGTGTGATGGAACCTATAACCGATTGCATGAAGGGAAAGAAGTTTGAGTGGTCACAGGAAGCTGGGGTTGCTTTTGAGAAGATCAAGACGCTGTTAACAACGACACCGATTCTAGTTATACCGAACTTTCAGTTGTTATTTGAGCTACATACTGATGCATCTAAAGTTGGGATTGGTGGAGTATTGAGTCAGAGTGGAAAACCAGTTGCTTATTTCAGTGAGAAGTTATCAGGAGCTAAGTTGAGATATAGTACTTATGATGTTGAATTTTATGCAATTGTTCAAGTCGTGAAGCACTGGAGACATTATCTGTTTCAGAAGGAATTTGTTCTTTATACAGATCATGAAGCTTTGAAGCATTTGCAAGGGTATGATAAGATTTCAGCAAGGCATGCATCGTGGATTGCCTATTTACAGCAGTTTACTTTTGTTGTGAAACACAAATCTGGGGTAACAAATTGTGCAGCTGATGCTTTGAGTAGGAGGAGTCATTTGTTGACAACATTGAAAGTAGAGGTGACAGGTTTTGAATTATTGCCAGAACTGATGAAAGAAGATCCTTACTTTAAGAAATTTGTTGAGAAAGTCAAGGAGGGGAGTACTGATGAATTTCCATTGGTGGATGGTTTTCTGTTTAAAGGAAATCGATTATGCATACCAGATGGTAGTTTGAGAATGAAGATTATCAAGGAGTTGCACGAGGAAGGACATGTGGCCGTGATCGTACATTGAATTTGATTTCTCAATCTTACTTTTGACCGTCAATGAGGAAAGAGGTTGAAAGGTTTGTGGAGAGATGTCATATCTGTCAGGTTTCGAAGGGAACAACAACGAATGCGGGATTATATATGCCGTTACCTGTACCGACAAAACCTTGTGTTGATGTAAGCATGGATTTCGTTTTGGGTTTGCCGAGAACTCAAAGGGGAAATGACTCTATATATGTTGTGGTGGATCGTTTCTCGAAGATGGTACATTTTATTGCTTGTAAGAGGACGGCAGATGCTGTTCGTGTTGCTCAGTTGTTCTTTAAAGAGATCTATCGTTTACATGGATTACCAGAGTCTAGAGATACTCGTTTTCTGAGTCACTTTTGGCTAAGTTTGTGGAAGATGGTTGGAACGAAACTGAAATTTAGTAGCGCTTACCATCCGCAAACCGATGGGCAAACAGAGGTGGTTAATAGATCGCTAGGAAATTTGTTGCGATGTCTTGTGAAGGACAATCTGAAGAGTTGGGATATGAAGTTATGCCAAGCAGAGTTTGCTCATAATCATGCAGTGAATCGTAGTACGGGATTCAGTCCATTTCAGATTATATATTCAAATTTACCAAGGGGACCGTTGGACTTAACGGTAGTACCACAAATGAAGGGGACGGTTAAACGAGCTGTAGACTTTGTTGATGGGTTGACTGAATGTCATAAAATCATTCAGGAGCGATTGGAGAAAGCAAATGAGAAGTATAAAAGATCCGCAGATATGAAGCGAAGAAGTGTTGAGTTTAATGAGGGAGATTTGGTATATGCTGTGTTAACAAAGAATCGTTTTCCAGTAGGCGCTTATAACAAGTTGAAAGCTAGGAACATTGGCCCAGTTAAAATTCTAAAGAAAATCAACGAAAATGCTTATAAGTTGAAGCTGCCAGAGAATGTGTACACGTCTGACGTGTTCAATGTTAAGCACCTTTTGCCAAATTATGGAGATGAACAATCTGATGTGGAAGAATTTACAAATTCGAAGACGAATTTCTCTCAACTAGGGGAGGATGATGTAGTTCAAGCTAGAAGAGAAGAGATAAGTCGTACACGACTTAAGGAGGAGTTAAGTCGTCCACGACTTAAGATGGAAGATATAGGTCGTTCCCGGCCTAAGGAGTCACGTGGGAGAGAGATGCGAGTTAATGAAGAAGATTTAAGTCGTTTCTGACCTAACTGGAGACCAGAGGGGAAGTTGTACCGAATTAACGACCTAACTCTAACGGGTTACGACTTAACTTAGTTGGGTCATTGGAAGGTGCCGCTCCTTCAAGAAGCCACGAGTCACAACTCATGTTAAGTCGTATGTCGACCTATAATGAGTCGCTGCTGTTTTGAGTCGCTCCATAGTTGAGTCGTAAGTCGTATGTTTGTTATACTGTGTTGTATTTCCTTAAGTCGTGAGTCGTTAGGTCGTATACGATCTAAGTGTTGATGAGTCTGTATTACTTTAAGTCGTGTGTCTTTAAGTCGTTTGTGATGTTGAGTCGTAATACGGTTGAGGCGCTGTTGTGATTGCTTTGAGTCGTTGTCAGTTGTGTTGTGATAAGTCGTAAGTCAGCAAGGAGTTAAGCCGTAAGTCGTGAGTCGTTTGTAACTCGTCAGGTTGTTGTTAAGTCGCGCACGACTTAAGTGAGTCGTGAGTCGGGGAAGTGTTAAGTCGGCAGCGGCTTAAGGGTCAGGGTGTGAAACTACTATAAATAGCTAGTGTGTTGTACATTTTAAGGAGGTTGATTTTTGAATAAAATTCTTGTTTGATTGCTGTGTGCTTTCATCTTAAATTGGTAGTTGAGTGTAATCTCCTATCTCCACTTTCGGTTAATCGAGTGCGCTCGATTCAACGATTGTTGAAGCCAATTCACGGTATCAAGTGCGCTTGATCAACGTTTGAAGAATTGTAAATCTTCTTTCACGGTATCGTGCGCGATCAACGTGTCGAAGATAGCTAGAATTCGGTATCTTTGTGATCAACGAATTTGGGCATTTCAATATCTTCAATCCACCATTTGCTACTTTCATCGATCTATATCGTTTAGTTAATTATCCGCTGCGCCACATATTATCTCAAATATATTTCAAAAACTTATCTTCTACCAATTACCTTTATCTAAAACAAGATGTAATTCGGAATCCTGTTTTTTATAGTATATATTATTAGTGAATCTCTCTCAACGTTTTCCCAAGTTTCACATGATTCTTTAAATAAAATACTACACTCTCTTTGATCTACTCAATTCTTAAGCATCATTCGTTTGATGCGCATGCTACTCATGTTCGAATCCCACCAACAATATTTTCATAAATATATTTCAAAAACTCAACCATAATTAATTTCCTCTATCTAGAAAAAAAGATGAAATTTGGAATCCAACTATTCTTGTTTATCCAACGCTTTTTAGAATCATAAATTAGTATAATTTTAGTTTTTTCCCTTTAGGTTATTTCTTTTCTTATAACTTCTATCAAAATCCGAGATCAAGTCCTATAACCTTTTTTTGTTATTTTAAATAAGCAAGCATGATCTATTTACTTTATTTTTCAAAATTGAAATGTCATTGGTAAAAAATAAATAGCATTAAATACATGTAGTGAAATTATTAAGAGTAAAAAAGAAACTGCTAATACAACAAATATTGATTTTGATGACAACACTATATAAATATAGGTACTAATATTTTTCCAAGTTGTATAGAATATTTTGCAGTATATTACACAGGTTTACATAAGTAAAGGATAACTGAGTTTGAATATTGATCAGTAAAGAGACTAGAGATCAAGATTTACAGATGACCAAGACAACTAAAGAATCATGAGCTTTAAGGCAATGACATGAAGAGTTCAAGACTATAAATAATAGTCAATAGACATAAGATAAATTTGTTAGAGTCCTTAAATAGCAATTTTCTTTCCTTTGAATACTCTCTCATCAAAATATTTACTCTATTTTCAAAATATGTTTTTACAAATATTTTATAAATTTTATATATACTAAAGTGTTTAAAAACTATGTTTAAATGACTTTACAAAATGTCAGAATTTTGAAACACCTTAAAAGTGTTGCTGTTTTTCCAAACATACAAGGGTATATCGACATATCCTTCCTAAGTATTTCGACATGTGTACACTGAAAAGTTCTTTTACATTTTGAAGAGTAGTGATTTTTGGCTCCATCTCTTTGTAAGTGGGCATCAAACACTATACAAAGAGGACTGGACAACGAATTTTTAGAAGGATATTCTCTCCATTCTTCTTTCTCTAGATCCCATCATATATTTCTGCAAATCTACTTTCAATGCTCTTCAAATCCACCCAAATTCAATCTCTATTTCACTACATTCATTCTCTATAATCTACTCACTGCTTTGCAAGTATTCTTTTACCAATTCAAAGATCAAAGTGCTATAAAAAGGCTATATAATATCTTGTATCCAAGTTACAATTATTTATATTTGACGTTAACAACTCACTACTTCTAATTTATGTGGGTGTGCTTGTTTGTTGAATTTATTCGATTTAAATATTTTCCAAAGAAGACAGGAAAATAATTGATTGACTTTGTGAAAGTTATATGTGATTATGTTTGGGAAAGGAAGCTAATTAATCAATCAATCAATGGATATGTCATATGGAGATAAAAAAGTTTATATGTGGAGATTCAATCAATAAAGGAAATTTATGGAAACCAAGATTGTCATCATACATTTGCATTGAAATGAAATCAAGGATATTTTGAAAGGTTTTAAGATAATTGGGCAATTAATTTACTTAATCTCCAAGTAATTCCTTGATTCTTAAGTCTATTTAAATGAAAGAAATTCATCTTTATATTAGTGTGTTTTCGTGTGAGAGAGAGCATCCACAATTATCCTCTTTTTTAGTAAACCCTAATTTCTGTAGTCAAATCAAATTAGGGGTTTTGAATGCAAATAGGTCTTTACAGAAATTGATTATTCAATTCATAAGTATAGGTTAATCTCTCCACTTTAGTACCTATAATTTTGTAATATCTCCCTTGTAATCTCTTTCTTCGATAAAATAAAGAATAGTTGTTGGGTCCATGGATATAGTCAATTTGGTCGAACCACATTAAAACTTTGTGTTCTCTACTCTTCTATTTTTCTTTGTTTGGTGATTATTATTCATTAACTTAGCGGTTGATAATTAGTCAACAAGCTAGATCCTTTTGGTTGCTTCTGTGCATAAACCTAAACTTTTCACAACGGTTTGGCATTAGTGCAAATTAATTGAAATCTGTAGAAAATACTGGTATTAGAGTTAGCTATCTTGTTCTAGATTAGTTATCAATGGAAAATACTTCTAGTATTGGTATGAAAAATTATGGCATCACCAAATTTGAAAGAAAAGGAGTTTGTGGGACATGGAAGATGAAGACTAATGACTGTGTTCTTCAATAAGTTGATTCGTTTAAAAGAAGGGATAAGTGCCAAAAGCACGATGAAGGTAGGAGAGATATACATATGCCCAACTTCATGGATTCTGCAAAGGGTGTTTTCTGTTGTTCTCAGAAGAATGGGAATTTCATACAGGAATGTCCAGCTCTGGGAAACTAAAGAGAGAAGAAGGAGAAAGCTTCTATTTCTGCAGTAGTTAGATCAGATACAAATAGTACCGATAGTGATGCATCATTATTTTCGGCAAATATTTTACTTTTAGAGAGTACAAGTTAGATGACTGATTTTGGAGCCTTTTATCATATGACATCATATAGGAGCAATTTTGTCAGTTATAGAAAGATTGATGGTGGAACGTTCATATGGAGAGTGACTCATTTTGTCATGTTGTTGGCATTAGAAGTGTGAGGTTAGGATCTTTGATGGTGTTGTTCGGTCTATCACAGACGTTAGACGTGTTTCGATATTGAGTAGGAGATTGTTTTTAGTTAGAGCTTTAAGTAGAGTTCGTATGAGGATAATAGTAGATGGAGTGAAATTGAGAGCGACGAAGGGTTCCTTGGTACTGATGAAGGGGGTGCAAGTTGATGATGTTTATATGCTTCATGGAGAGGCAATTTTAGGAGAGTTAGTAGTTTCTACTGATTCTACTGTTCCAAATTCTACTCAATTATGACATCTTCGTTTAGTTCATGTTGATGAGAAGAGTTTTAAAATATTAAAGAAGCGGTGGTTGATTAATGGTATTTGTCAGTCAAATCCTATCTGCTATGGAGATCGTTCTTTTGGGAAGAAAAAGCATGTCCCATTTGATGTTGGGAGACCTAGAGCTACAAAGTTTCTAGAGTATGTTTATTCTTATGTGTGGGGACCCACCCTAGTTGCATCTTTTGGTGGAGCCAGTTATGTCATCTTATCCATGGATGATTTGTCATGTAAGGTCTGGGTCAAATTTTTAAAGGCCAAAGATGAAATATCTGCGCAGTTTTGTAAGTAGAAGACTTTGGTAGGGAAGCAGTCAATGAAGCGTTTGAAAGTTCTTAAAGTTGGAAATAGTAATGAATTTGTATCATAAGAGTTCACTAAATGTTATGGGTCCGAGCATGTAGTTAGATATTTTCTATTTTCACTGAGTCACATTGTTATGAAATGGCAAAGAGCGTGTGTCTCATATTATGGGAGATAGCTATGAGTTTAGGAACGGATGCTGGTTTAGAAGATGAATTTTGGGCAGAAGTGATATCTATGGTGGTATTACTCATCAACCACTCACCTTCCATTACCATAGATATAAATATTTCTGAGGAGATATGAAAAAGAGAGCACGTTGATTATTCACTCATAAAAGTATTTGGCTGTTTAGCATATTTAGATGATGAGAGACATGATAAGTTGAAGCCTAGGGAAATCAAACCATGGAGAAGGAGTGAAAAGATATAGGTCGTGGTGTAAAACAGCTGAGATAATTGTGACTATCAGGCTTGTGATATTTGATGAGAGGTATTTGTTGAAGGTGGTGCCTCTGTCAAGTGATACATTAGGAGGACACAAAATTTCCAAACATATTTGGACTCATCAGATTATTTCCATATTCAGAGGGATATTAGTATTTATGATTATACCATGGTTGATGAGAAGATTTAAAAAGTTTGGACTCTATGTGGATCTTGGTCGCAAGCAAGAAATTTTAATTCAGATGGTTCTATTTGTAAGCATACTTTTACAAATGATTCTTCATCTTACGCTTTGAATGTTACGAAGCTTATTGGTGAGTCTGTTAGTGTAGACTTAGGAAAGTCTGGAAAAATTCTTGTAAGGAGATAGAAGTAGATAACATTGAGTATGCCCTCTCAATATGAAATGGATAAGGTGAAGCACGCTATTAAATCTCCGTTGGTCTCTCAAAGTTCTGTATCTACATGTTCGTCTTCTATATCAGATATGTTGAAGAATTTTTGTAGCGGTCATACTTTCTATCACCAGAAAGACGCATCACTTTTTAAGAAAGAAAGGGATAGAAGAATAAAAGAAAGAGAAGAAAGAACAACAACACATCAGAAATCTCACAGCGGAATGAATGAAATATAATATATAACATATACATAGTATCATATACATCAGAGTACACAACTATACATCTCAATTTAGACAGTTATAACATTTCTGTCTAATATACAATACAAGAATAACTATACAGAATAACACAACGGAAACTCTAACTATATATCTACACGTTGAAGCCTCCTACTCCAAAGCTCCTCCAGAATTCGTCAAGGATAACCTGAATCACTTGACTACTCATACATAATATGAGTACCCAAGAGTTTAATAAAACAGAAAATAAACACTCGGGTCAGACAGGGGTCTGGTGTGAGTAAATGGTTTAAGATTGCTTAACTTTAGAAAATCCTTTGAAAAGAAAAGGTATCACGTAAGACTTCCCACACATAAACATGGAAATTTTTTTACCTTACGCTAACCAAAACATTTGATAGGAAATCCAGTGATATTATAATAGTGTCTAGGGTTTTCAAGTAAATATGAAATAGTCGAAATTGTTACATCTATTAAATTCCAACTACTAGCCACAAAAGTGGGTAATACAAACAAAACCGTAGGGTCTCGTAGGAAGAATGAGTTTCCATCAATGGCAGGGCTACTGGGGTACCGCCCGTCACAGTACGTGGCCTAGATCACCTTACCGAGGAGCCGCCCTAACTCCCCTGCAACATAAGTCCGGGACCATTCCTTACTGAACAGTCCCGAACAAGACCACCCCGCAGTTGGCTGCAGATCCAATTATCCACACTGCCGAAATAAAAAGGGACATCTAGACAGGGGTAAATCTCATCCTACTTGGGCATGACCCACTTAACCTTGCTGCATCTCCCCTGTTTTAGCCATTCCCGGTTGATGAGGCTTGAGGCTGCGATTACCTTTATAGGACACATTTATCTTAGAATGCTCATCGTCCACCTGACGATGTTCTGAAAGCATTCAATCCATACAAGTCCGTTCCGGGTTCGAACGGAACCGAAGGCATTATCTCATTGCACTCATTTTGGAATCACCCTCAGAGTCAACGACCATAGCCCTTGCATTTTGAATCACCATCTCGAACTTGTAAGTACTATCTCCGTCAAACTCATCACAGAATCACCCCCAGAGTTATACTGACGAATAGTTCTTACACCTCGAGTCTTCACTTGCACTCCACTTGGATTCACGACCTAACGTTTATTTTGGATCGGTGTGGTTTTCGGATATCCAAATATGGAAACCCGATCCCGGTCTCACCGAATCCAAATGCCATTTTAATGTCCAAGTTGTACTTAAGGGATTTAAATAGTAGATATTCAGAATATCACTTAATATAAATGGATGATTCACAATACATAGATAGATAATTCACTATTATCACATTCATCCATACATATCACAAAGCAGCATATATCACATTTCAGATATATCACATTCATATCATCACATATCAATTAATGACATACGATATCATCCAATATCATTAACTCATCCAATGATATTTATCATCCAATCATTAATCAACCATAACAAGGTTTGATCCAAACTTAATTAATTTAATTGATCCTTAATTAAATTAATTCTTACTTAAACACTTGGATTATCATCAATCCATCTTACCATTCATTAACTAATTACAAATTAATTAATAAACACCACTTAATTATCCATTTTGAATTAATCATCCTTGATTAATTATTACTTAATTACTTTAAGTAATTATTCCTTAATTACAGATTTAATTAACCATCTTGATTAATTACTTCCTAATTAATTACTTCCTAATTATACCAAGTAATTATCTCTTAATTACCCTCTAAAATTAATCACGCTTGATTAATTATTCTTTAATTACCTTGATAATTATTTCTTAATTATCCTTTTAAATTAATCATACCTGATTAATCACCTTTTAATTAATCACACTTAATTAATTACTTTTAGTTAATTATACTTGATTAATTATTTTTAATTATATACATTTAATTAATTACTTTTAATTAATCACCTTTGATTAATTGCTTTTAACTACATTGAGTAATCAAAACTTAATTATAAATTAATTATCTTTTAACTAATTATTAACAATTAATTAATTATTTCCATTAATTAATGATTACTTCATTAATTAAATTCCTTTCTTAATTAATTACTTTAACAAGTAATTAATCACATTATTAAATACTCTTAATCCTTTTATTAATTAACCATTAATTAAATAATTTAAACCTTCAATTACTTATATAAATTAATTCTTATTTAATAACACAAGTGATTACCCTTAATCACATCTACTTAATTACTTTCATAAAGTAGTTAACCTCTAATTACTTTTCTTTTACTTAATTACCTCCAGTAATTAATTACTCCACCAAGTAATTATACTTAATTAATCCTTAAGTGATTATCTTCAATTAATCACTAATTGATTACTTAATTAATTATTTAATTAATCATTTAAATTTCATTAAATAATTCTTTAATTTCTTATATTAAAAAGATTCTTAATTAAGGAAACCGCTATCTTAATTAAATTATTAATATTAACCAATAACTTTTTCAATTGTCTTCATATATTTGTTAACCAAACTCTTAATTACTCAAGATAATTCTTAATTATAATTGATTACTAAATTGTAATCATTAATCCTTATTTAAAATAAAATATATTAGAAATCAATTATAATTAAAATAACTTAAACATTCAAATTTAAACTTTTAAATCTTTTAAAACTTCCCAAGTTATTTAAATAAATTTAATACAAACTTTATTTCAAAAATATACACTTCTTTTATTTTAAAAAAACTTTCATATTTTAATATATATAAAACTTGTTTAAAATTTAATGTTTGAAACCAATTTGTTTTATAAGTAAAACTTATTTAACTTTTGTTTTAAAATTTTATTCCAAAACCAAATTTCTTTATTTCAAACCCTTTGTAAAATGTTGCAATTAAATTTAAAAACTTTTAAAAACATTCTGTACCAACTAAAATCTTGCTCAATATAAAACCCGAGCAACCTAATAAATTCCTGCGTTTAACACCGAGTCTCCCAAACCTTACACCTTGCTTCGAGTAAAACTTGAATCTTTCCCGAACACATACCCAAGCTCAAACCTACCCAACACCCAACACTTCTTCCCCTAACCCAAACTCCTCTGATACATGATACCGTGCATCATGCACCACTACTCCGGTCACCCATGACCATCACCACGGCTTCGACGAATCACCCACGACCACTACAACCAAACGCGAAATCCAAAAATCTCGATTCGATCGAGCTGCAAAATTTGACCTCAAGATCAAAGTGCCAGAATCCACACGCCATCGAAATTCGACCACCACCGATGATCCCTGAATCGAAAAGCCACGCGAACCTTCCCAAAGCTCCGCCTCACTCCCCAGTGCCTCCAGAACCACACGCGATCGACTCCGGTTGTTCCATGTTGCCGCGAAATCGAAATAAACAACATCAACATCATCAGGTTGTAAAACCCTACTTCGTCAATTTTCGGTCATCTCGATCATCAATAAAATACACAAGTATTTTTCTGATGATCTTCTACACTCCCTCAACCTCCATACCCAACGACGTCGACAAACTCGCCGTAAATCGACGCCAATTGACCAAAATGTACAAAACATAAAATTCGCAAATTCTCCTTAACCGGTGATCTAAAAATCATGATACAAGCTTTAAAATTCATGGTTTACTATTTGCAATTCATTTATGAAATCAAAATTAAAAATTGAAAATATAAAATTTTGAACCAAATTAGATTTTACTGTAAATTCAAAGATTTATGACAAATTATTCAATTTAAAAACTTGTAATCATTTTTAGATGATAGCTTACTTGATTACAATCAACATCTATTTACAATTCAAGGTCAGATTCGATTTCAAAAACTTGTTATTGAATTTATTATAAAATTTAGACCTGTAATATGCACATAGAGTATATGTTTTAAACTACCCAGGCATTCAACTAAACTTAATTCAAACATGCATCAAATTTTAATCCAAGTATTCAAATGACATCAAAATACTCAACCACAAGAACATGGTGAAATTCAGATTTAAAAACTGTTTTTAAAATTTTAGTTTACTCACCTTTATATAAAAGCAGGAGACAGAGGCTTATTTACTTTTCCAGGCTTTGAAATTTCACTACATGTTGAATACAATCTTATTGCTGTTGAATCTGAATTGTTTGTTGAAGTTTACATCTGGATGCTTGAATGTATTTGAAATCTTGCTTCTGGTGTTTAATTTCCAGCTTGTCGTCCTTTGTTCTCAGGTCTCTTCTTTCTTCTTATTTCAGATTTACAGTTTTTTTTACTTCTTTTAATCTTTGATTTGTATTACATTTTTCTGATCTTTGGTTTGTATTACATTTTTGGTTGAGATGAAGAAAGAATTTTTAGATGAAGATTAAGAGTAAACTCCTTCATATTTTACAAATTTTAAATTTTAAATTAAGTTACCAATAGAAATGCCACTTGTCCCTTATATGATTTAATTAACTTACACATAAGCTTATGTATAACAAGTGTTTTTAACATGTATTATAATGTTTACAAGTGTTGTTTTAATGTTTAATTAATGTTTTATAAATGTTACTTTCCTATTTATAATTTATTTAAGCCTTATATAAGTATTTATGAAATATTTACATGATTATAAGGTGTATTTATTTTATATAAATAAGCTTTGGATTTCAATAAATATTCATGTGAATTCAAATAAACATTTATTAACAAATAACTTATGCTTTTGATTCAAATCTATATAACATGTGTTTATAAATTTGAGAAATTTAATTTAAATCCTTATATAAAAATTTTAAAACAATTTTATCCTATGATAAAATTAAAATGAAAGAATATTAAAACAAATGAACCTTTAATTTAAATATTATTTAAAACAAAAGCTTAAAATATATATATATATATATATATATATATATATCAATATTAAATAAGAAATTAACTTTGTTATTTAAAATTTAAATCTCAAATATTATTTTCAAAAACATTAAATCAAATTAACATTTCAAATTACAAATTATATATATATATATATATATATTAAAGTTTGCAAATACTTATTAAATTCAAATCAATACAATTTTCCATTTCTAATGTATACAAATATATACATATTTCAAATGGAAAAACATTTTAACATTATATTTGATAATTACTATATTAAATTTTAAAACACAGTCCAAATCACAATATATATATTCATATATATTACAATTTGAATATATTAGCTTTTATTACTTAAAAACTTCCTATTTACGAGATATATCAATATAGATATTATAAATAGAAAATATTTTTGATTAGCTTTTGAAAAATAATTCTTACCAAATTTTAAATTGCCAAAATAAATATTTCCAAATTAAAATATTTTAAATTTTCAAAAGAATTAAACTTGCCAAATTTTATATTGTTAAGAAAAATGTTGATAGATATTATCAAATTATATTATCAGCCTTTAAAAGAATTTAACTTGTCAATTTATAATGTAAGATGATCAAATTAATTTAATTATTATCAAAGATTATTAAATTGATATTGCTCAAAATTCCGGGTCGTCACAATTTTGGTATTTGCTCATATGCATTTTGTTTGTTGATGTGCATACTATCTTTCTTATGCTTAGAAAATATTTGGAAGCTACGTTTGGGCAACAATGCCCGAACTAGTTCATATTGAACTTTGTGCCATGTGGTGGAGGCCCAATGGTTTGTTAAGATGTGGATATGAAGAGAGACTGTTATACTTGAATCAAGGTAGTGTTGAATTTATGTGGTTCAAGTATTTTCCAAAGATGACAGGAAATTAAACGATTGATTAAATCAATTAATTAATTAGGCAATATGTGGAAATAAAAAGTGGAAAGTTATATGTGGTTATTTTTGGAGAAAGAAAACTAATTAATTAGTTAATCAATTAATTAGTAAATAGATTTTTTATATGGAGATGTGGAGATTCAGCAACAAAGGAAATTTACGGAAACGAAGATAGTCATCGTCTATTTGCATTGAAATCAATCGAGGATACTTGAAAAGGTTCCAAGACGATTGGACAATTAATTTACTTAATCTCTAAGTAATCCTTCATTCTTAAGTCTATTTAAATGAAGGAAGTCCATCTTCATATTAGTGTATGTGAGAGAGAGCATCCACCATTATCCTCTTCTTTAGTAAACTCTAATTTCTGTAGTCAAATCAAATTAATGGTTTTGAGTACAAACTAGTCTTTGGAGTAATTTATTATTCAATTAATAATTATAAGCTAGTCTCTCCACTTTGATGCCTATAATTTTGTAATCTCTTCCTTGTATTCTCTTTCTAGGGTAAAATAAAGAATAGTTGTTATGTCCATGGATGTAGGCAATTTAGCCGAACCACGTTAAATCTTTGTGTTATCTACTCTTCTATTTTCCTTTGTTTGGCTATTATTTTACATTGGATTGGTGGTTGATAATTAATTGACAAGCTAGATCATATTAGTTACTTTCTTGCACAAGCCAAACTATTTCACAATGGTTTGACATTATTGCAAATTAATTAAAATTTGCACAACACTTATTGCCTGTTTAACTCAAGTGGGTGTGCCTGTTGCTTATTTAAATCAAGTGGCTGATTTTTTTGCCTGATTAAATCAATAGAGTCTACTTTGCTCTTGGAAAGCTAGGACGGTGCGGCAACCCACACCTCACGACACAGCTTAGTGTAACTTTCGGCCTCGCGTCGTGCCGAGAAATACGAGCTGTCGAGTTTTTGTGTAACATTACAGAGACTAAAACAATAGATATTATCTAAGATATACTGCACTTTCTGAACTCACAACAGAAGGAACATAAATATAATATCGAAAAAAATATTCATATTAGAAAATATCCAAATGACAATCTCAAAAAATCAGTACGCGATCCAATATAGAGTATAGATAATATATCACACCAAGTCTGATATAGGAAATAAAATGCATTGGTAAGTTATATAAATACATGAAGAGTGAATATGGTAAAGAGCAACTTCAAATATTAGCTCGTCTCTCCATGTACCAAGAATGTGCCAATCACCGCTGCCCTATCCACTTGTGGTGGGGAAAAAGATGAAAAGGAGTAGATTAGAGAAAAGTCTGGTGAATGAGTACAAATTTAATACATGGTGATCATTTGCGGTTAACTTTAACTCTACACTAAGTGACATAGGTGTACTATAAATGTCTCTGTATTCCTAAGGTCCATTACTTAAGGTTTTTAGGTCCAATACACACCTATGCTACTAACTTTGCAGGCTACGACAAGGATTGAACTTCAATGTCTAACGATCGACCACCCCTTCTTGAGCTACTTGTCATGGAAACACCATAATTAGGCTAGTTTGGAAATACATTCGCACTAACTACGACTACACATAACCAACTATGCATCGAGTGAGAACCCGTAATGTTGACTTGCCGGTGTATCTCATCGTCTACATCCATATCCACTTCTCTATCGTCGCATATGCCTCTTATTGCATGCTCCGGGATCCAATATCTGAATTATACCACGTCACCTCAGTATCTGTGCGTACCAGGACTCCCATTGCGTCGGACCACACGTCATTAGGCATTAGGCAGTGCTGCACATCCAAAGTATAACCTCATGTGCATTTGCGAGAAAAATCTCCCTAGTCAAGTAAAAGATCCCTATTGTGCAAAGAACATTTATCCAACGCAGTACCGCCCTAGCGTCATCTCATAGGGGACTAGCTTCCCTACAACTCCTAACATACATACATGTAGCCCTAAATAGGCTCACACAATAGTCAAATATATTTATTTTTATTATTAACCTGGGCCTTAGGCCGAGGTTCAGATTCTGTAATTTTCATGTTAACCTGTGGACCGCTATTCCCTAACCAGTCAACCGCTCAGGACGAGTGGTCGACCAGTCGTAGTTCAAAATTTAGGGTTTATCCAGTTTTTAATGTCAATGTTCAATTAGGGTTAATTTTTGTTGATTGCAGCATTTATAATGAACCCTAAGTAACTGTATTAACCAGTCTGTATTTCTTAATTTCATATATTTTTACGCTTTCATTTTAATTGTTTAATCTAGTATTTACAAGTTTTAGGGTTTACAGTTAAATAATTAAAGAGTCGTACTTGCATTATAAATCAGGTTTATCCATTTATAGTTACTTCAATTTCTATCTTAAATCACAGGTTTTAAAATTAGGGTTTTAAAGTTTACAATTGAATTTCTAACATCCTATATCAAATAGAATAGATTAGATTCAACTATAATAATCATATAACTAAATTTGTTCCCACTCACCTTATATCCAAGCTCTTTCAACACGCTTTGCTAGAGAATTGCCCTTTGTACCCTTGCTCCTTCTAGATCTAATTTGTTGTATTTCTTCTACTTTGATTTTAATTTGATTTTGAAGAAATTTTAGTTTTAGAGAAGAGGTTAGATTTTGGTAAATTTTCGGTACAGTAAGTTCTCTAGCAATTTTAGGGTTAGGTTAGCTTTCAATTTATAGAGATTGGATTTTAGTTTAGGATGTTGTATCTGACCTGGTGAAAATTTAGGTTGATCATGTAAGCACATCACAGCTTGGCAACGAAGCAAATGATCACGATCGTTCAAATGTTCTAAAAAACTCTCGATTTTACAGTGTCAACGGTCAGCCATTTTCCCCCATGGGTCGACCGCTACCGACCTTCAACACTCTTGGGAAGAGTCGACCGGTGGTAGTGTATTTTTATGAGATTTATAATTTATAATTTTATTATGTTTCAAATTTTCAAATGTTCACAACTTCTTTATATAATTTCGATTTCGAAAGGTTATAATGAAAGTTGTCTCGAAAATCGCTAAGAACGTAATGGTGCAAGTTTTATAGCTATTGTGAAAATATTATTTTAGTCCCCGTTTCATTTAAATTTAATTTTGTTATTAAATTTCCATTAAGTTTTCAGGGTGTTATGAAGGATGTATCTTGTTGCCTTAAAATCAAGATTATATTCTATTTTGCTTGCTACCTGATTAAAGTAGGCGTTTACAAGGAAATCGATACAGATACTGTACATGATTATGTAGGATTGGACAATCTGAACTAGTATAAAACTCCTAGTGTCATATTTCTTACTTTTACTTTATTTTTACTGCATATGTGTGTGTGCATATGCATACACCTGTGACCGCTTAATAATATATATCTATGTTGATTATCCATGTTTTTATTTAAATCTTGAAATTATTCAAAAGGTTCTATATAAGTTATGGAACACTGTTTCCCCTCTAGTGTTATAGTAGCCTTAAGATCCGTCCACACTAGTATAATTTATACTACACCGTTTCTCACATTTGATATCAAAGCACTAGGCTTTCAAAAACTCGTTATTTGAATTTTTGAAAGTTATAAAAGGCAAGTAACACTGATAATACACCTTTGTAGAAGGACAATCAACTGCTGAACCCACACTATTTAACGACAGTAACTATACGTACTTGTCATACAGGATGAAAATTTATTTACAATCCAACGGTTTAGATATTTGGAACATTACACAAAGTAAATATTTCGAACCCCAATTTGATCATTATCAATGAACCGTATAGCAAAAGACGCAAGAACTCAACAACTTAAAGGCCATGAATATTTTATTTGCTCCGAAGATAAACATGAATTTAATCGAGTTTTTGTTTGTAAGGCTACTTATGAAATTTAGAGAACATTGCAAGTCATATACGAGGGCATTAGTAAAGTAAAACAAACCAGGATTTTCATGCTAACCAACCGGTTTCAACTTTTCAAAATGAAAAAAAATGATTCTATTTCTGATATGTATTCCAATTTCCATGATATAGTTCATTCATTAGTATTATTAGGGAAAAATTTCTCAAAAGAAGATCAAGTAGAAATCCTTAATTCACTCTGTTCAGAATGTGATCAAAAGACATTAGCAATAGAGGAAGCCAATGATATTAGCATATTGAAAATTGAAGAACTAATTGGTAATCTAATATCCTATGATGGACAGTTGTAGGGTAAAAGGGGAAGTAAGGAGATCGAAAAGAAATCAATTGCATTCAATATAATAACTGATGATCAAGATTTAGATGACGATGATAAGATGAGGAGATTGCCCTTATGAGTAGAAATTCAAAAAATTTCTCATATACAGAAAGGTGAACAACTTTCAAAAAACTAGAAATTTTTTTCCAAAAAAAGGAATGTTTTTAAGTGTTACGACTGCGGTGAATCTAGCCATCTACGAAGAGACTGTTCGCATCAGAAGAAAGCAAAGAATTCACCAAACACCGATTCATTTAAAAAGAGCACAAAAGGCTTTCAATGCAACCTTGGATGGTTCTGAAACAACATCAAGCGACGACGAACCAAACACTAAAAATATCAATATGTGTTTTACAGTGATGGAAGATTAAATTAGTCAAATAAAGGTAACAATGAAATCGGTACTTTTACGTTTCGTATTTTATTATTTTTGAATTTCTTTTAAAACTTTTGAATTTTTGATATTTTAACAAATATTTAATGTACTAATAAATATATATAAATTATAAGTATGTATAAATATAAATATATATTTATATAAATATATTTCTATTTTTTTTAAAACATTGAAATTCTAGCGTATATGCCGACATATGCCTCTTAGGTATGTTAATGTATCAGACAAAATTTGAAGAATCTTTTCAAAATTTAAAGGTTTTGAATTCTCTCTCTTTTGCATTTAATTAAAATTTTGAAAAGACCCCCTTTTGTTGTCTCTTGTTCATTTAAACTCTATCTATTCACTCTTTCTAACCTCATTTCAACACACACTTTATTTCAAAAATTCAAACAGATACTTTACTCTCCTTCTTCCAAAACAAACTCATTATGTCATCTTCAAACCAACTCTCTTCATTGAAAGCCATTAGACTTACCAAAAGTCAACGTTTTCATGATCAAGAGTCCATTGAAACATACATTGAGTACGCAACATATGGTAAAGTAATTTTGGGAAGATTTACAAATTTTTATGAATTTATTCTATAGTTACAAGATCTTGCTTTCGAAAATGGTATTTTTCTTTAACCGATTTATCACAAATGATTTTGATTGCTATCCCAATTTGGTTAAAATATTTATACTAATTTAAATGGAATTTTTTATCAAGGACAGCAAAAGATACTAATATTGTTTTAGATTGTAAAATTCTTGGTCAAATTCTTGATTGCGAAAGCAGTGGAAATGATATCTCCACTTTTGAAACTTATTTGTGGAAATAAAGAAGTTATGCATGATTTGTTTTCTAATGGTGAAGAGTATTGTTTTATTGGTGAAATCTTAGGCCAAAAGAAAGATAAACGAGTCCTATTTTACAATAAAGTATTACACAAAGGAAAGGGAATTATAACCCCATTCACAAAGTTTTCAAAGCTCTTTTTTATATTTTTGGATATTAAGATATAAATTGGACTCAAGTGATTTTGGATGACTTTGTTCTAAAGAAAAATTCTAGACATGAAAACATACTTTACCATGGTATGTATCTTACTATAATTTTCAACTACTTGGTATTTACGTAAAAGGTGAATTTTTTTGCCTCCTGATGTTTTTTGGCAAAACAAACCTCTCTCATGCACATTCCCTATGAATTTAAACCCTATGGTTCTCTTATCCAAGAGGAAGAAAGATTGGAAAGAGAATAAGAGCAAGAGATTCTTCAAGAAGAAGAAAGTGATGATATAGAAATAGAGGAGGATAAAATAGGAAGAAGAGAAGGAGGAAATGGAAACATCTCTTTAAGCTATGACTAACCATCTCGCTATTCAAACAAAGAGATCCTTAGAAATCAAGAGAAACTTTTTAATAATCGAAAGAAGCTTAAGTGTTCTTTTAGTAAGAAATTTACTAACCCCCTAGACAAAGTTTATAAATACTTTGGGAAGATAATAAGAAAGCTTGGTGGAAATTATTCTTCTTCATCATCATCATTCTAGATCTACTTATCTATCTTTATTTTTTCTACTTATATTTATGCCATTTCCTTTATTTATTATGTTTATATATCTCTCTATTTTATTAATGAAATTTTGCTTAGAGACTTCATTTTGTTGTCATTGTCTTTTTTCTCTAGAATTATAAACTATAATAATATAAAATATAAACAAAATATAAAAAACAAAAAAAAATGAAATTTACTGCATGTATGTTGACGTACCCTACGTACATATGTCGATATATTCTGGTATTTCCATATTTGAATTTCAAAAAAAGATTAGTTATTTTAATTGAAAGGATTAGTTTTAAACCGACCCTTCACCATTACAAAATCATATTTCTTCCAGAAAAACTCAAAAATCAATTCATTCTCTTATTTTATTCTTCTCTACACATCTCTTTTCATAAAAATGAATTCAAACATTGATTTTTCACAGTAAAAACTAAGCGACAATCTTGAAGAAACTCTTCAATCATGCAGGAATTCTCTTTGCTTCATTATTTACAATCCATGATGCTCGGAGTTGAGTCAGATGCAAATGATCAAAGAATAATTTTTTTTGATTCTCCCTGTTGTTTGATTCTTTGTTTCTTTAAAGAAGTTCAAGACAATGCACCGGAGTGCTTGAACTCTAAAGTGAAAGTGCAATATGAAGATTGGGATGTTATCAACACCAATCCAATCTTTGGATCCGAAGGATGGTTCAAAGTTTCCAAGAAAATCTAATTTTAATATGTATTTATTATTTATACATTTTAGTCTGTATAATTAGAAACTACTTTTTTATGTAATTAATTGTGTATAAGCATGTATAAGTGTAAAAATTGTAATGTATGGTTTAAATAAATGTAATTATAAATGTAAACTGTTTTTCAATAAGTGTTTCTTTTGATTACATATACAATATTATCACATTTTATAATATTTAATGTCACATATAGGGGAAGTTTATTTTTCTTTACCCATTTTTGTTGATGGAAAATGGGGGAGAAAAATATAAAATATAATGTATGCATATACTAAGGGGGTGTTATTCAAAATATGAGGAGTTAACAAATTTAGGGGAAGTTACATTATACTTTATAACAGAAATATTTACATGGTTGTCATCATCAAAAAGAGGAGATTGTTAATACCACTGATATTGATTTGGATGACAACAACCATATAAATATAGGTACTAGTGTTTTCCTAAGCTGTATAGCTTATCATGTACAGGATAAATACAGGTTTATACTAGTACAGGACGATTGAGTTTGAAGACTGATCAGTAAAAAGAATAGAGATCAAGGTTTAGAGATAATCAAGGCAATTGAAGACTCATGAGTTTGAAGATAAAGATATAAAGAGTTCAAGACTATAGATAATAGTTAATAGATATTAGATAAGTTTTTTAAAGTCTTTGAATAACAACTTTCTTTTCTTTGAATACTTCTTACCAAAATATTTATTTTATTTTCACAATATATTTCTACAAATATTTTATATAAGTTTTATATATTAAAGTATTTAAAAATTATGTTTAAATAGTTTTACAGAATTTCAGAATTTTGAAACACCTTAAAAGTGTTTTTATTTTTCCAAACATATAAGGGTATGTCGTCACACCCTTTCTAAGTATGTCGACATATTTACCGTTGAAAAGTTATTAAAAGTTGAAAAGCTGCGACTTTTGGCTCCATCTCTTTGCGAATAGACATGTCCCTCCAAAAACTATATAAATGGGACTGGAAAACAAATTTTTATAATGGTATTCTCACCATTCTTCTTTATTTTAACTTCTTATTATATATTTCTCAAAATCCACTTTCTATACTCTTCAAATCCGCTCAAATTCAATCTCTACTTCACTATATGAATTCTCTATAATATATTCACTGTTTTGCAAGTATTCTTTCACCAATTCAAAGATCAAAGTGCTATAAAAAGGCTATAAAATATCGTGTATCCAAGTTACAACTACTTGTATTTAGAATCAACAACTCTCTACTACTAATTTATGTGGGTGTGCTTATTGCCCATTCAAATCAAATTGGCATGCTTGTTCCACGTTCAAATCAAGTAGGTGTTTTTGTTGTCCTCTTAAATCATGTGGGTGATCTTGTTGTCCAGCAAAATCAAGAGAGACTGCCCTGAGCTCAGAAAGTCAGGATAGTGTATCTTGTAGCCTTAAAATCAAGATTGTATTCTGGTTAGCTTGCTACTTGATTAAAATAAGTGTTTGAAAGGAAATATGTATAGATAATGTACAGTACTAGATGTAGGATTGGTCACAAACCAGTATAAAACTTCTGGTGTCATCTCTCTGACTTTTACTTTATTTTTATCGCATTTATATATATTTGTGATTGCATGTTAATATATATCTATGTTGATCATCTGTTTTTGATTAAAATCTTGAAACTATTTTAAAAAGTTATATATAAGTTATAAAACACTATTTACCACCTCTAGTGGTATAGTTGACTTAAGATCCATTCATGCTAGTATAAATTATACTGCACGGTTTCCCATAGAAACTATTAAACCATTTATAACATAATCAATAATAAATATAAAAAAATATAATCATGAGTGTCATTAACCTTTTGGCCCAGCTATATTCAAACTGACAGTGTAACGACCCGAAAATTCCGATCCCGAAAATTCCAAATAGTTAGGAAAAGAAGAAAAGAGAAAGAAGAAGAAACAAAATCAAGTCACAAAAGCCTCACATTCGCAACGGAGAAAATATAATATCAAATAAAATAACAGTTTTACAAAGAAGAACAGTGTGAGTACATTTACATTTTATACATCAGAGTTACAATATTTACACAACATTGGACAGTTTTAAACAACATGTCCTAGATATACAACTATATAACATAGCGGAAACACTCCATACGTTCCTGCCATCCAGCTCGCCTCTTGAGCTCCAGAATGTCCTTACCTGAAAAACTGTAATACTCGGTCTGACCCGAGCATTACATCAAAGTAACATCCGAGTCAGGCTGAAAACCAGCGTAAGTAAACCCATCTAACATGGAATACAAAAACATACAACTTATATATATAATCCAGGTAATTTGTATCAATTTACAACTTCACAAGTTGATATAGACATCACTTATTTCACACATCAATTTCTAAGTGCCAAAAACTTAGATTAAATGGTTCAATTCACTTAAATCATTCCACTTCAGCATATTGATTTCGCAAATCAATCTATAAAGAATCGAAGTGGTTTCGGGTATTAACTAATACCCGACTCTGGTCTCTTCGAATCCAATGTCATTTTAACCCAATTTATTTAAGTGAATACAACTCAATCTTAAATATATGATGTCATCTTCACACAGCAATTCATCATAGATATTCACATTATCACCATTCAACCCAACATCTCATATTACAAAACATTTCATATAGCATCACAAACGCATACTAGGGATACAAATAATCCAATGCATTTAATATTATTCGATCATCCATAGACAAGGTTAATTACTTCCATCATTACACATTCTGCTTATTTAACAATTTATTAATTCCAACCCAATTAATTAATTATTCTCTAACTATCCCCCTTAATTAACCTTCTTTAATTAATTATTTTAACTAACTAATTACTCCTTAATTTACTTTACCTTTAATTAATTACTTTCATCAAGTAATTATCCTATTGGTTAATTATCCTTAATTAGTTAACCTTGATCATTAATTAATCTAACCTCTAATAAAATTTATTAACACTCAACAGATTTATCTTTTAATTACTTACATTAAGTAATTATTACTTAAATAATTAATCATCTCTTATTATTCCCATCCAGCAATTACCCCTTAATCACTCAAATTAAATAAACTAACCTTTAGTTACTTCCATTAGGTAATTATCTTTAACTAAATTCATTCATTTACTTTATATTATCACAATAAGTAATAACTATCCTTCTCTTTAACAACTTATATAAATTAAACTATCCATTAATTATATTAACAAATTTTATTTCAATTTATAAAATCTTGAATAATTAAAATAAACCACATACTTAAATTAATTACTTAGTTTCAACAATAAGCTTATCTAAATTCATATATTTTGGAAACACCTTCTTATATTTTGATACCAGTTTGAAAATAGCTTTAAACTAGTCCATTTCTGTTTATTTTGAAACTGGTTACGAATTCTTCTATTTTCACCCAAAAAAAATAGATAACAAAGCAAACCCGAATTCCCTAAAGGAATACCTGAGTCACCATACCAAATTGTTGAGATAAGCCCGGAGTTTCTCACGTATCGCTCTGCTTCGAGACGATCCCCACACCACTTCGAGCATGCACCCGAGCAAACCCATTCCCACTTCTTCTTCTTGGTCCTTAATTCCAGAAAAACCCAGATGTACAGATAAACGCGTGTACGTGCACGCCCATATGCCGTTGCTCCGGCCATCACCTCCTGCCCCAAAGCATCACTCACGACATTGATCAACCACTCAGCAACCCAGAACCACGAAATTATAGCCCACCGAAATCGAGAAGAACAACACCATCTGAATTCCATCGATCATCCCAAAATTCGTCTCGACTTCGATGATCTGATCACCTGAAGCCTTGAAACTCGAGCCTCTGCTCCTCCATGAATCCTTGCATCCCTTTTCCCATGACCGATCACCTCTAGCTTCCCCTTGTTGACGAATTCGTCACTTCTTCATCGATGACCAAATTTTTTTGTTAAACCCTAAAGTCAACACGCCGCGCCACAACGGCGACAGTTATCACCTCCGACTATTTTTTCCGCTATCAACCATTCCCAAACTTGCTTCAGCTCCGACCCCAAGGCGACATATTGTCGTGACTATTGGAATTTGACAGTTTTTCAAATTTCTGATCAACTCTTAAATTCCCTTCAAACTTAAAAATTTAAATTTTCCCTTTAAAAATCAATTTTCCCAATATTGAATCAGATCATATAATCAAAACTTAAAATTAAACTAGTTTAAATTTCGATTTAATATGACTCACCACTGTAAATTTCAATTTCTTATCATCATTACTTTATGGATACGCTTGAAACTATTTTTAAAGATCGAATCTGAAAATTACAAACCATTGTCTTTCAAAGATCCTAACATAAAAGTATTTACACAAAGAGTTATTGATATTTTTTAATTTAGATTTTGTCTGTGAACTAAGAACAGAACATAATATTGACAAGCACACAAATACATTCTCATACATATATACAGATAATCAGGAGATCAATATGCAAACCAATATCTCCAATTCAAACTCAAGATTATTGCATGAATCAGGGTTTAAACCAATTTAAAGCTTTTTAAAAATCAAAATTTGTTTGTTCAATGATTTAAGAGCAGTGACAGGCAGAATTGAAAAAATGAAGGCTGCTTCTGATTTTATTTTGCTTCTGATTTTCAGTTTTGCTTTTGCAGATATACTGGCATTATTCAGGCATCAAACACTCATATTCATACATGCATTCATATTTTAAGCAAGCATGCATACATATATTTAAACATGCATCACAAAATTTCCATCCAACATTTCCATATACATCAATTTAAACTGTTTTAAGTTTAAGTTTACTCACCTTAATTAATGAAATCAGAGACCCTGGTCCTGCTTTTGAAATCTCAAGGTGATGATGCTTTGATTGCTTTTAAATATGAAAGGATTGTTTGATACTTCTAGTTTGAGTTGCAATATCTTACATGCTTTTGATCAGATCTTTAAGTGGTCTATTAGATGTTTTATTGTTGTTTCTCTTTGCTTTTGATCTTGAAGTTTTAATTCCAGATTGAGTTTGATTTTCTTTTTCTGCTCGCTTTGCTCAGTTTTTTAATTGAGGTTGTGGTTTGGATTTTCTTTTAAGTCTTAGATTTAGAGAAGAAAAATGTCTTTTGTATACAACTTATTCTTTTCTCTTCTCTTTTATTTATTTATTTATTTTAAAGAGGATAAAAATAAGCAAATCCACTAGTTATTTGCATGTCTAATCAATTTACAAATGTTAAATTATGATAAAACTAACTTACACTTGTATTCTCATGCATGCTAAATTTGTCACAAATGTTTAATGTCCTTTAAATAATTTCAAATGTCTAAAAAAATAATTATTAATACTTTCCTATGTTAATGTATTTATGTATTATATGTACTTAACTTACACTTGTTTAATGTATAGAGAATTTGTTTTACATTTGAAATTTCATGCATTAATATATTTTTAAATGATTTTTACAAAACTTACACACACACACACACATATTTCCTATTTAATAAACACATTATTTAAATTTATATAAATAAATCCTTTAAAGAATAATAAAAGAAATTAAACCATATATAAGATATTTACCCTTTGAATTTCAAATTCAAAATCAATTTCAATTTAACGTAAAATTTAAAATCAGCCTATATATATTTTTAACAACATATTATTTGTTCGAAAGGCATAATTTTCCAATGATAATAATTAAATTAGTAGATTATCAATTAAATATTTATCCAAATATTAAAATTCAGTTTCTATTATTATCAGAATTCTTATCTGTCTAATCTATAATCCACTATTTCTATTAATTAACGTAATTATTTTATCAATTATATATGTTCTAAAAATTTGGGATATCACATTCCTCCTCCTTTGAATCTTTTCGTCCTCGAAAAGGAACGAAACCAGAAATATTAAATATTTTAAAACCAGTTAAAATATTCTTTGACCATTTTTCAAACACTTTTTTTTTAATTTATATAATATTGCCAAAATAGTTTTTATAAAAAAAAATACTTTTATAACTCGATGTTTTCACAAGTCCATCTTTGTTCTCACAGAAATTTGGTCATACGTTGATCAGGCGTAAGACTGAAGATCTATAAGTACTTAGTAAACCTGTTTTCAACGCCCAGTGAAAATACTTGGAAAATAATTTTACTGAAAATATAGAAAATGTTTTTGAAAATAGAGGAAATATCTTTGGTGAGAATGCTCTGGAAATCATCACTCCCATCCATGGTCGCAGTTACATCCTGGGTTACGTTGCCATCACAGCAAAAGTCCATGTAACTGTAGGCACTATGCACCCCTCGATTATGCCATGGAACCCACAACAGATCGCAGTTACATTCCCGGGTTACGTTGCCATCGCAGCAAAAGTCCATGTAACTGTTGGCTCTCAGCGGCACACACGATTTTTGCTGTCAAAATGAAACTTCTCCACTCCTACATAGGTCGTAGTCTACCGATATAAAATCAAACGCAGACTGTTGGCTCCCAACGGCACACACGACTTTCGCTATGTTACCATAGGTCGCAATTACATCCTGGGTTACGTTGCCATCGGAGCAAAAGTCCATGTAACTATTGGCTCTCAGCGGCACACACGACTTTCGCTATGGTATACTCTACTCGTAATCCTCAGGAACTAGTTTTGTCCCGAATCCTCATAGGATCAACTTTAGAACCCCCCTTGGGGCTCAAGGTAGCACCACCCGGTGGCACTCTTGAGAAGTTCATTTCAAGGGAGCGCCTTTTTCTCCAGAGCCATCATCAAAACACTTTATACTACACACATATAGTATCTTACAAATCATACACCTAGTATGATCTCATACAAAGCTCCTTTACACAAAATCGATTATCCCAAAATCGATAATTCTCAAACCAGGCTTTCCAAATTCTCATATTGATTTTACTCAAAAATCAAAAGTCTTTCCAAATCCAAAGGTTCCCAAAACCAAAATCCTTATAAGATCCTTTGTATATATATATATATATAAAATCCTTGATAAAAATCTTTGGATCATTTTAAACTTGTATAAAACCCTTTTTATACTTCAATTATTTCCAAAAATCCATTTTCTTCTAGCTATAGATTCAACGAGGGAAGATTTATCTTATATAACAAAGTTATATAACTTTGTTTATTCCAAATCAAATACTCAAATTTGATTACTCTATAAAGTCACTTACCAAATTACTTACTTCCATAAAGTAAATTTCTACCATAGAAATATCCAATTTCCATTCTACTTCATCTTATATTTCACAAAATATACCTTCATTTCAAAAACCATTTCACATTTCTTATCCACAAATTCCCAGTATCAATCTCATTCAAATCCGTACGATGCACACATAACATCGTACGCTATACCAATCTGATCGCTTACTCAATCACACAATTCCACTTCCGAACTAGTATCATCCACCCGACTTCCAGTGCGGACTTAGATCTGGTTTCTTGATCAGAAACCGTCATTCTCCTTGCATAGCCATAACTATGATAGAGAATATCCAGATCCAATAAATAATCCATATCCAGGTTCGCCGTCGAAAATCGAGTGAAAATTCCAACTCGGATCGACACAATTATCTCGAAATTCCGTGCTCGAATCTAGATCAAATCACTATGCGAATAGAATAATATACATACATCCTACGTATTTATCTCATTGATTATTAGCCAAATCAATTTCTTTTCTATTCACATTCACTTAAATTTTCATTCACTTATTCACAATTGCTCCAATCCTATTTGGATTATCACCTCTATTCTTATCTCAATTAGGTATTCAATCATAAACGGTTTAAACTCTGTCCAATTTAAATTTAGAAAATATCTTGAAAAGTTAAAAATAGACAAGTAATTGAAAAATTATTATTAGTTTGTAAAATAGCTACAAAATAGTTAAGTAATTGTAAAATAGTTGGAAAATAGTCAAATAGTTATAGGATTTTTTTTAAATAATTGCAAAATAGCTATAAAATAGTAATTAGTTATAAAGTAGTTGGAAAACAGTAATTAGTTTATAAAACAGTTGAAAAATTGTTAAATAGTTCCAAAAATAATTGCAAAACAAGTATAAGATAGTTTTAGGTTTAAAAAGAAAAGTGGTATAGTAAATAGTTTGGAAAAATAGATTTGTACTAAAATAATTTATTTTTAAAATAGTCCAGAGTCAAACTGTTCAATTCCCAACCTCCATTTCCAAGCAATTCAATTTAAATTTCCACTTTCATTTAAATTGACTTAGTTCCAATATAAATAACTTCAATTTCCGTTGCAATTGATTTAACCCCAATTCAAGTTGAATTAACCTCAGTTTCTTTCCAAATTTAACTTTATTCAACTTTGATCCCAAATTCTACTAATTCAAATAAATTCAATTGAACTAGTTCCAATTTCAATTCATTTCAATTCCAGTTTGAATTAATCCTAATTCCAATCTCCATTTTGAATTTGAACTCATTCAACTTCATTTCTTTTCAAATTATCCAATTTAAATTTTCCATTTGAATTTTTTAAACTTATCCATCTTCATCACAATTCTAATTATTTCAAATCAAATTTAATTTGTACTAATTCAATTCAAATTTCAAATTTAAACCATCCTGAATTATATAAATTCGAGTTAAATTTTCAAATGTTGATTAAATCCTTTAAATCAAATTAACTTATCTCTTTAATCCATTTAATTCTGAATCCAAATTCCATTTTTAACTTATTTCAAAGTTCAAATAATAATTTTAAATTCTTTTTAAAAAAAATTAAATCTTTGAAATTCAGTTTTGAAACCAAATTTCAGTTTGAAACCAAACCTTTGAAGTTTTATCTTAAACATTCAAAATTTTAAGTCCAAAATGATTCCATTTTATCTTAATAATGGATATATTACCACACCCCATTTCTTCATTCATTTTAAACAAATCCAGCTTAAAGATTATTAATAACAATAGGATGGTATCATTCAATTTACTTTAAAACATCCATCCATTCCCAATTTCCAGATCTCAAACCTATTTTGAGATCACACAAACTCCCAATTCAAATCAACCATTTAACTTCCCAAGTTAAATCCCAATTTCATCTTGAAATTACCAATTCAGGTTGATCATTCAAACTTATTTAACTTTTTCCAAGTTAAATTCAATTTACCTAATCCAGACAAATTTACACAATTTGAATTCCCATTCAAATTTTAATCTTCAGATTAATATCCTTCCTACTTAAGTTTAATTCTTACTTCATTTTGAGTTTTACATCACATTCCAAGGAAAATTCAAAACTCAATCTTAGGGTTTATTTCATATTTATTTCCTTTATACCAGGTTACCTTTAAATTTTAAACCACCTTCGGTTTTAAATTCAAACAAATTCTTTTAAGATTTTCAAACGACTCTTGTTTAATCAAGTTCTATCATTCAAATAATATTAAATAACATTATTTATTATTTCTTCATTACTTTGAAACAAAATTTTCAAATTCTGAACCCAGATTTAAAACTCCACAATTCATATCAACTTCAATTCCAATTTATAAGTCATACTTGCCCAAATGTTTTACTTCCTTAAAACATTTCATTTTGCTTACTCATTAATACACATTTTATTATTAAATACAACAACCATTTATGATAATAACCAAGATTATCATATCTGGAAACCAATTCATAATTATCTTATTCTAAAACTCTTTCCCTAATTCAAGATTTTGATTCCAGTTTGAATCCATTTCAAACTTATCTTTATTTAATTTCAATTTGGTTGTATTTCTATTACCATTTAATTTAATTCCAATAATTTAACAACCAATTACCTTAATATTTATTAGAAAGAAAAATATTTCTTTATATATCAAAATATATTCTTATATAAAATCATTTAAAATCTTTATATAAGAAAATAACAAGTACGCTCTCATATATATATATATATATATATATATATATATTCACTCAACTCATTCTAGGGTACCATTGACCCTATCCATAATGAGTAATCCCACCAGAGCTAAGGTTCTCGCTTAACCTTCAGCTTTGATACCAAATGTAACGACCCGGAAATTCCGATCCTGAAAATTCCAGATAGTTAGGAAAAGAAGAAAAGAGAAAGAAGAAGAAACAGAATCAAGTCACAAAAACCTCACATTCGCAGCAGAGAAAATATAATATCAAATAAAATAACAGTTTTACAAAGAAGAACAGTGTCAGTATATTAACATTTTATACATCAGACTTACAATATTTACACAACATTGGACAGTTTTAAACAACATGTCCTAGATATACAACTATATAACATAGCGGAAACACTCCATACGTTCCTGCCATCCAGCTCGTCTCTTGAGCTCCAGAACGTCCTTACCTGAAAAACTGTAATACTCGGTCTGACCCGAGCATTACATCAAAGTAACACCCGGGTCAGGCTGGAAACCAGAGTGAGTAAACCCATCTAACATGGAATACAAAAACATACAACTTATATATAACCCGGGTAACTTGTATCAATTTACAACTTCATAAGTTGATATAGACATCACTTATTTCACACATCAATTTCCAAGTGCCAAAAACTTAGATTAAATGGTCCAATTCACTTAAATCATTCCACTTCATCATATTGATTTCACATATCAATCTATAAAGAATCGAAGTGGTTTCGGGTATTAACTAATACCCGACTCCAGTCTTTTCGAATCCAATGTCATTTAAACCCAAGTTATTTAAGTGAATACAGCTCAATCTTAAATATATGATGTCATCTTCACACAGCAATTCATCATAGATATTCACATTATCATCATTCAACCCAACATCTCATATTACAAAACATTTCATATAGCATCACAAACATATACTAGGGATACAAATAATCCAAGGCATTTAATATTATTCGATCATCCATAGACAAGGTTAATTACTTCCATCATTACACATTCTGCTTATTTAACCATTTATTAATTCCAACCCAATTAATTAATTATTCTCTAACTATCCTCCTTAATTAACCTTCTTTAATTAATTATTTTAAGTAACTAATTACTCCTTAATTTACTTTATCTTTAATTAGTTACTTCATCAAGTAATTATCCTATTGGTCAATTATCCTTAAGTAGTTAACCTTGAACATTAATTAATCTACCCTCTAATAAAATTAATTAACACTCAACAGATTTATCTTTTAGTTACTTACATTAAGTAATTATTACTTAAATAATTAATCATCTCTTATTATTCCCATCCAGTAATTATCCCTTAATCACTCAAATTAAATAAACTAACCTTTAGTTACTTCCATTAGGTAATTATATTAACTAAATTCATTCATTTACTTTATATTATCACAATAAATAATTAACCATCCTTCTCTTTAATTACTTATATAAATTAAACTGTCCATTAATTATATTTACAAATTTTATTTCAATTCATAAAACCTTGAATAATTAAAATAAACCACATACTTAAATTAATTACTTTGTTTCAACAATAAACTTATCTAAATTCATATATTTTGGAAAACACCTTCTTATATTTTGATACCAGTTTGAAAATAGCTTTAAACTAGTCCATTTCTGTTTATTTTGAAACTGGTTATGAATTCTTCTGTTTTCACCCAAAAAAAAAAGATAACAAAGCAAACCCGAATTCCCTAAAGGAATACCCGAGTCACCATACCAAATTGTTGAGATAATCCCCGAGTTTCCCACGTATCGCTCTGCTTCGAGACGATTCCCACACCACTTCGAGCATGCACCCGAGCAAACCCATTCCCACTTCTTCTTCTTCTTCTTCTTCTTGGTCCTTAATTCTAGAAAACCCAGATGTATAGATAAACGCGTGTATGTGCACGCCTACATGCCATTGCTCCGGCCATCACCTCCGTCCCCAAAGCATCACTCATGACATCGATCAACCACTCAGCAACCCAGAACCATGAAATTATAGCCCACTCGAAATCAAGAAGAACAACCCCATCTGAATTCCATCGCTCATCCCAAAATTCGTCTCGACTTCGATGATCTGATCACCTGAAGACTTGAAACTCGGGCCTCTGCTCCTCAATGAATCCTTGCATCCCTTTTCCCATGACCGATCACCTCTAGCTTCCCCTTGTTGACGAATTCGTCACTTCTTCATCGATGACCAAATTTTTTTGTTAAACCCTAAAGTCAACTCGCCGCGCCACCACGGCGACAGTTATCACCTCCGACTACTTTTGCCGCTATCTACCATTCCCAAACTTGCTTCAGCTCCGACCCCAAGGCGACATATTGTCGTGACCATTGGAATTTGATAGTTTTTCCAATTTCTAATCAACTCTTAAATTCCCTTCAAATTCAAACTTAAAAATTTAGATTTTCCCTTTAAAAATCATTTTTCCCAATATTGAATCAGATCATATAAACAAAACTTAAAATTAAACTACTTTAAATTTCGATTTAATATGATTCACCACTGTAAATTTCAATTTCTTATCATCATTACTTATGGATACGCTTGAAACTATTTTTAAAGATTGAATCTGACAATTACAAACCATTGTCTTTCAAAGATCCTAACATAAAATTATTTACACAAAGAGTTATTGATTTTTTTTTTAATTTAGATTTTGTCTGTAAACTAAGAACAGAGCATAATATTGACAAGCACACAAATACATTCTCATACATATATACAGATAATCAGGAGATCAACATGCAAACCAATATCTCCAATTCAAACTCAAGATTATTGCATGAATCAGGGTTTAAACTAATTTAAAGCTTTTTCAAAATCAAAATTTGTTTGTTCACTGATTTAAGAGCAGTGACAGGCAGAATTGAAAAACTGAAGGCTGCTTTTGATTTTATTTTGCTTCTGATTTTCACTTTTGCAGGTATACTGGCATTATTCAGGCATCAAACACTCATATTCATACATGCATTCATATTTTAAACAAGCATGCATACATATATTTAAACATGCATCACAAAATTTCCATCCAACATTTCCACATACATCAATTTAAACTGTTTTAAGTTTAAGTTTACTCACCTTAATTAATGAAATCAGATACCCTGGTCCTGCTTTTGAAATCTCAAGGTGATGATGCTTTGATTGCTTTTAAATCTGAAAGGATTGTTTGATACTTCTAGTTTGAGTTGCAATATCTTACAGGCTTTTGATCAGATCTTCAAGTGGTCTGTAAAATGTTTTACAGTTGTTTCTCTTTGCTTTTGATCTTGAAGTTTTAATTCCAGGTTGAGTTTGATTTTTTTTTCTGCTAACTTTGCTCAGTTTTTGAATTGAGGTTATGGTTTGGATTTTCTTTTAAGTCTTAGATTTAGAAAAGGAAAATGTCTTCTGTATACAGCTTATTCTTTTCTCTTCTCTTCTCTTTTTTATTTATTTATTTTAAGGAGGATAAAAATAAGCAAAGCCACCTGTTATTTGCATGTCTAATCAATTTACAAATGTTAAATTATGATAAAACTAACTTACACTTGTATTCTCATGCATGCTAAATTTGTCACAAATGTTTAATGTCCTTTAAATAATTTCAAATGTCTAAAGAAATAATTATTAATACTTTCCTATGTTAATGTATTTATGTATTATATGTACTTAACTTACACTTGTTTAATGTATAGAGAATTTGTTTTACATTTGAAATTTCATGCATTAATATATTTTTAAATGATTTTTTATAAAACTTATATATACACACACATATATTTCCTATTTAATAAACACATTATTTTAATTTATATAAATAAATCCTTTAAAGAAAAATAAAAGAAATTAAACCATATATAAGATATTTACCCTTTGAATTTCAAATTCAAACTCGATTTCAATTTAAGGTAAAATTTAAAATCAGCCTATATATATTTTTAACAACATATTATTTGTTCGAAAGGCATAATTTTCCAATGATAATAATTAAATTAGTAGATTACCAATTAAATATTTATCCAAATATTAAAATTCAGTTTCTATTATTAGCAGAATTCTTATCTGTCTAATCAATAATCCAGTATTTCTATTAATTAACGTAATTATTTTATTAATTACAAATGTTTTAAAAATTCGGGATATCACAGACAGGAAAAGTTAGAATGGAAGATCATCAAGGAAGATAGCTCAAAGAGATGATCATCAGACTTAGAAATCAAGCGCATGCAATGATATGAAGCAACGATCAATCGAGACCAAGAGGTAGACTCTCTAGAATATTCCAAGCATGGAATAATGCCTCCCCTAGGCTGGGGATCAGTGCTTATCCCTAGGAGATCGATACATATCCTTAATTTCTTTCCCAAACTGGGTGAGATCGATGTGGAGTGACAAGAAAGGCCCCATAAGGCTATAGTTTCAAGTCGTTTGGTGTTCATATGCTCAAGTTATGGGCAAATTACTTCACCTACGAAAAGGAATCAATATGAAAGGGAACGTATAAAAAGAATTGGTATAAAACGGATCGGTATGAAAGAGATCGTATAAAAGGGATCAAGTATTAAAGGGATCGTATAAAAGGGATCGACATAAAAGGGATCGGTATTAATCGGATTGGTATAAAAAGGGTCTTATAAAAGGGATCGGTATAAAAGGGATCGTATAAAATTGATCCGCATAAAATTGATCGATCATATTCACCTTTCACAACGCATTGCAACAATGATATGTCAATAACTCATGAAACTTCAAGTATTAGCATTGTTATATCGCCTTTTGACCATGCAGTATTGTGACGCCCCGCCTCTATACCCACGCTAGCCAAGGTCACTACAGGGTAATGCCGTCAACTAACGCGGAGAATAAGACTGGTTAGGAGCGACCATCTATAGCCTTGCTCTAACTATCTATTGAATACATCGACAATAGTCATACCATGCAGATCGACATATCCAATGAATACTTAAAACAAAACAATAGGTGGTTGGAGGATCTATCAGAACAGAATATAACAACTCAAATGTAATATACATCACAGAACAGTAGATCATCATATACATATACAGATACATAATAGAGTATACAAACTAAAACATGTCAAGTGGTATAGCAAACCACAATATACAGACAAATCCAAAAGAATACATATGTATATCAGAGTTACAACAAAAAGGACTACGCAAAAAGCCATAACAAAAAGAAGCTAGCGAAGTAGTCCATGCGGAAGCAAAATAGGCTAAGTCTAAATGCACCTAACCTAAAACATCTCGGTCTGACCCGAGTACAAATACACAGGTCAGTCTAGCTAAACAAATCAGTTGGATAAACTTAACAACAATTAACCTTCAAGGTCATAAAGTATAACAAATATCTCTAAAAGAGATAACAAAATCATCCAACAAAGATGAATCATAACAAGACAAGCCTCTTATCATCGGCAAGACCAATAAACAAAAGACACGAATATCCCAAAACAAGCCAAAAAGGCAATAACAAATACCGATGAAGGTAACACAAGTTCTGCAAGGTAACCGCTACATATCGTGCGGCTCAAAAAGACCAACACCGAAGGGTGATACCTAGAGAATATACATATCAATGAAACATCAGAAAATTTGCATGTGCTCAGTACTGTATAAACAAGGATCCATGAGCCCGAAGACTCCAAACCCAATATCACTCGAGCGGTGACGAATGACCAACTCCAAAAGCGATAATATTAGGGCAACAAACCCGAAGGCACAAACCCGAAGGTACAAACCCGAAGGCAACATACCCGAAGGCAACATACCCGAAGGCAACAAACCTGAAGGAGACAGTCCGAAGACATTATCTCAAAGGCAACAAGCTGTAGTGATGAAGGTCTGAACGCCCAGTACTGGACACCACTAACTGGCAGAATGTGTCATAACTCTAAAAAAGGAATCCAAAAGTGGTAACGTGAGTCCCATAACTACCCGTTCGCACTAAACGGTTTACTATCCGTTCGTCAATTTCACACTCAAAGCAGTACAAAGTTTACCTCATCTCATCGGTAAACCAGACCAAAAGGCCAAAACGATCAATCGAATTGGGCGGGGATTAATCGGAAAGATAAACGCATGGATTTATGGTCCCTGTTTTACCTAACCATTTAATCTCCTTTCCTTTCCGCTCGAAGTGCAAAATTGTGTGTGTGCGTTTTAAATAGAATTTTATAAATTGGAGAAATGAGCTTTTAATACGATTTAGAAGATTAATTTATAAAACCCCATGGACGAAGTCAAAAAGGAATCATCAAAGTCAAATATGCAATAAACAACTAATTGGAATCAACATGAATCGATAAAAGTTGGAATCACAAACAAATAGGCATACTAGGCAAAATTGAAGCAGGTCAGTCGACTGGCCATCTGCAGTCAGTCGACTGAACCATAACCCGAGTCTTTAAACTCTGCAGTTAGTCGACTGACTGCAAGGGGTCAGTCGACTGGCTGTAGCTGGGATGGTTTTCCAGCCTATCAAATGGAGGAGCAAACTCACCCCATTTGCAACCTGTCGAGCAATGGACTTAAGGGGCTTTTGCCAATCGATAACCCAACACCATTGACTCTCTGATTCACCACCAAAAACATGTTCAATATCAAAGTTATGATTTTTCAAAGATTTGACTCCAAAACACCAAAAATTGGAATATTCACCAATTCAATCCAAGCCAAAAGCAATTGCACAAGAATAAGTGTTAGGAATTCATATCTAACAATCAAAGATAGTTTGGACATAGATGTGGGATAAAAATCTCACCTTTAACCCAAAAACAAAGAAGAAGAAGGAGCTCAATCGCAAGGAGAAGACCAACCACTCTCTACTTCAACTCTACTAGCTTCAATCTAAGATCAAAACAAGTATTTCCTAAGTTAGGTTTAGGAAACTTTCTGAAACTAAAGAGTTGGAAAAAGTTGGAGAAGATGAAGAGAAGGCTTACCAATAGTTTCACCTTGATTTTGGAGCAAGAATTCAAGTTTGCAAGAAGAAACTAGGGATTGGAATTTCTAATTCCTCTTCCTTTCCCCCATTTTCAGTTTTAGCTTGAGTTTAGAAGTGAAAATGAGTGAATGGAAGGAGAGGGGACTGAGTTAGGTTATTTAGTTAGCTAGTGGGCTGAACCCAAACCCAAAACCCAATTAGAAAAGGTAGCAAAACTCGACTTACTCCAAACATATCAAAGTTTATACTCAAAAAGATCGCAAACGCCATTTCGAACACAACGGAAGTGGTTTCGAGTCCTAATTCGGCCGTTTGCAAAAAGTAACATTTCGGACCTAAAAATCCGACTAACGACGCTATATTTAAATAAAACATTTAAATATATAATCGTTAAATATGCGGGTTGTTACGGATCTCCCCTTCTTACAAAATTGCGTCCTCGCATGTAACGACCCGAAATTTTTGAAGCCGAAAATTCCAGATAGTTATGGGAAAGAAGAAAGAGGTAGAAGAAGAAGAAGAACAGAACACCAAAATCTCACATTCGCAGCGGATAAAATATAATAATAAATAATAACAGTTTACAAAAGAATATTTTATCTGTTGATTACACTTTAATAAATCAGAGTTTCACATATATACAGTCACTGATCATATACAAATCATGTCTCGGATATATAATAATATACTGCAGCGGAAATACTCTATACGTACTTGCCATCCAGCTCGTCTCCTGAGCTCCAAAACGTACCTACCTGAAAATCTGTAATACTCGATCTGACCCGAGCATTACATCAAAGTAACACCCGGGTCAGGCTGGAAACCAGCGTGAGTAAACCCAACTAACATGGAATGCAAAAGTTACAACTCATATAAACCTGGGTAACTTATATCAATTTCCACTTCATAAGTTGTTATGGATATCACTTACTCCACACATCAATTTCTAAGTGCCAGAACTTAGATTTTATGGTCCAATTCACTTAAAATCATTTCAATATACCCTATTGATTCCACATATCGATTTGTAAAGAATCGAAGTGATTTCGGGTATTAACTAATACCCGACTCCGGCCTCTTCGAATTCAATGTTATTAATTTACCTTCCCCTTCCACAATAATCACATCTATCCTTGATTAAGTTCTCAGATTCATTAACTTATAAACACTTACATTGATTAATAATCCTTGAATTAATCATGCTCATAAATTTACTAACCCTCCATAAATTTTGTTATACTAATTAAACAAGTAATTCATGCTCAATTAAGTAATTACCAATAATTACCCCCTTTGATTTATGATATTAAATAATTTTTCTTCGATTGCTTTTATTAGTAAATTCTATTAACTACATTGAATAATTACCTTAATCAATCATTGATTATTCCAAATTATTAATTACTCTAGAATTAATTAACCTTTAATTGCTTATATTATATTAATTGTTCACAATCATTAACTACTCATCTTAATTAACTTCTTAGTTTCCATTAACAAACTCACTAAATTATCTATGGTCTTATACCGCATCCTCGATTAATTCTTCTGTGTGAAAATACTTCTTTAAAGTAATTTACTTAGTATACTCAACCATCGATGATAAAAATCTAACAAGTAAGGCCTTTTCTTAGAAACAAACATGTTCATTTCGGGCAGAAATGTAACCCGAGCTTGCACCTCAAATTCATATATATAGATGGCCGAATTTTAAAAAGTGATATAAATGAAAGTTATAGGCCTTTCCGTTAGCTTTCCAAGATGACCATGGTCATCAAATTTGGATCAACGGTTCAAATGTTATGACCATTTTACTAAAAACATTAAGCTTAGCCTGAACTTATGCATTTGCAAGACAGCGACCAACAATTTCAATTTTAGCATAGAAAACAGCGAAATCAGGCAAAATGAATAAAACAAAAGTTGTAGTTTAGTTTATAAGCTTTCCGGAACATTAAAAATTACCGAATTATGATAAGAATTGAAAAAGTTATGGATAAAACAATTCTGAGATTTAAATTTCACAACTTCTGTCATTTTGTCTCGGGACAGCGATAAACAATCATAATTTTGGCCAAGATAACATCGAAATTTTGGAAAACTCAAAACATAAAAGTTTTAGAACAAATTATAAAATTTCTGGAACATCTAAATTTATCGAAATCGGTTGAGGAACGAAGACGTTATGGCCAATTTAGTTTCAGCATTAAGCACAGAGCTAATATTGGTTTTGCTCTCGGGATTACAGCAGAAAATTTCAATTTTGACATATCTATCTTCCAAATTACAGAAAACACAAAACATAAAAGTTGTAGCACATGAAATAAGCTTTCCAGAACATCTAAGAAATTGAAATTTCATTAAGAATTGAGAAAGTTATGGTCAAATTACTAAGCTGCGTTTTTGATAGAACCGAGCCACTTTTACTTACAACTATCATCTCTTCAAGAATAATATGAATACTAGAAATTTAAATAGTTTTTCTCACCTTAAACTTGTGTATTTGCCTTGACTCTTTTTTCCTTAGCTTTCTCCAAGCTTTTTCACTTTATCTTCCTTTTTTTTTTTTGTTTTTTTTTTTGTGAAAGAAAGAAAAATAAGTGAACATTTCCACCCTTTATATAGTAATTTTCAAGGCTAGTTTGGTAATTTTAGTTTTGGACACTTGTCTACTTCTCTTTGCACAAGCTTTAGAATGTTGACACATGTCTACTTAGGTGTCTTAAGATGTTTCTACACATGGATACCTAATGGGCTTATGTGTCACTATTTTATTTAATCTTGTGACACATGTCCTTCATTTGTTTTATGCAAGCCTTATTTCATGACACATACCTTATTTAGTAATCATTTAAGGTGTTCTAGAAATATACACCAAAGTGATATATGTGTCATAATTCTATTTTATCTTAAGATAGGTGTATGGTCCATATTATGCCATTTGTCTTCACCATGTCATGCCACTTATCCTATACTTATAAATGTATACATACTTATACCTTTTGTATTATTTAAAAGCATACATAAATATAAATAAAATATAGATGGTGTAGATAGTATATTTTAAAAACCGAACAAATCACCTTTAAATTAAATTTCAAACATTCTATTATCTTCGGTATCATCATTATAAATTTTATAAGCCTTCAAATTATTTTAAACAGGCTTAAAAATTTCAGATTCAACAATTTACCCAATTTCAATTATTAAATACAATATTTAAACTATATAATTCAATGATTTAATTTTCAAGAAAATACTTATATCTCAAATTCACATTAAAATTAACTTTTAAATGTTTAAAATCAATTCAATTATCCCATTCTACATTGTTAAAAATTCTGGGTCGTCACATCGCAATTCCCAGAGACGATATTTGTAACAACTACATACATCAATTCCCAAAAAGAAAAGGAAACAAGCTTGTGATGAAAATATATTCTCACCATTCCCAAGCAAAGATAGAAAAACCGGATAAGATCGCTCGATAAACTCTCTGGTTTCCCAAGTACAGTCATTGGGATTAGCGGACCATTGAACTTTAACGAGCGGCACGTCCTTGTTCCGAAGGTGTCGCACCTCCATGTCAAGTATGCTAATAGGCTGATGTACAATAGATAACTCCGGTGAGGTGCCAAGCTCTAACAAATCAGGAGAATCGATAACAGAATCCGACTCCCGAAGACACTTTCGAAGTTGAGAGACATGAAACACGTCGTGAATGCCGGATAAATGAGCAGGAAGTGAAACTCTATAAGCCACAGGGCCGATACGTTCAGTAATAGAAAATGGTCCTATAAAGCGAGGAGCCAATTTCCCAGTCGTACTGAAGCACATAACCCCTTTCAAAGGAGAAACACGAACAAAGACAAGATCACCAATCGAGAACTCGAGAGGCTTCCTACAGTAGTCCGCGTAGGATTTCTGGCGGCTCTGTGCCTCTTTCATTCTCAACCGAATAAGATCAATCTTCTCAGAAGAGTCACGAACAAAATCTGGGCCAAGAATAAGCTTCTCCCCAGATTCCAACCAACAAGAGGGTGATCGACATGGTCTTTCGTATAAAGGTTCGAAAGGAGCCATACCGATACTGGACTGAAAACTATTATTGTATGAGAACTCTACAAGAGGTAGGTGATCCTCCCAACTACCACCGAAATCAAAAATACAAATACGGAGGAGATCTTCCAAGGTACGATTCACCCGTTCAGTCTGTCCGTCAGACTGCGAATGATAAGCTGTGCTAAAATTAAGCTTTGTTCCCAAAGCTTGCTGAAGACTCTGCCAAAAATGACTCGTGAATAAAGGATCATGGTCACTCACAATAGAACTAGGAACATCGTGAAGTCTCACGATTTCCTTGATATAAAACTTAGCCAAATGCGAATCAGTCCTATTAGACTTAATAGGAACAAAATGAGCAGACTTGGTGAGGCGATCAACAATAACCCAAATGCTAGAATGGCCTGATCTCGAATGAGATAGGTCGTCAATGAAATCCATAGAAATCTGATTCCATTTCCACAATGGAATCTCTAGAGGCTGAAGAAGACCCGAAGGACGCTGATGTTCGGCCTTAATACGCTGACAAGTTATGCAATTACTCACATAACTCGCCACATCGTGCTTCATGCCTTCCCAATAATAAAGACGACGCATATCGGCATACATCTTACTACTACCAGGATGAATAGTATACTTAGAACGGTGACAGTCATCAAGAATGTCATGCCTAAATGCAAAATCAGAAGGCACAAAAAGACGCTTCTTCTTGCGAAGACACCCATGAGAATCAATACTGAAATCCCGCAACGCCTCATCACAGGATCCAGACTCACAAAGCTGAATAAGATGCAACAAATCAGGATCACACCGCTGAGCATCGGCAATACGATCCAATAAAATGGGTCGAGCTCCCAAACTAAATAATAGAATAGGAGAATCAGAAGATGAACCTCGATCACGAATTTCACAAAAACATAGAGTCTCAAGAATGTTCCATTCGGTAAGCATCATAGAAGCAACAGCCGAATGTTTGCGACTAAGTGCATCAGCAACACGATTACCCTTACCAGGGGTATACTGGATATCAAAATCATAAGAGGCAAGAAACTCGAGCCAACGCTGTTGCCTCATATTAAGTTCCTTCTGAGTGAACAAATACTTCAAAGATTTATGATTGGTATAGAGAATGAAGCGCTCGCCCAATAAATAGTGTCGCCAATCTTCAAGGCAAAGACAATGGCAGCTAACTCAAGATCATGAGTGGCATAGCGAACTTCATTCGGACACAGTTGCCCAGAAGCATAAATAACTATCCGATCCTTCTGCATAAGAACAACACCGAGACCACTACCACAAGCATCGGTGTTGACAACAAGATCATGATTCCCCTCTGGAACCACAAGAATAGGAGCATTAGTGAGAAGTTCCTTTAATGTCTGAAAGGAAGCTTCACACTTGTCGGACCAAATATAACGAATGCCTTTCCGAGTAAGGCTGGTGAGAGGAAGCACAACACGGGAAAAATCATTAATGAATCGACGGTAATAACCCGCCAATCCAAGGAAACTACGAATCTCATGTACATTCTCAGGCCTCTTCCAATTCTGGATGGCTTCGATCTTTAAGGGATCGACTGAAATGCCGTCGGAAGATACAACATGGCCTAAGAACGTCACCTTATTCTCCTAAAAATGGAACTTGGAGAGTTTGGCTCTAAGCTGATGATGGCGAAGAGTACTCAAGACAATTCTCAAGTGATTAGCATGCTCGGCTTCAGACTTAGAATAAACAAGGATATCATCAATGAACACAAGGATGAACTTATCAAGATATTCCCGGAATACTCGATTCATGAGATCGACAAAGAAAGCAGGAGCGTTCGTCAAACCGAACGGCATAACAAGCCACTCGAAAGAACCATAACGAGTGCGGAAAGCGGTAAGAGGTATGCTATCCTCCGCAACTCGTAACTGATGAAAACCCGTGGCTAGGTCGAGCTTAGAAAAGACCTTAGAACCACTCAATAGATCGAACATATCATCGATCCTAGGAAATGGATACCTATTTCTGATGGTTAACTCATTAAGCTTGCGATAGTCAATGCAAAGCCTAAGAGTTCCATCGGACTTCTTCACGAAGATGACCGTGGATCCCCATGGAGAAAAACTGGACTGAATCAACTGCTTGGACTCAAGCTCTAAAAGCTGCTTCTTGAGTTCCTCATTTTCCTTTGTAGACATCCTCGTGGGAGGACGACCAACTAGCTGCGCGCCTGCAATGAGATCAATGCGGAACTCAATTGCCCGCTTGGGTGGCAAACCCGAAACAGGCTCAAAAACATCAAAAAAGTTACAAGAAATAGGAATACGAGATATATCATCATCATCTCGCGAGTCAAGAGAATATAAAGATATTTCAGAATTATCCACATCCCGAAGAACAAGTGATAGCTGAGTAAATGAATCTGGATGTCGAAGATATAAAATCCTCTCAGAACAAATAATCCTGGCATCGTATCTCACTAGCCAGTCCATTCCCAAAATCATATCAAATCCCAGACAAGAAATAACGTGCAGATTTGTACGAAAGGAAAAGCCACATAAAAAAATCTCAACATCATCACAAAGCATGCTAAGGGTCGCGGATCCCCTAATAGGATTCGCAATCCTTAAAGAAGTAACCAAACAAAAAACATCCAAAGATAAATCATCGACGAGCTTTTTCGATACGAAAGAATGTGAAGCACCCGTATCGAAAAGAACTCGAATACTTGGTCATGAAATAAAATAGAACCTTTCAAAATAGATGGAGATATACCTTTGGGTTGAGAAGAACCTTCAGAAGCCTTAGCAACATAAAGCTTGCTAGACTTAGCACCAGCAGGAACAATAGGGCAGGTGGAAACATGATGACCTTCCTTCTTGCAATAGCGGCAGAAGAGAGGCTTAGAACAAGCTCGAATCATATGATCAGGAGAACCACAATTGAAACACTTCCGAATGAAAGGTGTTCCAGCAGACTGAGGCTGAGAATTAGAACCACCAGTCTTCTTCTTCTTAGAAGGAAAAGACCTGGACTTCTGCAATGGAAACTGCTTCTTGTTGGGGTTCTTGGAAACCTCAACATCATCACCACTATCACACTCCTTCTTGATGGTTTCTAGGTGAAGTGCAGAATCTACCAACTCCTCAAAAGAAAGCTTAAGCTGGAGCAACAAAGACTTCTTAAGATATTTCTTAAGACCAGAGATAAACTTCAAATTCTTCTTATAAGAAGTGCTAATGAATTCAAGACCATACTTAGATAAAGCCTCGAATGATGCAACACATTCAGAAACAGAAGACTTCCCTTGCTTCAACTCAAGGAAGCGACGGGTCAATAAAACTTTTTCAGATTCAGGAACGAACTTGAGTTCGAATTGTCCCCGAAACAGAGTCCAAGAAAGAGTAAACTCATCAATTTCGGCTACAAGAAGTTCGTACCAATCAAGGGCACGCTCTTGCAATATACTAGAAGTTACAAGAACTCTATCATGATCAGAAAGATCCATTCAAGAGAAAATACGCTCACACGTACGAAGCCAAGCTCGGACTTCAAGGACAGACTCGGAGCCTTTAAACGGCTTTTCCCCAAGATGAGAAAAATCACCGCATAAATGTGCAAAGGCAGACTTGCGAGGTGGAGATGCTCGAGGAGGAACTGGAGGCTAAGTGCTCCTAAACAATTCCAAAAACTGATCAGCAGACATATAAACGCCATCCGGATGTGAGCCACTGGATTGCCCAGCATCCGAACGTCGTCCTCTGCCTCTTCCAGCCATACGTTGAAAGTAAGATAAGAACAAGATTATTCACAAGGTAGATGTCACTAATTCAAATGTGGAATACTACGGAACTAAATGCATTCCTAAACGTATTCCCACATTCTATCTACCACCAAAGGCACAGAAGGAATATAGAGGCAAAATGGTTCAAAGATTTGTATCACTGTACACTTTGATGTACCGGAATATGTGCTTCTATTCTGTGATTATCATATTTTGTTCTGAACTCAGCTCTGATACCAAGCTGTGACGCCCCACCTCTATACCCACGCTAGCCAAGGATACTACGGGGTAATGCCGTCAACTAACGCGGAGAATAAGGCTGGTTAGGAGCGACCATCTATAGCCTATCTATTGAATACATCGACAATGTCATACCAAGCAGATCGACATATCCAATGAATACTTAAAACAAAACCATAGGTGGTTGGAGGATCTATCAGAACAGAATATAACAACTCAAACATAATATACATCACAGGACTGTAGATCATCATATACATATACAGATACATAACAAAGTATACAAACTGAAACATGTCAAGTGGTATAGCAAACCACAATATACAGACGAATCCAAAAGAATACATATGTATATCAGAGTTACAACAAAAAGGACTGCATAAAAAGCCGAAACAAAAAGAAGCTAGCGAAGTAGTCCATGCGGAAGCAAAATAGGCTAAGTCCAAATGCACCTAACCTGAAACATCACGGTCTGACCCGAGTACAAATGGATAAACTGAACAACAATTAACCTGCAAGGTCATAAAGTATAACAAATATCTCTAAAAGAGATAACACAATCATCCAACAAAGTTGAATCATAACAAGACAAGCCTCTTATCATCGGCAACACCAATAAACAAAGGATATGAATATCCCAAAACAAGCCAAAAAGGCAATAACAAATACCAATGAAGATAACACAAGTTCCGCAAGGTAACTGCTACATATCGTGCGGCTCAAAAAGACCAACACCGAATGGTGATACCTAGGGAATATACATATCAATGAAACATTAGAAAATTTGCACCAGTTCAGTACTGTATAAACAAGGATCCATGAGCCTGAAGACTCCAAACCCAATATCACTTGAGCGGTGACGAATGACCAACTCCAAAAGCGATAAATTAGGGCAACAAACCCGAAGGCACAAACCCGAAGGTACAAACCCGAAGGCAACATACCCGAAGGCAACAAACCTGAAGGAGACAGTCCGAAGACACTATCCCAAAGGCAACAAACCGTAGTGGTGAAGGTCCGGAGGCCCAGTACTGGACACCACTAACTGGCAGAATGTGTCATAACTCTCAAAAAGGAATCCGAAAAGTGGTAACGTGAGTCCCGTAACCACCCGTTCGCACTAAACGGTTTACTATCCGTTAGTCAATTTCACACTCAAAGCAGTACAAAGTTTACCTCATCTCATCGGTAAACCAGACCAGAAGGCCAAAACGATCAATCGAATGGACGGAGATTAATCGGAAAGATAAACGCACGGATTCATGGTCCCTGTTTTACCTAACCATTTAATCTCCTTTCCTTTCCGCTCGAAGTGCAAAATTGTGTGTGTGCATTTTAAATAGAATTTTATAAATCGGAGAAATGAGCTTTTAATACGATTTAGAAGATTAATTTATAAAACCCCGTGGATGAAGTCAAAAAGGAATCATCAAAGTCAAATATGCAATAAACTACTAATTGGAATCAACATGAATCGATAAAAGTAGGAATCACAAACAAATAGGCATACTAGGCAAAATTGAAGCAGGTCAGTCGACTTGCCTTCTGCAGTCAGTCGACTGAACCATAACCTGAGAGTTTTTAAACTCTGCAGTCAGTCGACTGACTGCAGGGGGTCAGTCGACTGGCTGTAGCTGGGAAGGTTTTCCAGCATATCAAATGGAGGAGCAAACTCACCCCATTTGCAACCTGTCGAGCAATGGACTTAAGGGGCTTTTGCCAATCGATAACCCATCACCATTGACTCTCTGATTCACCACCAAAAACATGTTCAACATCAAAGTTATGATTTTTCAAAGATTTGACTCCGAAATACCAAAAATTAGAATATTCACCAATTCAATCCAAGCTAAAAGCAATTGCATAAGAATAGGTGTTAGAAATTCATATCTAACAATCAAAGATAGTTTGGACATAGATGTGGGATAAAAATCTCACCTTTAACCCAAAAACAAAGAAGAAGAAGAAGAAGGAGCTCAATCGCAAGGAGAAGACCAACCACTCTCCACTTCAACTCTACTAGCTTCAATCTAAGATCAAAACAAGTATTTCCTAAGTTAGGTTTAGGAAACTTTTTGAAACTAAAGAGAGGGAAAGAGTTGGAGAAGATGAAGAGAATGCTTACCAATAGCTTCACCTTGATTTTGAAGCAAGAATTCAAGTTTGCAAGAAGAAACTAGGGCTTGGAATTTCTAATTCCTCTTCCTTTCCCCCATTTTCAGTTTTAGCTTGAGTTTAGAAGTGAAAATGAGTGAATGGAAGGAGAGGGGACTGAGTTAGGTTATTTAGTTAGCTAGTGGGCTGAACCCAAACCCAAAACCCAATTAGAGAAGGTAGCAAAACTCGACTTATTCCAAACATATCAAAGTTTATACTCAAAAAGATCGCAAACGCCATTTCGAACACAACGGAAGTGATTTCGAGTCCTGATTCGGACGTTTGCAAAAAGTAACATTTCGGACCCAAAAATCCGACTAACGGCGCTATATTTAAATAAAACATTTAAATATATAATCGTTAAATATGCGGGTTGTTACAAGTATATCATAAAAGTTTGCTAAATAGATTCTGTGATTATCAAGGAGGGAAGCCCGAAGAGACGGTTATCGGGCTCGAAAATCGATGATATTTGGAAGTGTGGACAATAGGTTGACGGATTCGGATTGGGTCCAAATCAAGGTGCAATCGATACAGAGCGACAAGGAAGGCCTTATAAGGATACATTTCAAATTTCAAGTCGATCAGAGTTCGTATGCTCGAGTTATGGACAAAAGAAGATTGATCGGTAATGACGAATCAATGGTAATTTGCTTGGAGTCAAACCTGGGAAAATTTTCTGGTTGCTTGGAGTTGGCGCATGGTTCGTTGGAGTCATAGGAATTTGAAGTGTTGAATCATGCTTGGCATCGGACACATGATTGCTTGGAGTCGGCTTGGAGTCAGAACGATCGGTGCTTGGAGAAAAACGATTGGCCCTCATCATTTTTCATGCTTGGAGTCAGAACAATTGGTGCTTGGATAAAACGATAGGCCTCAAACAATTTTTCATGTTTGCAGTTAGAACGATCGATGCTTGGGGCCCGATTGTTTTTCATGCTTTGAGTCTGAATGATTGGTGATTGGGGAAAAACGATCGACCCTGATCGTTTTTCATGCTTGGAGTTAGAATCATGTTTGCTTTGGAAAAATTTCGATTTTACCTGAGTATAACCCGGGCTAGAATTTTTAGCACCTGCTTCGATTTAGAAAGGTGATTACTTTGGCTCTTGCTACGGATCAACCCTGAAATGGGTTTTTTGATGATTGTTTTGGCGATTTTCAACGACGATCGATCTATAACTCAAAATTTACAAAGGCAATTGACAATTTGGAGGACAACTACACTATACCATGAGGGGTCCACACCATCGATCATCAGGCCCCACGATGAAGTTGGATCGATTGGTCATGATCAATATAGAACGATCCATAAAACAGCATAAATGGACGAAGATCGATCTATAACTCAAGATTTACAATTCCATCACTCATGAAACTAGAAACTTTAATATATTGAAGAAAGGAGTCCCCAAAATCGATTGCACATCAAAACTAGCAAATATCAAAAAAACATACCGATCGTTCCAATAATGATTGTACAAAATTAGCATAACGATCCATAGTTTACAGAAAACACGATATCTCACAAACAGTAGGTCATAATTGCACGAAATCTGAAGGGCAAGTAGCTAACATCAGGAGGAATCCGGATGATCGATCATAGCTCAAAAGGATGAAGCATGGAAGGATCGCCTATAATCCAACCTCTAGTCAAAATAGTGAAGATCGGTCGATATCTCACAAACAGTAAGTTGGAATGGCGCGAAACTTTGGGAGCATGGACTAGAGGTATGAAGGACCACATCAATATGACCGTAGCCCCATTGGAGTTAGTATGGAATGATCGGCCTAAACTATTATTGGTGTTCGATTGATACCAAATTTTGTGGGTCGTGTAGTATGGGCCTAGAGATTCTTCTATCGAAATTTTAGCTCGATCCATGCGCATCTTCACCTACGAATACATCGAACTTGGCTCGTTGCAAGGTACATTTCTGCTAGCTCTCCTTCATCACTTCTTATCTCTTCCTCCATTAAATTTAAGGCCAAAACTACTTTACTTGTAATCTTACAATATAAATAAAATATTAGTGGAGTGGACGTAGGCCAGAGTTTTTCGAACCGCTATAAAACTCATGTGTTCCTTTACCTTTTCTGCTATTTATTCTGTGATCTGCGTGCTTATCTTTCTATTTGAATATTGTTTTCTGAAATTGGTGCTTTCACATACAATTGGGTGTTTGTGACCATTTTTTGCGCAAACAAGCACATTACAACATGGGGACCACCCTCTAGGGATTGCATCCTAATCAGAGGAGATATGAGGGATCGGCTGAAATTAGAATGCATGTAACACAATTTCATGGAAAACGCGATATCTCACTAATGGTAAGTCGGAATGGCACGAAATTTGGAGAGAAGTAGCTAACATCTTGAAGGACTCACTTCAGGGATCATAACCTATTTGGACACCAAAATAGGAGTCGGGTCTGACCCATATTGTGGGTTCCAATAGGCATCAATATTCTTGTATGGCCTCATCTTTGCCTGGAAGTTCTTCTGCCGAAATTTCAGCCCGATCCGTGCATGTCTTACCCTATAAATACAAAAAGCATGATGTTATAAAAGAGGCCCCTTCTTTCTGCTATAAAAGCTCTTCCGTTTTTTCTTTATTCTTGTACTAATAGATCCCAGCTGATCCAAACATTCTTGTAATCATAATCAAGTGCAATATCAATAAAAATATAAAGTGGACGTAGGCCAAGATTGCCGAACAACTGTAAAAATTTGTGTTTCACATATGATTTTTTCTCTATTTTAATTTCATTCTTCATTTAATCATTACTAGATTTTATTGGGCGTTGATGCTTATTTTTGGCATCAACAATGAGTAAATCTTTATATTTATTCTATTTAAGAGCCATAGATTTCATTTTGATGAAAATATTTGTAATGAATGTAATTATATATTATAGGATATCAGAAAAAATTGTTGTATTTGTGTTTGTCTAGAATATATTTTACTTCTATGTACTCACATTACGCAATTATGAAGAAAAGTTTAGGAGTAAGAAAGCATGAATCACGTGTATAAGTAGTTTTCTCTTAGAATATATATTTTAATAATTATATCATTGTCTATTTTCTTTTATTTTAGGTATAAACTTAACAAATGGTTAGAATTATATTGGTAAAGATGAATCTTATGATTTTATCACTTTATATCGATACCTCTATAGTTTTAATTTTAATATTAAACAAATTAAGATGTTAAAATTATGCTGACAAATGCAGAATTTCACAAGGGGTTTTAATTTTTTTAACATGGTTTATTAATGCCAACAAGTATTGGTAAAGATGAATCTTATGATTTTATCACTTTATATCGATACCTCTATAGTTTTAATTTTAATATTAAACAAATTAAGATGTTAAAATTATGCTGACAAATGCATAATTTTACAAGGGGTTTTAATTTTTTTAACATGGTTTATTAATGCCAACAATTGTCGATCTCGGAGATCAAACTCGTGACCTTTAACCTCGTAGTCTATACTACTGACTAACTTAGCCAACCATGTTTCCTTAAGGGATTTTAAAAACTATTATACAATTTCTCATTGTTTCAAGTTATAAGTGGATGTACGCCCGATAGTATAATTTTCGCACTTTCGATGAAGTTTCATTAATTATCATAATTGGATGTGTTTTAAAACTATTTTTATTGTGTTTTGACATAATAAAATTTAAATTGTTCAAATTAAGGCTAGAACTAAATGTGAATAAATAAAAGTTCACTCTGTCTAAAAAAGATTAAATTTGAAATCTCATTATTTAGTTTATCTAATACATTCTAGAAACACTAAATTTAATTTTTTTAGAAAACTGTTACTTTATCAACAACAAGTCATATACTTCAATAATATGCCTCATCAAAACATTCAACCTCCTTAATCTAAACGGCTGCCTTGCAAGGAATATAAGTGACAAATGAGCCTAAAAAATCACTTAGACTGGATAAAAACAAAGAAGTAGAAAAAAATAAGATGAAAACAATTAAGAAATCATATGAATAACGTTCCTTTACGATGAGAAAGGGCCAAGGTAACTAAATATGCTCCTCAGGGACAACACATCTTAACTTCCAACCAGTTGCATTAAGGACTACAATAAGAGACAAACCAGCACCGCTTAACTCTCCCACTTGTCTGTATTGTCTGAGCTGAAAAAAGAAAACCAGAAAAACCGAAAGCACACACCTCTCTCCAACCTACAATAGTTCTTCAAATCAACTCGAATTAACCAATCAAAACTCCTCAGAAGCAAGGGACGAAGAGTTGTTAATTCCATGCAATTGACTGAACTATCTCATCATTATCCCCCTTCGTCAGAAGAATATTCATTCGAACTTAATGAAGCTGTTGCTCCAATTATTAAATTTAGTAATGTGGTTTACTTTTTTCCTTTATGTCTCTTCTTATGTTATAACTTCTATCAAAACCTAAGATTAAATAATACAACCATTTTGTAGTGATTTTAAATAAGTTAACATGATCCAGTTTCATATTCTATTTACACTATTTTTTAAAATTGAAATATCATCGGTAAAATATAGGTAAATACATATAGTCGTCAAGCATAAAAAAGAAATTAATAAATCATTACAACATAAATATTATACTATTCATCTTATTAATGGATCCCTTTCAATATTTCTCAATTTTTTTTATAATTTTAGAATTTAAATACTTCACTTTGCTTGGTTTGCTCAATTTTTAAGCACTATTCATTTTACGTGCACTCTACCCAAGTTTGAATCCCACCAACCACGTTTTCTTAAATATATTTAAAAAACTCAACTTTCACTAATTCCCTCCATCTGAAACAAGATGAAATTTGAAATCCTGCTTTTTATACTATATATCGCTAGTTAATATCTCTCAACGTTTTCCCATTTTGACATGATTTTAGAAATAAAATACTCTGCTCTCCTTGATTCGCTCAATTCATAAGCATCATTCATTTAATGTGCACTCCACCCAAGTTCGAATCCCACAAATAATATTTTCTAAAATATATTTCAAAAACTTAACTTTCATTAATTACCTTTAGCAAAAAAGATGAAATTTGGAATCCAACTATCCTTATTTATTTATTTACTGCATTTTAGAACTATAAAATTAAATACTATAGTTTTACCTTTTTCCTTTAGGTTTTTTCTTATGTTATAACTTCTATCAAAACCCAAGATCAAATTCACTAACCTTTTTTTATTTGTTGAACAGAGGGTACTTGAATCTTTATTAATGAAAACTAAAATTATACAAATATATTCACAAATATTTCACCATCCCAACTGCACACGTTTACAAATCCTCCAGTCTATAAGCTCACTAACTATATGCATACAAAATAACCTAACTTCCCAATCTTCCTTATTCATGAACTCATTTTATTCAATGCTTCTTAAGTCTTCTACCTCATGCTCATATATTTCAGTAAAGGCGATTTTTAGATCTAACTTCTTTCCTTTCTCTATCCATCTTTTCTCTGCTAAAAAGCCATGTACTTAGTGGATTAAGCCTGTCAAAGTCTTATGCCCCTCTTCAGTTCCAAAATACGACGACCGATGGTTTCAACGTTGTTCGTAGCCAAAGTACCCTCTGCAAGTGGTTGCTTTATCTCAAAAGCTAAGGCTCCGTTTGGCTTGTCGTTTTTAGTTCGTTGTTTTCGTCTATACAAAATCGCGTCTGTTGTATGTATTGTTGAAAAACAAACTATTTTGAAAAATGAAATTAACATGTTAAATAGAGAACAAGTTTATTTTGTTTTTTGTGTTTTGGGAGATAACAAAAGCACGAAGAACAATCCAACTCCTTCCTTGTCCGTTGGTCGTCGCAATGGCCAAGAATTATAAATCTTCTTCTCTTATTTCTTGCTATTTCTTAGTGCAAGTTGAAAACACAAAATTCAAAATACAAAATGAAACCAAACGGGCCCTAAGTTTTGGAAATAAAATCTCTTACAATTCATGAAAATGTCTACTTTGCTAATCTTTGATATAAATTACCGAAATAAGTTAGGATCTCCCCTAGCAACACTGCAGGCTAATCAACTTTGAATCATTTGATTTATGTAATAGTAGCCTGTAATGTAATTAAGTTTATAATAAAAAAATGTAACTAAAACAGGTCATTACCTTCCCTTTCTGGAGATCTATAGCTGATTCAGCATGTGGTGATCCAACTGATCAAGTTCAGGTAACCACTACGATGTAGTAGCGGCTTTGATAAAATCTTACCCTACCCGTTCTTTGCAAATCTCCTCGTCTAAGTTGTTCTGATATTGCCTAAGTTTGGATTTTAACGCTCTGATTGAAACAATGTCTCTAATTTGTAAATACACTTGCTATTCTGATCTATGATAGTTTTTGAACAGTCTGTTATTCCATTCATGCTATGAAGTCCAAACACAAGTAGATAAACAAATTTTAGCAATGTCACTCTTTTGCAATTGTTTGAAAATTTTGTCTTCATTTCTTCATTTTAAATAATAAATTTGAGTGAATTAGGGTTTGATGCATGCCACTTAACTTGTTACGACACAAATTCCAAATTGACAATGAGAATTTGCATTTGAAAAGGATATGCTCAAAATCTTCATCTTCCTCATTACATAAATGCATTTCTTCTCAACGTTAACACACCTTTGATTTAGTCGAACCTTAATATTGAGATAGTTGTTAATTTCTCCAAACAGCTGAAAATCCATTTTAGGCACATAGGTATGATGCCAAAAAAAATTCGACCAGTTTTTTTAATCGTATTTCTTCCTGATGGTTTCCCATAGCTCCTCAAAATGATATTTACCCTTGTTACGATATGACCAGTACCAAAAATCCTCTTCCTCTCTCTCTATGACCTCTTTAATAAGTCCTAAAAAGCAACCCCTTCGATAGTTTCATTATCCTTCTTCTAATATCTCACCCACTAACATTCTCTCATTTCTTGTTTTTATGGTTGTGTCAACTTTTAATCTATTCACCAATCTACCTCCATGTAGCCAAGGGTCATACCGCAGTGGCATTATGTTTCCATCTACGATTCATTTTTGCATACACTTCACAGCTTGATGACGAAGACCTAGCATAAACTTCCGTGCTCCCAACCGTTCGTTTCTTTTTCCTATTTTCTAGAATGATTATTGTTTAATGTACTTATCATGCATCCATTTAGTCCATATCCCTTCTTTGTTGACTACGCTCTATATCAATTTAATTCCTAAAGCCATGTTTATTTCCACAAAAACTCTAAGCCTAAATCTTCCACCATCCTTGGGTCTATAAACAATTTCCCCCGGGATTTTAGCAAGTTTACCTTTCCATAAAAAGTTAAGGCACACATGCTTAGTTTTGTTCACAGTGGTGATCAGTAGTTAAAAGCATTACATCTAGTGCTGCACAATTAGATAAACTATATATTTTAGAAGTTCCACACATCCCGCTATACTCGGTAGTTTTGCTTCCCAACCTTGGATTCTTTGCTTAATTTGATCCATCAAATTTACGCAATTCTTTTCTCTTAAGTTGATATTAGATAAAGGAATTCCTAAGTATTTGATTAGTAATTTACCCTAGAGAATATTCAAAATGGTTGTTTCTTCATTGTGTTTGACTCCACTTAAAAAAAACTAAACTTTTCATAGTTAACCCTTAAGCCAGTGCTATCATGCAAGCTACCAGACACCTCCTTAATCGCTTGAGCCCCTCTATAGCTCGCATGGACAAAGATAAGGATGTCATCTACATATATATAGTGTGCATAATTTGTTTTGTAGTTGTAGATAACGGTTTAATTTTCCCCTTCCTCATTTTCACCTCCATCAATAGTGTAAAATAACCACAACAAATGTAAAAGTAATGGCGAAAGCGAGTATCCCTGCTTCAACCCATTTCTGCTATGGAAGTGGCTACGTGGGCTGCCTTGAAATATAACTGAAAAACTTGGCATTGAAATTAGTTCCTGTACGATTCCAATCCATTAGTTGTTATATGTCTAGTATACCAAAACAGAGACTAATCAATAATAAACTTGTCTCACAAGTTTACAACTCAGATTTCCACTACTCTGGAATTATGTATTAGTTTTTTTAACACCAAGTATGTTGTAATTAATTACAATAACAAAGTAACAACTATAGCAATAATAACTCTAGTGCTAAATCAAATGTTATACTATTTAAAGATGTAGTACGACGTAGAAAGAAAAATGATATTTATATATATAAATATATAAATCAACTATAAATCTAACCAGTTGAAGAAGGAAATTACGTCTGAGGCTTGTCGTAACAATTTCCTTAAGACTTTACTCAAAGTCTCCTAAGATACAACAGACGTGATCTGCTCGAGATTGTAATGAGTATGTCAACTCTGTGATTTATTGTATAGAGCAGTAGAGAAGAAGAAGCAGAAGAAAATTGGAATGAAAAGAGAATGTGATCAGTATTCTCTTCTATTTATAATTTCGTCCGCACCCCTTCGAACAGTCGCGTCTGTGTGACGGGTTGCGCCCGTTGCCTTTCATTGCTGCTGGTCGTTAAGGGCCGCACCCGTTCGCTACTGGTTCTACGTTCGCACCCGTTGCTGCAATAAGTCGCACTAGTTTGCATCTAACGGGTCACACCCGCTTCTATCTGCTAGTGGGTGCATCATTTCGCCCAAAAATCCACGCTCGCTTCAGAAGTCGCACCCCCTCAGTCAATTCGCATCCGCTTCTGAACAGATTTGCACCTGTTCGTATAGTCTGCAACTGTCAGAAAACCCTGCCCAGTTTTGCAGTAAAAATAGGATCAAATTAGACCCAAACCCGAACCCGAGCCTGGCCCTGTTCAGTTCGGTCGGACGAACGGCTGCGGCGGTGCACGCACGTGTGGTGGTGATGCATGATCTCCCTCCTCACAACGAAGCAAACATTTGGATGCCCCAAGGCCCCAACCCCTTCATTTCAAAGCTATTAATATACTTAGCTTGGTTTTTATATTTGGCAATGTGAGACAAGTGTATTTCATTTACACTTTCTATTAGGAATTCCAACAATCCCCCACATAAATGATAATATACTTTTCCTCCATACAAAGCGAAATATCACAAAGTACAAATGGAATAATGCTTTATCGTGGATAAGTAGATATTTTACTTTGAACTTTCCCTAGTTAAAATTTATCGGATCTACTTAGCTAATTGGTGAATTATTTCATCTTGAACCGTCGGCCTTTATTGTATATCTAGACAATAAGCTTTACGAAACATTGATTTCCTTCTCATCCAATCTCTTGGCTGTGTTCATTTTGCTCCTAAACAATTTTTGGTTCTACGAGTGTTTATAGAAAATATAAGCCTTTAATATTCTCATAGAGCCGACCCAGCTCACACTAACATAGGTGATCGCAACCATTAAGAGTATCATACATATACCCCACTTGTTATTTCCAAGATATGGTTATCATTAAAAAACATAGTTTTAACCTTTAAATACTTCTGTAGGCATGCATTTATATTGTGCACCATAGAAATGGAGTTGGACTATGTCCATGCAAATGCATTACGTCTTGAGTTACTCAGAACTGGTTTTCTTATTGATCCTAGTCCGTAAGATCTCCAGTCACTAGGATAGGTTTCCGTATAAGATAACTCTTAGTGGTTTAGACTTTTAAACCCATTCCCCTCGATGCGTAGTCAATTTTCTCCCTTGATAAACCTTTAGTAAATGGATCCGCTAGGTTATCATTTGTTCTTACAAAATCTATGGAAATAGTTCCATTTGAGAGTAACTGGTTAACTGTGTTATGGTGTCGACGAATATGTCATGACTTTCCATTATACACGAAGTTGTGCACTCTACTTAGCGCAGCTTGGTTATCATAGTGTATACATATGGCCGGTACAGGTTTAGGCAAAAACGGAATATCTTTTAAAAAATGATGAAGCCATTCTGCTTCTTCGCCGGCTTTATCTAAAGCGATGAACTCTGATTCCATAATGGACCGAGCTATGCATGTTTGTTTAGTTGATTTCCATGACACTACTGCCGCTGCTAAGGTAAATACATAACCACTCGTTGATTTTGATTCCTCTGAATCAGCAATCCAGTTTGCATCACTATATCCTTCTAAGACGGCGGGATATTTTCCATAATGTAAGGAATAATTTGTGGTATTTTTTAAATATCCAAGCACTCTCATTGGTGCTCTAGTGTTCCTTTCCTGGATTGCTTGTATACCTGCTCAGTCGACATACTACATAAGCTATATCTGGTCTTGTGCAATTCATGAGATACATGAGACATCCTATTATACGAGGGTATTCCAGTTGCATTAGACTCTCGTTAGTGTTTTTATGCAGTACTTCTGATGGATTAAAAGGTGTTCTTACACCTTTAATTCCAAAATTTTGAAAATTTTCAATCACTTTGTCTACATAGTTTGATTGAACTAATTCAATTCCATTAGATGTTTTTATTATTTTGATTTTTCAAAATAGCGTCTGCAACTCCTAAATCTTTCATATCGAAATTGCTAATTAACATCTTCTTTATGGTCTCTATTACCTGAGTATTTGGACCAAATATTAAATCGTCTACATATAAACAAATCATCACATATGATTGTCCAATTTGTTTATAATAAACACACTTATCACATTCATTTATATGAAAACCATTTCTCATCATGACACTATCAAATTTTGCATGTCATTGTTTTCTTGCTTGTTTTAGTCCGTATAATGATTTTACTAATCTACAGACTTTGTTTTCATTTCCTTTGGAAACAAAACCTTCAGGTTGCTCCATGTAGGTCTCCTCATCGAGATCACCATTTACGAATGCTGTCTTTACATCCATTTGATGAATTTCTAGATTATAGGCTGATGAAATTGCTATTAGCATTCTTATAGAGGTTATTCGTGTTATCGGTGAATATGTATCAAAGAAGTCTACTCCTTCTTTTTGACAATATCCTTTGGCTACTAATCTGGCTTTATACTTGTCGATAGAGCCATCTACTTTCATTTTCTTCTTGAAAATCCATTAACAGCCAATACGTTTTATTCCTGGTGGAATATCAACAATTTTCCAAGTTTTATTACTTAGAATTGAATCAATTTCACTTTGGATTGCTTCCTTCCAACATGACGATTCAGAAGATGACATTGCTTCCTTGTACGTTTGAGGTTCGTGTTCTAATACATATGTGAAAAAATCTGAACCAAATGTCTTGGAAGTCCTAGCCCTTACGCTTCTTCTTGATTCAACTTCCTCAATCTCATGATGAGTTTCATCTTCATATGAATTGCATGATTCTTCTTTTATCCTTTTAGGTACATTATTCCCCTTATTCCTTTTGTGCGGAAACACGTCTTAAAAGAATGAGGCATCTCTAGATTCCATGGTTGTATTTACATGAATATCAGCTATATCAGACTTGAATACCAAAAATCTGTAGGCACTACTATTTTGGGATGGCCCTAAGTAGTAACAATCTACGGTTTTTGGTCCAAGTTTGACTTTCTTTGGAGGCAGAACTGGAACTTTTGCCAAGCACCCCCACACTTTGAGGTATTTAAAACTTGGTTTGTGTCCTTTCCATAACTCATATGGAATTGTTCCTGTTTTATTGTGCGGGACTTTGTTTAATATGCGATTAGACATATTTAAGGCTTCCCCCCACAAGTTCGTCGGTAGACCAGAGGTTAAAAGCATGACATTAATCATGTCTTTTAATGTTCTGTTCTTCCTCTCGGCTACACCATTTTATTGTGGTGAATAAGGAGCTGTTATTTGATGAATTATACCATTTTCGGCATAGAACTGTTCAAATGGTGATTCATATTCTCCACCTCGATCAAATCTCAATATCTTGATCTTTTTATTTAACTGATTTTCTACGTCGGCTTGTTCTTCATAAATGATGTAATTGCTTCATCCTTACTATTTAAAAGATATACATAGCAATATCGTGTGTAGTCATCAATAAAAGTGATAAAGTACTTTTTCCCACCTCTTGTAGGTAATGATTTAAGATCACTTAAATCTGTATGAACCAAACCTAGTAGTTCGATGCTTCTGTCAACAGATTGAAATGTTTTTTTAAACCATTTTTGCTTCTACACATGTCTCACATTTGTAGTTCTTATCTACTTGGAATTTCGGAATTAATCCCAAGTTTGATAATGTCTTCATTTTTCGGAAATTCATGTGTCCCAATCTATCATGCCATAGTAAAATTTCGTGCTCAAGCAAGTAAGAAACTACAATTTTATTAATAGCACAATCAGAATACATAGTTTTATTGCCGATAATGACTATATTTGCCTTAAATAAGCCATCACATAAATATCCCCTTCCGATATATATTCCAGCTTTGGACAGAACCATCTTGTCTGACTCGAACACCATTTGGAATCCTTTCTTTGATAGTATTGAGCCAGAGATCAGATTCTTGCGTATGTCTGGAACGTGGAGCACGTCATTCAACTTGACAGTTTTTCCAGAAGTAAACTTGAGGATTACTGTGTCACTACCTTCGATCATGGATACTGCAGAATTACCCATGTAGAGTTTCTCTTCGTGATCGAATTTCTGGTATATAGAAAACATGGATTTGTTAGAGCAGACAAGACGAGTAGCGCTTGTGTCTACCCACCATTGGTTAGGATTCTGAACCAAATTGCATTTAGATACAACTGCCGAGAAGTTGGACTCTTCTACTGCCATGTTGTCTACTATATTTGCCTCTTTATTGCGTTTCTTTTTGTGTCTGCAATCTTTAGCGACATATCCAACCGTTCCACAAATCCAACACTTGCCATTAAACTTTTTGGTTTGTTTGTTGTCTTTTGGTTTGTTGTTTGGAGCTTTCCTTTTCTTCTGAAAATTCTTCTTTTTGTTTTTGGTCTTTGACCCTTTAGCCACAAATGCCTCCTCGCTTAGTTTTGTAACTCCACGGTTATCTGCCTTAATTTTTAGTCGAACTATGAGATCCTGTAAAGAGATTTCCTTCTTCTTATGCTTTAGATAGTTGCGGTAATCTCTCCATGACGGCGGCAGTTTTTCTGTGATGGCTTCAACCAAAAACGATTCTCCAACCTTATGACCTTCTGCTTCGAGTTCATGAATAATGATTTGCTGTTCATGCAGTTGAGCAGTCACCGGTTTGGAGTCAACCATCTTGTAGTCCATGAATTTGTCTACAATGAATTTCTTAAGACTGATATTCTGCGTCTTGTACTTCGTGGGAAGTGCATTCCAGAGTGCTTTTGCTATCTTTAGAGGTTGATATACTTTGTATAACACCTTTTCGAGACAATTCAGAATATAGTTTCTGCACAGAAAATCGGAATGCTTCCATATATCAACATCTGATTCCTTGCTTGGTGCAGGAATCGGTTCCTCCTCGTTGAGATACCATTGCAGACTGAGTGTGGTGAGATAAAATAGCATTTGATTTTGCCATGTTATGAATTCATCATCATCTCCTTTGAATGGACCAGGCCTGTTGTGAGTAGTAACCTTTGTTGATAGTTCAACTGTTGCCATCTCTGTTTTAGCGAAAATAGAAAAGTCTTAAGATGTTATACGTCAAGTATACCAAAACAGAGACTAATCAATAATAATTTTTTCTCATAAGTTTGCAACTCAGATTTCCACTACTCTGGAATTCTGTATTAGTTATTTTAACATTAAGTATGTTGTAATTAAATACAATAACAAAGTAACAACTATAGCAATAATAATTATGGTGCTAAATCAAACGTTATACTATCTAAAGAAATAGTACAACGTAGAAAGAAAAACAATATTTATATATATAAATATATAAATCAACTAGAAATCTAACCAGTTGAAGAAGGAAATTACGTCTGAGGTTTGTCATAATAATTTCCTTAAGACTTTGTTCAAAGTCTCCCAAGATACAACAGACGTGATCTGCTCGAGATTGTAAAGAGTATGTCAACTCTGTGATTTATTGTATACACATCATAATCTCAAGCAAATCACATCTGTTGTATCTTGGAAGACTTTGAATAAAGTCTTAAGGAAATTGTTACGACAAGCCTCAGTCGTAATTTGCTTCTTCAACTGGTTAGATCTCTAGTTGCTTTATATATTTATATATATAAATATTGTTTTTTCTTTCTACGTTGTACTATTTCTTTAAATAGTATAACGTTTGATTTAGCACTATAGTTATTATTGATATAGTTGTTACTTTGTTGTTGTAATTAATTACAACATACTTAGTGTTAAAATAATTAATACAGAATTCCAGAGTAGTGGAAATCTGAGTTGTAAACTTGTGAGACAAGTTTATTATTGATTAGTCTCTGTTTTGGTATACTAGACGTATAACATTTGTCACTAAAATGCATAGACCTCATCATATGAAGAATAAATTGTCAATTCACTACATAGCTTACGAAGGTCAATTTTAAAGCACATTCCAATATTGTCCTTTCGGCCGAATCCCCTTGCTATCTTATAAGAAAACATAATTCCATCACAAATTCTCTTATTTGAAACATTGCGCCCTGATTTTTTGAAACCCAATCATCTAGAAAATATTTAAGTCTGTTGCGTAAGATTTTAGAAAAAGTTTTATAAATCATGTTACAACACGAAATGGGCCTAAAATTATGAATACATTTCGCAAGCTTATTCTTAGAAATTAAGTGAATAAACGTATGATTACATTCTTTCAAAAAAAATTCTTCTCGAACCATACCATTAAAAGCATTATGTACTAGTTCCTTGATACCATTTAAAAAGTTTTATAGAACGGGTCCCCAAAGCTATCAGGGCCTAGAGCATTTTCATCGCTAACGCTAAAAAAATAGCTAGTTTGAATTCAAACAATTCAATTCTATCATTAAGAAAGTCCGACCCATACTCATTGATTATCTTCTTACAAACTATATTAGGCAAAACATACCTTTTAGACTTATTAAATGATTCTGAGAAATACTCAATTGCCTCGTCCTTAAAAATTTCTCGATATGAACACACGTCTCCATTTATTATGATATTATTAGTCTAATTACACACACCTTATGTTTGATATTTTCGCATAAAATGAATTTAATGACCATAAATTTAATTAATCAAATAAAATTAATTAAAAGGCTAGGACGACTTAAATAAGAGAAGTAAGGGGAAATGAATTAATAGGAAAAGGGGTATGAGGGCCCAAGTTCAAATTATTATGGGACAATTAACATTATACTTTTCTATTCATTCATTTCATCCTACCAAAATTAAAATAAAAGTTAAGTAAGTACTTTAATGGTGGTAGCTTAAAGAAGGCAGATAGGAAGAAGATAAAGAAAATGCAAGTTAAAGGGATTAAGAAAACTAAAGCTTGACATCTTAATGATCTATGTGAGTAATACTTAACCTATCTACACCAATCTCTAATGTACAGTTTCAGTTTAAATTTGTATGTTTTTAAGTATGGTGGGATTCATATGGATTTTTATCAACAAATAGAAAGGTTTAATGAGTGTTTTGGGGAAGGATATATAAACATGGGATATTTGGACGTGTTTTCCCTACCTTAATGATTTTGAAAGTTAATGAGAATTTAATATCATGTTCTAATCATGATTTTAGAGATGGGTTTTTGGTTTGAGAAGTTTCTTAAGCTTATATGATTTTATATGATTTACTGAATGTGTGTAACTAGAAAATAAATTAGGAAAACACCCTTGAAAGTCCAAATAATGATTAACTATGCTAAAACAAGCGTTCGCAAATTTTTTGGGAATTTATTAGAATTTTATAAGGAAAAATAAACCAAAATGGCTAAATAATACGCTGGGGTAAGCAGAGAATTGCCATGGTGTATAAAAATAAGTTTATATAGGAAAAATACATTAATAGGTGTTGGGGAAAAGAGAAACTATATTCAAATCACTTGCTTAAAAGAAGGAAAAAGGATACTGCAAATAACATAAAATAAAATAAGGATGAATAAGATAATGACATATGTAAAGACGTTGTAAGGGTTTGTCTGAAACGGTGTTGGAGCGATGGCTCTACATTACAAACATTAACTGTGCATAATATACTGAGGTAATATTGCACCAAAAATTAGGATGAGTACACTTAATAAGAAAAGCGGGAAGCACTCGGCGTTGGGGTAGGGTATTACTACGCTGTGATACCCCATGTTTTTAAGTTAATTAATTAATAAATATAAACTATGAAAAATGGAATTTGGCCGCTAGGATTATACCATTGGATTCGCGTCGATTTTCTAATCAATTTTCGTATATGAACTTTCCCGAGCGGAGTTCAAATGAAAAGTTATTAGTGTTTGAAATTTTAGAATCGGAAATAACTATATATATTTAAATATGGTAATAAAATCAATCAAGAATAATTAGATGTTAATAATTGTTAACATTCAAACTAATATATCGAATATTTATAAAATGGATAAGAACTGATAAGAATCAATTACTAAATGGAAACAAATGAATCTAATCAATTAAACGTAGCAACAAAATCAACGCACATCGATTATTCATAAAATTAAACCATATAGGCTGACCATGACCACCCTAGGTCGACCATGAGACTAGGACAGTTTACCTGAAAGGTTTTTAAGCTGAGATGGAGAATTGTTTGCGTCATCCAGATCTATCTATTTTCGTCCGACGGTTAGCTCTGATTTGAACCTTTATAAAATAGGACATAGGGCTTCACTTCCAATTCCTAATGAGCGCAGAAGCTCTTCTCTTTTTTTTCTCTCTATAATTTCTAAATACACAAAAATAGAATAGATTGCATGTATACACTTTGGAGAAGAATATAAAAGGATAGAGGATAGAAGATAGATTCAATCAGATTACTAATCAAATGTAAACCTTTTAATCTGGTTCTAATAAATAAATCTAAATCTCTTCTCTCTAGTTCACTCTCTAATAGATCTACATAAAATATTGTCTGTGGATCCGAATAGCGAGTCAAAAAGCGGAGAATACAGATAATAAGGTCAGATCTAGATTAAATCTAGAGATTTGAAAGTGCTAATTAAAAGTGAGTAGGAGTATTGTATGTTTTTATATAATACTAGATTATATCGTTGTCGATCTATTCCTATATGCCTGATTATGATAATTTAATTTCAAATGAATTCATATATATGAAACGTTGAAGACAGTAAACTTGTCTATAAATTTGTAGTAATAATTACAGAAGCGTAATGGTTAGTTTTAATTTGGCAATTATGTAATAATTAGTTTTATTTCTAAAATTACGTAACGATTAGATTTAATTTTGTGATTGCAAAATGATTTTAATTATCAATTTTACGTTGGATTTATTAATCGAAAACATAATGAATTGAGATTCCATTTTGTTTGATGTTGGTGAATGAGACTAAAAATAAAGCTAACCGGAATTTTTCGATTTAGTGATATTTTAATTTATCGGAATGTATGTCATTAGAAGTGGATTTTCATATATTATCAAATTCAAACTTAACAAAAGTGTGATGTTCAAAATGACAAGTAATCAATATATACTTATAAAAAGAAATAGATGTATGAAATAGAGATGATTACTATATTTTATACTATCCATTTCAATAAATAAAAAAGAATTTCTTGTAATTAAAAACATTGCATAAAGTACCTCTTTAGGAAAAGATATGGAAATTTACTGTATAACAGTTAAATTGTTAAAGTTTGATTCTAATTTATTAAAATATAGCAAACCCCAAAAGTGGAATATTGAAACAAGAATACAGCTTAAAGGTAAATAAAATGGAAACTAATAAAAAGGAAAGTCTAGATTATATGCAAGAAAAGAAATTATAATTGAAATAGAAAAAAAGGCTGAACTAATGAATGTTGTGGCAACGATATTGATGTCTGAATTTGAGAAGCCGTAAATGAAATTAATGAAATAAAAGATAATCGAATAGTAAGATTGAAGGCTTAAAGTCGAACATAAAAGATGTTGATGTAATAAAGAAAGAAGAATAAATATACATAAGTCTGAAATATGTATATATGTAGCCTCAAATATGCGTTTATGACGGTGTGAGTAATTATAAATTATCTGATATAATTAGTGGACCAAATTCTGAAGATGGTTAGACTTGGTTAGGATGCTAAAAAACATATCCAACCAATAGGACCCATGGTGAGTGTACGATTTCGTACAAGAGGGTTACCCCTAGGTCTGTGCTGTACTTTTTTCCTTGATCTGTCATAATTATAAATATCAGTTATAATTATATCAAGGTTGAAGGTGCATAGTCAAATTAGATCTACTTCAAAGTTTTTAAGTTTTTAAGTAGGGGTATTGACTTGATTGCATTAAACAATCCTAATGGGCGATGAGTGAGATCAGACTTATGCAACGCGGAAAGTCTGGTGCGCTTAGGGAGCAAAACCGTTGCAACACGTGTATGTAAAAGGCTAGCATACTTGGGTACCTAAACTAGGGTAGGAGTTGCATATTTATCGAGCTCATCATCGGTCTCTTACGGTTAATGGGAAAGATAAGTTACACCAGAACTAATATCTTCCGCCTACCAGGATTGATTCAGTTGGATTATGCAACGCCACAGCTGTTTGTTAGTTTGTTTAACCCATACAAAGGTTCCTTCAAAATATAAACGGGGTGGTGGTGCATAGAGCCTAAAATCCATGATAAGAAGCAGATAAGGGTACGCAAAAGGCTGGGTATGTGAGGAAAAATCACCAAAACTTAGGACTATATGGACTGGAGGTCGCCAATGCGCATGGCAGGATTTCCTTGGTGACACGATGGTGATGGATCTTTACAAGATGTTGAGCGATTAATGCTAGTGGGGATAATATGTAGGTCCATTAGTGGAAGTGCAATATATGTGTGTGTGTGTGTGTGTGTGTGTATGTCTCTGTGTGTGTGTCTATGTGTGTATGTGTAACTTATATAGACATAGATCTACAAGGTGTAGATGGGTATGGTTCATGTGTTACAATGGAGTCGTAGCGACTAATAATAAAATTTAACATAACATGAAATAGTGAGCAGTTGTCTGACTGAGGCTCTTGACATTCGAGATATCAATTTTTGATCAGTAATTATATTGATCTATTAAATTTTCTTATTTCTGTTGTGGGTTATTATCATCAATGCTCGGATTTATTTTCCTTTTTGCAAGATACCAAACCAACTATCTATATTTTAGTGGACTTGGGTTTTCGGGTTAGCGAAAATCTGGGCCTACTGAAGTGCGGGTTGTTGCATTTGATATCAAAGCGAGGTTAGTCGATTCCTGAAACATGAGGAAACAATGAGTGAACGTATTTGTATTTTGACTTTAAATATAAATATAACATATGCTAAAATCTTAAGAATTCCATCTATAGAGTAGTTGCATATGGAATATCCTTTGAACTGGATGGTACTTGACTCCTTAGTCAGGCTTTAATAGCTTAACGATTGCTGATTCCCATTTTTATTGTCGATTGATGATGTAGGATAAGTCCAAATAAAGGAAAAATAAGAGTCCACATGTTATAGAAAGTGGAAGATAGAGAAGTCTTTGAAAAAGGTGTGGAATGATCACTCCTAACTTATGACTGGATTTTTAGATCTTTGGAAATGGAATGAATGATGTTCTAAAGAGAATAGTCAGAAATCTACTTTGACTCCAATTCAATAATAAGAAATTATGAGAAATTGAGGAGAAGTATAAATTGCACACTTTCAAAGAAATTTTAATGAAAATAAGTAAATATTAAATTTTGAGAATATATATTAATACATACACACAGATATATATATACACACATACATACATATATATATATATATATATTAAAGGTTTGTAAGAAAATATATGTATTTAGATTTCATTAAAAGAAATTTTGACTGAGGCTGTTTTCTTTTGAAAAGAAATGATAAAGCAATATAGCACGTGAATCTTTCTATGTGATGAAAGTTTTTAAGATATAAAAAGGTCTATATGGATGGATAATATAAGTGGTACGTAATTGGAATAGAGTAAATGGATTAGAAAATAAGATAAATTGAGCTGTATGTGGCTACACTACAGTAATAAAGAGATGGAAATTAAGAGAAACAATTGGAGTTAGTGTAGTTTAGGCTGGAGGGTTGGTTAGTAGGAAGTTTTGATGTTAAATAAAAGAGAGGTTTAATTTATTTTAATTAAGTTGGGATTTGACATATTTTAATTCATTGGAATGAAAAGAGATAACAAAATAAGTTTCTATGAATCTATCAAGTTACAAATAAAAATGTTTTATTTAAAATATTAAGAAATGTAAAAGCAAAGAAAGAGATGTACAAAATACAGAAACCCGTATTTTATACTATCTAGAAAATAAAATATAATTCCTTGTAATTTCACACAAATCACGAGTCCTCTTTTAAGCGATTCACAAAGAATTATAGCGTTAATAATTCCCCTCGAGGGAGAACTAGTTCTAACGCGTTAAATATAGGATCCTTAAGTAAAATAAAAAGTGTAGTGATTAGAAATAGAGTTAGTAAATTTTATTAAAAATAATGCAAGTAATCTAATTAGAGAAGCTAAACATAGGAAAATACGCATTTTCCATTGTTATGCGCATATAATTTAGATATTTTTAAAAGTCTCATTTTTATGATAGTTGAGACTCCGCCAGTATTGGATGATTGAGAGAGTAGGAAATATAATGGGATTTATAGGAGGGTAGTTGTTCTTATCGCTTCAGTTTCTATGATCAAAAGTTATGAAAGATGTTGTAGAAACATTGTTTTATTTTTGGAAGAAATGGTTTGGTGAAATGAATAAATTTTCAATATAAAACTTAATAAACGACTAAATTAAAAATCCCAAATTTTTAATAAAAGTTAGAAAGTTCTTCGAAGAGAAAAAACTGATTTAATTTAAACTTAGAATTGTTAACATACTTTTTTAAGTTTAGGGAATAAGTTAAATTCAAAAATCTTTAAAATGTAAATTTTGAAAAGAAATAAAAAATCAAGTATTTTCAAATTTAATAGATGTTTCTAAGTGGAACTTTTAAAGACAAGATTTTTGGGATTTTAAAATTTTTGAATTTTTTATTTTTGGAGGAAAACAATAAAGACTAGGCTAGGATTTTAAATATGAAGTAGATAGGAATTAGTATCTAGGTGAGACGGGAAAAAGAATAAGGCTATGAAGGAGATAACGATGACTACTTTTGAAAAAAGTAACTAGGAATCCCCATAGAGTGTAGGGACACTAGAAAAGCCTAGGAATATTATATTGATATGTGTGTCAACCGTAAAGATGATATTAAAGTGCACCTCTATAAGTTTTGCAATACGCTTGTAGAAGGCTTATGAATAAAGGAAATACCACGGATTGAGAATACTATCAAAAGAATGGGATTAAGAGAAGATAGTAATAGATGATAGTGAGATGGTAAACACATACGAAGATATTGGTAGACTTAAGTTGGGAAAGAAAAAGTGGAAATGGAAAAGGTTATTTCCCAAAGCTTAGTTTCCATTTAGTTTGAAGACAGCATAGATTGTATTTATTATCCACTGTAGTGAGAGGAGGCGTGGTTACTCCATAATTGAGTATGGAACGGAAGAGATGAATAGACTTTATTCATCGTAAGTAATAAAGGAAGGATAAGATTTGTAGATTTTTGTTGAGGGATGACCCGTTAGGAAGGTCCATTCTAATTATAGTAGTAGTTAGTGGTGTTGTGTTTTCTTCCAGTCTTTTCGTGGGTTGTATGTATTAGTTGTTGTAATGGACTGCGTACGTTTAGGGAAATGTTCATTTTTATGTATTTTCTAGGTAGACCACAATGATTTGAGAAAACAGTAAAAAAAGAAATTTCATGAAGTCACTTAACTAATGCATGAGAAAAGAAAATAATTGAAACTGAAAGTTAAGTAATAAAATAAGAAAATTTATCTAACTAACTACTAAATAAAAATGTAAGTTTCGAAAAATAGAAATTTTTCGGATGATAAATTTCAGAAGATAGAAGATAAGGTTATGAAGAGGCGAGCCATTAGTTAAGGTTCCTGTTCCTCGAAGACTGAAATTTAAAATTCAACATGTTTGTTGATTGATATCAATATGAAAGAAAAGTTTCAGAGAACTTAGAAATTTGCCATGCAATTAAGTGGAGTCCGTTATAGACAATGGATGGTTAGCTAAACCCCGATACCAGAAGTGCATAAATTTGTTTATGAAATGCAATAATATATACATTAAAAAAGGAGGTTTTTATGAAAAATTTATTTATGAAAAGTTTTCATTACAAACACATATATACTTTTGAAAAGATTTTAAAAGTTAAGAATTTTAAATTTTAGAAATTAAAAAATCCCGCATGGGGGAATAATCGGTAAGTTGATTAGTATAGATTTTACTACATAGCCGTATTTATGGTAAAATGGATATGGTGAGTACTGAAGCTATTTTATCTGTGGAAGGTTTTCTAGGATACCTTGTCAGTGAGTGGAAGATTTAAATAGATGATTTTTGAAAGATCAATGTTTTTGAACTTTAAAAATAAAAATTTACTTATGTAGACTATACTTAGGAAAGTAGGAAGATAAATAAGGGCATAAGAAATAGATCCTAAGGTACCTTGGAAAGAGGTTACATAAGAGAATGATGGAAGTATGAAATTTTCAATATAGACCTTTTCCAAGCTTAAGAAAATAGGTTTAGGAAACTGAATTTTTATAAATTTGGATGTTAACAGTGGTGTAATAGGAAATTGGATGGTAAGAATTGGATGAAAAGTTGGTTGAACTACATTTCTATTTATAGGAGCCTGAGAAATGTTTGGATGAAAAACTGTTTGATTTTTCAAAACGTTGCATTCATATAGAACTGCCAGTATATTCAGGATGTCAGCATCATGTTTTTGAACTTGATTTAAAAGAAATCGTCCATATAGGAGGCGTCGATTAGAAATTATTGTTCATACATATCATATATATTATGATGTACTATGCACATGTACACGAATTTTTGCAAAATTGGTTGTACACTAATTGGTTGTTAGTGTAGAATGGATCTGCAATAGTTTACATGATTGAACCCTTGCAAAGTTTGAAGGGGGGAGAGAATGTAACACACCGTGTTTTTAAGTTAATTAATTAAAATAGAAGTTAATTAATAAATAATAAACTGTGAAAAATAGAATTTTTACAAATGTTGGAATTTGGCCACAATACTTATATCATTAATTCTTGGTGATTCCCTAATCAATTTTCATATATAAACTTTTATGATCGAAGTTCAAATGAAAAAGTTATTAGCGTTTGAAATTTCAGCGTCAGAAATAATTATATATGCAAATATGGTAATTAATAAATTAAGACTAGTTAGATGTTATTAATTGTTAACATTCAAGTTAAGATCTCAGAGATTTATAAAATGGGTAAGAATTGATAAGAATCAGTTAACAAACATAAACAAATGCACACAATCAATTAAACACAGTAACAAAATCAACATACATTGATAATTCATAAAAATAAACCACATAGGTAGACTGTGGCCTCCCTAGATCGAACACAGGGTTAAGACGGTCAACCCGAAGGGCATTCGAGCGGTGATGGAGAATTGTTTATGTGATCCAGATCTAATCTATTTCCATCCGACGATTAGCGCTGATTTGAACCTCTATAAAGTAGGACTTATGACTTCACTTCCAATTTATTATTTTTCTAATGAGTGCCAAAGCGCTGCTATTTTCTTTTCTCCTTCGGAATTTCTAAATACACAAAAATAAAATAAAGTGCACTTCGGAGAATAATAGAAAATGATATAGGATAGAAGACAGATTCAAATCAGGTTGCTACATAAAAGACAAACTTTTAGATTTGGTTCTAATTAATAAATCTAAATCGAAATCCTTCTCTCTTATCCAAATTCTAATAGATCTATAAAAAATATTGTCCGTGGATTTGAATAGGGAGTCAAAAAGTGGCGAATACAGATAATAGAGTCAGATCTGAATTAAATCTAGAGATTTGGGAGCACTAATTAGTGGTGAGTAGGAATATTACATGTTTTTATGTAATATTAGATTAGATCTATTACTATATGTTTGAGTCTGATAATTTAATTTCAAATGAATTCATACATATGAAATGTTGAAGACTGTAAACTGGCATATAAATTATAGTGATAATTACAGAAGCGTAATGATTAATTTTAATTCTGCAATTACGTAAATGATTAGTTTTATTTCTAAAATTACGTAATGATTAGATTTAATTCTGTAATTGCAAAATGATTTAGTTATCAATTTTACGTCAGATTTATAAACTGAAAACATAATGAATTGAGATTCTATTTTATTTAATGTTGATGAATGAGACTGAACATAAAGCTAATTAGACTTTTAGGATTTAGTGATATTTTAATTTACTGGAATGTATGTTATTAGAAGTGGATTTCCATATATTATCAAATTCAAACTTAACAAAAGTGTAATGTTTGAAATGATAAGTATTCAATATATACTTATAAAAAGAAAGAGATGTATAAAATAGAGACGATTAATGTATTTCATACTATCTACTTAAATAAATAAAAGAGAATTTCTTGTGATTACAGACATCGCACAAACCACCACTTTTGGATAAGATATGAAAAATGTACTGTGTAGCAGTTAAATTTTTAAAACATGATTTCAATTTATTAAAGTAAACCTCAAAAGTGAAATACTGAAATAAGAATGTAGCTTAAAGATTAATAAAATGGAAACTAATGAAAAGGTAAGTCTGGATTATAGGCAAGAAAAAGAAGTAAGAATTGAAATATAATTGATGTCCAAATTTGAGAAGCGGTAGATGAAATTAATGAAATAAAAGATAAACGCACAGTAAGATTGAAGATTTAAATTCGAACATAAAAGACGTTGACACGATAAAGAAAATAAAGAATTATAAATATATGTAAGTTTGAAAATGTAAATAAGTAGCCTCAAATATGTGTTTATAATGGGTGTGAGTAATTATAAATTATCTGGTATAACTACAGTATATCAATGTTTGAAGGTCGTCAGACTGGGTTAGGATGCCAAAAAACATATCCAACCAATAGGACCGTGGTGAATGTACGATTTCATACTGGAGGGGTACCTCTAGGTCAAGATTGTGCTTGTTGCCTTGATTATAAATGGTCCATCATAATCATAAATATCTATTATAATTATGTCAAGGCCAAAGGTACACAGTCAAATTAGGTCTGCTTCAAAGTTGTTAAGTTTCTAAGTGGGGGTATTGACTTAATTGCACTAGGCAGTCTAAATGGACAGTGAGTGAGATCGGACTTATGCGACATGGCATTGAAAATTTGGTGTGCCTAGGTACCAAAACGTACTGCAACAAGTGTACGCAAAAGGCTGGCATACTTGGGTACCTAAGCTGTGGTAGGATTTTCATATTTATCGAGCTCGTCGTCGGTCTCTTGCGGTTAACGGAAAGGACATGGTTACACCTAATTATATCTTCCGCCTACCAGGATCGATTCAGTTGATTTATGTAATGCCATAGTTGTATGTTAGTTTGTTTGATAGGGCAAGACTAGTTAATCCATACAAAGGTTCCTTCAAAACATAGATGGGATGGTGGTGCGTGGAGCCTAAAATCCACGATAAGAAGTCGATAAGGTTACACAAAAGGCTAGCATATATGATGAAAAATCCCTAAAGCATTAGGACTTTATGGGCTGGAGGTCGTCGGTGCGCATGGTAGGATTTCCTTGGTGATACGATGGCAATGGATCTTTATGAGGTGCTGAGCGATTGGTAAAAATGGGGATCGTATCTATGTCCATTAGTGGACTTAGGGGGGAGGGGGTGGGGGTGTGTATATTTACCTATATAGACATAGATCTACATGGTGTAGATGGGTACTATTTTTACATAGCAATGGAGTCGTAGCAACTAATAATAAAATCTAACATAACATTAAGCAGTGAACAATCGGAAATGGTTAGTATTATGTATATGATTTATCAGTCACCAGAACATTGTTCTGACCACCTCCTCATTACAACCCATTATATTTTTTGGCTTAGGCTCTTCACATTTGAGATGTCGATTTTTGGTCAGTAATTATATTGATCTATTATATTTTCTTATTTTCTCCGTGAGTTATTACCATTAGTGCTTTAATATATTTTCCTTTTTGTAGGATACTAAACCAACGATCCATATTTTATTGGACTTGGGTTTTCGAGTTAGAAAAATCTAGGCCCAGTGAAGTACGAGCTATTACATGCACCAAGGGATGTAGTAAATGAATCCAAGTAAAAGACAAGCAAGTGGGACTCGGGGGTGGCTAGATCACTTTGGGGAAGGGATCCTGAGCTAGAATTAAGGTAGGAAGGGCTATTGATACCGGGTGGGGATGCCCACACGAATGCACACCTTGGGAAGGCGAAGATAGGCATTCAACTTCCAGGGACTATGGGGAAGTTTCATAAGTTAAACAAATGTTTAAAGTGGTTGCACATCTTAGGAAGGTGAGGAGAGGCATTCAACTACGTGGGGTCGCAATATTAATTTATAAAGAGAAATAAATAAGAACCATGTAGGGCCAAGTATTAAATCATTAAAGGAAAATAAGTAAGAACGGTGTGGGGCACAACTTTAAATGTTTTAAAAGAAGAACAAATAAAACATGCGCAGGGCGCAGTATTAAATCATTAAAGGAGAAGTAAGAACTACGTAGGGTATAATATTAAACAATTAAGTTGTGAATACGAAGATGCACGAGGCATCATAGTAAGCAGTATCAAGTCATTCAATAGGTTAAAGAATAATCTAAAATGGAAACCAAGTGGGGGCTGTGCAAGGTGCGCTGCAGTACAATATTGTAATGAATAAAAGGAATGAATTAAATCTGGGAATTAAGTGGGGACTACGCCGGAGGTGAAGAAGAAAATAGGGACCACTTAGGGAAGCGTGAGATGTAGACGTAAATAAGAACCGCATTAGTATTTGAATGTTCCACTCTTGATGTTTGAATAGTAAGGGAAAAACCTAACCTATGCAGTGTGGTTTGGTCTCACTATATGATTGTTTTGGGTAAGTATTATTCATACTAGATTTTATGTTCGACCCGTGTTTTTGTTAATTTTTCCTCATAAACTCATGGGTGCTCATTTGAGTAAGCTGAGTTTATAGGATTAGACATGTATGAAATAAGGACTGTAGTACGAAGATCGAAGATGGAGCAGGAGGTTTGTAGCTAATAAAGAATTTTGTTTTCCGCTGTATTGTGGAGTGTGGGCTGCATCATTTTATGTTGATCAAGCTCCATACTATGTTATTTTCTAATATATTTGACTCATGTATGGGCACATTTTGGGTTCAATTATGACTGTAGTGTATATAAAGAATGTTAAAGAAAAACTATGATGTAGTGAATACATTTAGCTGCTATGTTTACTTTACCTATGTTTGTTAATAAAATTGAACTCACTTTCGTTGTTGGAAGATATTCCGATGATGATTGCAGCAACATCATCGTTCGTCTTCGAGTCTCAAGTAAGGATGTTATAGTTTGGTAGGTTAGGACATTTAAGTAAGACAGAGCTAAAAAAAGATGAAACCAGTACTTAGGCTGCACTGGACACTCTAGGGAGGAGATGTGCTAATATATATATATATATATATATAGACACACACACACACACACACAAACACACAATGTACTTATACGTTGCTATATAAATATATAGGAAGATATATCTATTTTTGTATTGTTGTTTCACTTTCTATCTTTTCGCTTCTGGTGAAGACTTGCTTAACAGAAAAGAAAGATGAAATCGAGAAGTGTACGAGTTATGACAGGAGGAGCAAGTTTAAGAAGTGAGGCTGAAAGTACGCAGACCAATGAAAGAAATGAGGGAGAAATACCAAGAGCAGTAGGAGAGGAAGTTGCACAACCAGCATATAAGGCATGCATGGATGCGAATATCTTATTTAGACAGTTCATGGGCCAGACGATAAGGAAGCTGCACCAGAGGTAGCTCAGCCAAGACCTACGGCATTGAGAGAGGATTTCCTAAATTAAATAAAGATTATAGAAATCTTGGAGGGGATGAATTTATAGGGAAGGAGCCTGCAGTAGAAGTGCTAAATTGGCTAAGAAGTTGTGAGCGCATATTTGGAGACCTAGGATTGATTGATCCGTAGAAGAGAAGGTTGGCATTAAGACAGTCGCAAGAAGATTCACTGAACTGGTGGGAAGCAGTAATCGTTGAGACCCCAGAGGGAGAGATCACTTAGGAGTCATTAAAGAGAGGTTTGAAGCGCAATTTATATGAAAATCTCAACAGAGTGTGCCACTGAGAGAGCTTATTAATCTAAAATAGGGTTACCTTATAGTGGAGGGTTGCATCTAGATTTTTAACTTATTGGTTGAGTATGGCAGGGAGATTGTCAATATTCTGATGAAGAAGAATGAGAAGTTTATTGAGGGCTTGAAATGAGGTCTTGATCATAAGGTGATGACTCATTTAGCATCTCCTTTTGAGTTCGTAGTTGACATGGCTAGAAGGTACGATGAGATGTACCCGAAGCAGAGAAAGGTGGAGGCGAGACCCAAAGTAGAACAGAGGAAGAAGTTTACCCCATATACGAAAGGTAAGAAAGGAGCACAGAAGGGGAAGACAGTATAGTTGCTAACATAGAAGTTGTATGCTTTAACTGCACACAAAAAGGGCATTATGCTTTGAGGTGCCCTATGCCCAAAGGATCTGGGAAGACGAAGTGATTTAAGTATGATAAAGCGAGACATTTAAAGAAGTGCCGCCTAGAGCTTAAAGCATGGGTTTATGCCTTGGAGGGCCGAAGGGAAGGATCATCTGCTGCGGAGAGAAGGCGAAAGCCTTGTAAGGTATGATTTTGATTTCTATTGTTTCAATTAGAGTACTATTTGATACTGAAGCTACACATTCATTTATAGTTAAGGAGTTGGTTGATAGACTTCGGTTAGGAGTTACATATTTAGTCACTTCTGAATGTGTATTAGATCTGATAAGAAGGCATGCCACTCTCGGATTGAGATGCACTGACCTAGATTTTATGCTAAATGAGGGTAAGTTTTCTTATGATCCCTACATGTTTGACTTCATAAGTTTCAGAGTTATTTTAAGAATGGATTGGTTGGAGAATTATAGTGCATGGGTGCACTATGCAGAAAGGATAATTACTCCAAGTTATCCAGACCGCAGAGATAGAGTGTATGTGATCTTAAAAGAATGTGGAGAACACTACAAGAGTGTTTTATATGCTCTAACTATGGAAGAAGAAGATTTTGGAGCAGTCACTGTAATGAAGGAATTCCAAGATGTGTTTGAACCGATTTTGGGTTTGCCACCCCAAGAGCAGTGGAGTTTTGAATAGATTTACTACGAAGGATTGAACTATTTAGTCGACTTCTAAGTGGAATGCCTCTAAAGGAGATGGAGGAGTTAAAGAAGCATTTGGAGGCGTTAGAAGGAAAGAGTTTCATTTGGCCAAGCAATTCGACGTGGGGAGTAGCAACAATATTCGTAAAGAAGTCCGGTGGGCCTTTAAGACTGTGCAAAGACTATTATAAGTTTAATGAGAGGACGGTGAGAACAAATATCCTTTTCTAAGAGTTGATGATCTGTTTAATTAGTTAAGTGGAGCTAGGGTGTTTTCACGGTTGGACTTGGATATAGGGTTTCCTCAGCTGGGAGTTGCATAGGAAAGCGTTCCTTTGACTGCATTCAGAACGTGGTACAGTTCATATGAGTGGTTAGTTTTGCTATTTCAGCTGACTAATGTACCTGCATTCTTTGTAGACTTGATGAACAGGATCTTTCGAGATAAGCTGGATAAGTATGTGTTAATGTTCTTAGATGACATCTTGGTGTACTCTAAGGATGAGGGGGAACACACAATTCACCTAAGGCATGGATGGAGATGTTGAGATAGCATAAGTTAAAGGTGAAAATTTCCAAGTGTCATTTTTGAAGGAGGGAAGTGAAGTTTTTAGGCCATATGATTTCGGAAGAAGGGTTAGCAGTAGATCCTATGAAGGTTGACATAGTAAATGGGTGAAAGAGACCTGAGACTGTGACGGAGGTGCGAAGTTTCTTAGGATTGGCTGGCTATTACCAGAGATTTATCAAATACTTCTCCCATATAGCTGCACCGATTACGAAGTCAACTAGGAAGGGTGAGCAGTTTTTTTAGGTGCAGGAATGTGAGAAGGCACTCCATGAACTAAAGTATTGATTGATGAATGCTCCTGTGTTGGTAATACCTAAAAGGAATGATGGTATGACCATATACACCGATGCATTAGGTTTGGGCTTAGGCGCAGTATTGATGTAGAAGGGTAGAGTAATTGCTTATACATCTATGCAGTTGTAACCCATTGAATTTTGATATCCGCATGATTTGGAGTTGGCAGCAGTTGCCTTCATGTTGAATATTTGGAGACATTATCTCTTGGGGGAGAGGTTTGAGTTGTATACTGACCACAAGTCCTTGAGATATTTTTTCTCTCAAAGGAGTTAAACACGAGTCAAGAGAGGCGGTTAGAGTTTCTAGCATCATATTATTTTGGGATAGAGTATACCTTAGGAAAAGGCAACAAAGTAGCTGATACCTTAAGCCAAAAACAATAAAGTTGTGTTTTTTTCTATGATAGAGGTATGGATCGTTCTAGAAAAATTGTCTACATGTAATGTGAAGTTTCGGTCTAGTACAGGTTTGAGTAGTGCATCTAGAATGGTATCATGCTCAGAAGTCAAGCCTGCACTGATAGAAAAAATAGTTGAACTATAGAAGGGAGACTAGTTCTGTGTAGTCATAATAAGGAACTTGGACTTAGAAGAAGGAGCGGTCAAATTGAGGGGATTCGGTGTTGATAGAGACGGAAGACTACAGAAGAATAGAAAGTTGTATGCTCTAAGTGCAGAAGGACCGCAAAGGAAATATTGAATGAATGACATCGTTCAGAGTTTACTATACGCCCGGGAGGTACAAAGATGTATCGAGATATAAAGCGGAGTTTCTTTAGGAAGGAATAAAGAAAGTCATAGGGGAATATTTGAGAAGATATCTTACATGACGACAGGTGAAGGCAGAATATCAAAAGCCAAGTGGCTTCTGCAGCCTTTCGAGGTTCCAGTGTGGAAATGAGATTCAGTATCTATGGACTTCGTAGACAGGTTGCCAAATACATGGGCAGGTTCATAGTAGATAGACTAACTAAGAGTGCCTATTTCATTCCCGTGAAGGCTAAGAGGACCGCGTCGAAATTAGCAAAAATATCTGTGAAGGTAATGGTGAGACTGCACGGGGCGTCTAGTACTATTATTAGTGACCGAGATTCACTATTCACTAACGCGTTTTGGCAAAGTTTGCAAAAGGTGTTGGATACAGAACTCTGCATGAGTACTGCATACCATCCACAGACAGATGGGCAGACTGAGAGGATTAATAGGGTCCTGGAAGATTTGCTGAGAGCATGCACTTTAGAGATTGGGGGATCTTGGGAGGATTACTTACATCTAGTAGAGTTCTCGTATGTCAACGGCTACCAGAGCAGCATTGGGATGGCTCCGTTTAAGGCTTGTATGGAAGGTCATGTAAGTCTCATGCATGCTGATTGGAGGCAGGAGATAGGATTGTGAGGGAATCAGATGCGGTGACGGGCGCTAATGAGAAGGTGGAACTAATTTGAGCTAGAATGAGGGTGGCGAAGTCTAGATATAAGAGTTATACTGACATAAGGAGAAAGGAACCGGAGTTCACAGTAGGTGATCAAGTGTTCATGAAAGTTTTCTTCGATGAGGGGTGTATTGCGCTTCAAGAAAGCTGTAAAGTTAACACCTAGATATGCAGGACTAGTTTCTACTATATATAAGATTAGAAAGGTGGCGTTAAGGTGGATCTGTCTAGTGTTTTCGTAGGGATTCATAATGTGTTTCACGTTTCATTTTTGTAGAAACGCATTAGAGATCCAGGCGCAGTAGTTAATCAGAGTGCAGTAGAAGACCTAGTCATAAAGCTAGATATGACATATTTTTGCTGACTAGTTTGAATAATAGATTGGGATGAGAAGTAGCCTCGGAATAAGCTAGTGTGTGTCCAGTGGAGCGTATATCGGGAGGACTGCACGTGGGAACATATGATAAGGTTAAGAAGACCGATCCAGAGTTATTTTTTTCAGATTAGTGCATGAGCGATTTATTGAGTTGTACAACTGTAGACCATATATATATATATGTGTGTGTGTGTGTGAACATTATTGATATTCACCATATCAGTAGATAGCACCAGTATGTTTTGTGTGCATGGATCAGGAATTCATGGGTATGCTTAGGTTAAGCATGGAATAAGAGGAAAATCTTTATTGAATCTTAACTGAATTTCGAGGGCAAAATTCCTTCGAGGGAAGACAGTATAACAACCATAAATTTAAATTAATCTAATAAAATTAATTAAAAGGCCAGGACGATCCAAATAAGAGAAGTATGGGGAAACAAATTAATAGATAAGGGGTATGAGGGACCAAACCTAAATTATTATGGTATAATAAACATTACTCCTTTCTATTCATTCATTCCATTTTACCAAAAATAAAATAAAAGCTAAGGAAGAATTTTAATGCCGTTGGCTTAGAGAAGGAAAATATAAAGAAGATAAAACAAGCTAAAGAGGATAAAGAAGACTAAAGCTTGATATCTTAAAGATCTAGGTGAGTAATATTTAACATATCTACATAGATCTCTAATATATGGTTACGATTTAGATTTATATGCTTTTAAGCATGATTGGGTTCACATAGATTTCCATTAACAAATAAAGATTTAATGAATATTTTGAGGAAGGAAAGATAAACATGGGATTTTTAGTTCCCCTACTTTAATGATTTCGAAAGTTAATGAAATTTTATATTGTTATAATCATGATTTAAAGAAGGGTTTTTAGTTTGAGAAGTTTCTTAAGATTATATGATTTTATATTATTTGTTGAAGGTGTGTAATTAGAAAATAAATGAGGAATATACCCTTAAAAGTCCAAAAAATGATCAAGTGTGTTAGAACAAGTGTTCACAAATTTTCTGGGAATTTATTAGAATTTTGTAAGGAAAAATAAACTAAAATGCTAAGTGCTACGCTGGGGCAAGTGGGGAACTACAGAGGCCGATGAAAATAAATTTATATGGGAAAAATATATTAGTACGTGTTAGGGAAAAGAGAAATCAGATCCAAATAATTTGCTGAAAAGAAAGAAATAGGAAACTGCAAATAATATAAAGTAAAACAAGTACAAATAAGATAACGACAGGTGCAAAGACTTTGTCATGGGTGTCAGGGTTTATTTGAAATGGCGTTGGGGGTGGCAGTCCTACATTATAGATATGCAATGGGCGTAATATAAAAGGGTCATATTGCGCCAAAAGTAGGGAAGATTACATTTAATAAGAAAAGCAGGAAGCACTTAGTATTGGGGCGGGGTGGTACTGCTCCAAGGGAAGTAATAAATGAAACCTAGTAAAAGATAAGTTGGTGGGACTTGGGGAGAGGCCAAGTCAATATTAGGAAGGGATCATGCGATAGAAGTAAGGTTGGAAGGGATATTGACTCCATGTGGGACGCTCACTCGAATACACACCTTAGGAAGGTGGGGATAGACATTCAACTTTCAAGGACCGCATGGCTATTCCATAAGTTAAGCAAATGTTTAAAGTAGGTGCACCTCTTGGGAAAGTGAGGAGAGGCATTCACAAATGCACACCCGGGGAAGGTGAGACATTCAACTACATGGGGTGTAGTATTAATTTGTAAAGAGAAAAAAATAAGAACTGCATGGGGCGTAATATTAAATCAATAAAGGAAAATAAGTAAGAACGGCACGGGGCACAACATTAAATATTTTAAAAGAAGAACAATTAAGACATGCAAAGGGCGCAATATTAAACAACTAAAGGAGAAGTAAGAACTGTGCGGGGCACAATATTAAATAATTAAGTTATGAATACAAAGATGTGGTAGCGAGCGGTGGTAAGTCATTCAATAGATTAAAGAATAATATAAAATGGGATCTAAGTAGGAACTGTGCAGTGTGCGCAACAGTAGAGTATTGTAATGAATGAAAGGAATACATTAATTTGGGAATTGAGTTGGGACTATGCCGGGGGTGCAGAAGTAAATGAGGACCACTTAGGGAAGCGTAAGATGCAAACATAGATAAGAACCAATAGCATCACATTTTGAATGTTCTGCTCTTGATGTTTGAATAGTGAAGGAGAAACCCAATTTGTGCAGTACATTTTTGTCTCACAATATGATTTTTTTGGGGTAAGTAATATTCATATCAGACTTTATGTCTGACACATGTTTATTGTTTTCTCCATAAATTCACGGGTGCTTATTTGAGTAGGTTGAGTTTATAAGATTAAACAGTATGAAATAAGGGCCGTAATATGAAGATCGATGACGGAGCAGGAAGCTTCTAGCTAATAATTTTTTTTGTTTTCTGCTATATTATAGAGTGAGAGCCGCATCATCATATATTGACCTGACTCTATATTATGTTATTTTCTACCATATTTGATCCCTGCATAGGAACATTTTTGATTTCAATTGTGACTAAAGTATACGTAAAGAATGTTAATGAAAAAATATGATGTAATGAAAATATTAAGCCGTTCTGTTTACTTTATCTTTATTAATTAATAAACCGAACTCACTTTCATTGCTGAAAGATAATTCTGGTGACGACTGCAACATCATCGGTGTTCATCGACGAGTGTCAAGTGGGGAAAGTTATAAGAAAGCGGTTGCGTCATCACCTAGGAGTAGTCGGTCGCTCTTTGCTTTTGTCTACTATCAATAATTTCCTACTTCAGTGCCACTTCCAACCGCCCTTTAATTTGGTGCAATTCCAATGCACTGTTGAGGTCTCTTTGCTCCACCAAGTTATGCTAGAAGGTAGTGTTGGAACCGAGCCATCTCGCAACTGTAACGACCCACTTTTCTGTACAGTCTAAGCTGACAATAAACCGCATATGTCAACTCAAATTTAACAGAAAGGTGGATCATTAGGGGTGAAGAAGGAAGAGATAGAAGAAAATGGAAACAATAACACATATAATCTCACAATCGCAGTGGAACAATATATAATATATAATAACAGATCTTCATAGAAAGAAACTGTAACTGTAATATACATGCATATATATATACAATCATCAGAGTACAACAATCATTAATCAATCTGGACAGTTATAATAACTTGTCCTCACAATTTCTAAATATACAACATGATTTATATAGCCGAAATAACCAAGTACGTATAATAGGCCTGAGAATCCTCCAGCTCGTTTTCTGAGCTCCATAGCATCCTAAACTGAATCTATGATACTCGTTCTGACCCGAGCATTATAATAAAATAACACCCGAGTCATTCTGGAAACCCAACGTGAGAAAACACACTCAATTTGAATTATTACGGTTCTCGAAATCCTTTGAAAAACAAAGGGTATCTCGTAAGACCACGCCGCACATAAATACGACGAGTTTTTACCTTACGATAACCAAAACACCTTTGTAGAAAATCCAGTGATATTGTAATAGTGTCTAAGTACAAATACTTATTAAAATAGCCGAAATTGTTACATTAATCAAATTCCAGCAAGCTAGGCTCTACAATCAAAACCGTAAAGGCTCATAGTGGATATTGGATTCCATACAATGATTGGGCTACTGGGGTACCGCCTGCCATAGCACACCTATAGAAAAATGTACCAAGATCGTACCTAACGGTCCCTGCCAACACAGGACCGGCCTACACCTGACCTGGATAATGCCGAATATGTTATCATCCAGGGTATTCCCACCCTTATCGAGCACTCTCTTTTCCATGGACAACCATATCAATAATTATAATATATCTGAGGGTATCTACAAAAGTGATAACATACACTACTTAGGCGCGACCCACATAGCCCTGCTGCATCTCCCATGTTTTAGTCATTCCCGGTTGATGAGGCTTGATGCTACGTTTTACCTTTAGAATAACATTCATACTTGGAATGCTAACACTGCCTTCCAAACTACGATGCAAACAATAGCATTCATCAATACAAGTTGTTCTGGGGCTGAACTAACTAGCTTTAAATTACATAGTTTAATAAGTAAAAACTTTCTTTTAAAACAAACTTAACTTCTAATAAAAATATATTTTTAAAATTCCAATAACTAATTTCAATTTATAAATCCCTCTTGATTCACAACACAGCGATTTCATTCTGATTCCCTAACCATTCTCACTTTTCAAAATAGAAATCCACTATTTTTCCTAAAAACCTATTTTCATATCTCGATATAAATTCACCCTGTGAAATTATATTCCCAATTTATCAATTGACATCATTTCCCTTATTTATAAACATCGTTTATAAATTTTATAAACTCATTTGGATTTAACTTGTTTATGAAAATAATCTCATTTATAAAATTCCATTTTATAAATCCATTTCTTTATAAATTCTATTTATATTACAAATCTATTTAAATATAGATTCCAACTCCATTTCATATTTTCCAGAAATATCATTGAAAATTCATTGTAAGAAAATCCTTTATATAAATAATTTTAAAATCTCTATTTAAACATTTTACAAATAGCTAAGCACAACCCCACAAACAGATCCTTGTTTTATCCAAATCAATTTCTTTTTAAAATAATCTAAGTTCCGATATAAATATTTTTCTAACCAAAATTCCTTTTAATTTATTTAAATTAAAAATATATTTATGGTATCTAAAATACTAAAATTAAGGCTGGTGCTACTATAACATCCAATAATCAAATCACACAACAATCCATAACAGATTTATTTAATCACATCATGTATCACTATATATTAAATAAAATCAATATGTTTGAGGAATCCATTTGGATCCCTCCAACCTGTTTCCCTGCACCTATAGATGTTATATAACATAATATACCAATCCCGCTTCGAGGCGGGATATCGCAATAATATAGGGTCATCCGCTATTATGCTGGTGCATAGTGTCTCCTCTGCTCCAATAGGCGGGAATATGTCCAACTACTAATATATACTACTATATATATAATATAACATCTAACTGATAATAATTTATAAATTCATATAATCAACCAATAATCAATTTTTAATTATTATAAATTTAACCAGTCAACCATATTGAGTGAGATTTACTTACCTTGATTTTTCGAAATCGTTAATCGTTCCAATTCCAAATTTATTCCATTGCATAGTATTTGCTATTGCGAATCCCATGCGACTAGTTACGTTAATTTTAGACCTCATATAAAAGTTATACAATTTCATAAGCATTCGATTTTAATAAATAAAATTATTTAAATTAATTAAGATCATTAACAGCTAATTAACCTTTCTACCTCGTTCATGCTCGAGCTTAATTTCGGGCACGAGAACAATATCGTAACCACTCGAGCGACCTGACATCCACGACCCCCTTTAACCCTCGTCTATACCTCCACCTCACTCCCCCATCATGACTTCGACCTCCAGATCATCCTTGATCATTGACTAATCCACTACGACCTACCGCGACAACACTCCCCTATGGACGCACGCGTGATTCGAGATCAGCGCAGCCTCCTCTATCGACGAGACAAACTCCAGATTCCACCATGCCAGACGACGCGATCGAAACTCGTGAATCAAAACAGCCACATGAGAAAATAGATTGTGATTCACTCACGTTGTCCTTGCCCTTGCCCTCATCCTTCTTCTGAGCATCGCATGCGTACGAGCGCCATGAGTTTGCTCGATCGCGGTCTAAAACTGGAGAAGCTCGATCGCGATTTAAATCAATATATATATCGCTTCGAACAGAATAATAAGTAGAGAGAGGCTCGGGATTTTGAATTGGGAAAATTTTTGCAAGGAAGGGGCACTGTACATAGAGTAGGGTGGCTTGTTAGGTCGGCATTGACTTTGATTGATTTTACTTTTATATTTTCCTTCATCAAAATATAACGAATTACGTACAGCGAAATCTCAATCTCTATTGAGGTGTTCCGCCTAGCATTCCTAATATTATACCCCTATTCCAAACGTGATGGAATAAGTTCCGAGGCCTAATTCGATCGTACGGAGAAGATAACTTTTTGAATCGACTATTTAATTTAAATTAAATTATTTCTTGGCATTTTCAGATTGCATGACCAAATGGTAAATCCAAATTCTATGAAATTTGAAATCCGATAATAAAACACTATTATGGATCCAATGGAACTAGTTTCATCAAATTCTGAGACTGTGTCCTAGATCAATATATTAACGCGTCGATTAAATCGATGATTTCAAAAATTGATGAAATTACTTGAAAATTCTAGTTTTAAAAATTTGTTAAATTAATTCTAATTCAAATAGAATTTATATTCACATTAGAAATCCTTTCGATTCAGATTAATTCTAAATTTCAATTATTCACCATTTCCGTATTATGATAAATCATTATATTTGAAATCTAATTCCATTCTATAATTTCAACCAAAATCTTCATATTCAAAAATTAATTTATATTCCAAATCCAATATTTAAAACCATTTAAATATTCAAAATTAAACGACGGAAAAGTCAGGTCGTTACATTCCTCCCCCTTAAAAGAATTTCGTCCCTGAAATTGCTAAGTAGGAAAAATTTAATAAATGCATTAACTTGTTAAAACCAACTTAGTTGAAACTCAACATTTCACTTCTCTAAACCTTTTTATTTCTATCCAAAACCATTATTTTCCATTTCTAAACCAAAATCCCTTATTTCGATTGAAATTCGAATCAAATTTTAATTAACAAAAACTTTCCAAAAAATTTCAAAATTTTTAACACCCTAAATTTTTGAATTTTTTTGGCAGAGTTTCCCCTGTACGGAGAGCCTTTTGCAATATGAAAAAAATGATAAAAATGATATCATCGGCCCACACAGTAGAAAACACAATATATGTCAATATTTATTTCATTTTGCTTTTATTGCGTGAGCGTACTTTTTATTAGCGTTATTAAGCAAGCTCGCTCAATTTATATGCAAACGCGCAACCAAAATATAGCCAAATGGTCTTCTTGTACCTGTATTTACTCAATTTAAACATGTAAGTACCAAAACATGAAAATTTAATAACATTTCATTTATTTGACTAGTGCAAACACATAGATTTCATAATCAAACATGTTATAGCATGAATTCATCAAAAATCACAAGGTTCCAACATTCGATTAATTATTTCAATAGATTTATATACAATTTATTTGATTTCTAATAATCCACAAGAAATTTATTTGCATTCAATACATAACAGTACACATTATATTCATATCAATTTCAAATTGATTTTATATCAATTTATTCATTTTTTATTGATCCACAAAATTTTGTTTTCTTCCCTTTTTGTCGAATAGCAGCCCAATCCATGCTATTTGGTGATATTCATTTAAATAAATAACCATTCCAGTTTATAGCTATTTTAAATTTATTTCAAATCAATTTATCAAAATTTTATTATTCCACATTCCATTTATTCACCAAATCTTGTTTGCTCAATTTTTATATTCAAAACCAACCAATCCATGCCAATTTATTTACGAACCATTTCATAAATTAGTTACTTAAGTTGAATTTCATCCTTATCGACATTATTCATAATTATATTCAATTTATTTATTTATTCCAAATCAAATTCAATTTCATTTAACTAACTTAAGTTAAATTACACCTCATAACTCAATTCCATATTTTGTTTGCTTCACACAAATGTTTAACTATTTATTCAATTTGGTTTGCTTTCCATCTATTCAATTTATAAGTTATACAACTTATCCATTTCAAATTCATAAATCTTACCTAAGTCTATTCACAATTTAACAATTCCCATTTCATTCAATTTGATTCAAAATTCTAGTTTGTTTGTTATTTTTCTATCAAATAGAATAGCACTACCTTTTCTTTGTTTCATTCAGCGTATATTTATTCAGTTTGTTATTTGCTTTTCAATTTCTGCATCTTCTAACTTCTGTTACACTTTTTATTTCAATGCATCAATTAGCATAATATCATCTAAAATAATACACTGTAGCACATCATCTTGAACTTCCATTATCACTTCATCCTATGTTAATGCAAATAAATAAGGACTTAGAACTGGCCTATCCAGTCTTTCCTTCACTGAGAACTCATTAGTCTCTCTACATATAGATTGTATTTTTGTTTTACAATTTCCATACATATCTTGAATTAGTTTTAATATATGTTTGACATTTGTTATTCACTTAACGCCACCAAAATTATGTCTGGTGGCACTGGCTCGATCATATGATTTTTTTAAATCTCTTATAAGATATATATAGCCTCTAATATTGACCTCTTTGGCTTAAAGCTAAATTAGTTATCATATATTATATTAACATGGTCTTTCTCCCTTCATTTGGTATTTTACTTCTACTAATATCTTATAAACAAATTAGTACATCACTTGATTCATTTTTTTCTTAATGCTCTCCACACATGCATTGGTTTTTATCTAGAACAATTGCTTTGATTTTGTCCATCTTATTAATCCCAGTTCCATAAATTTACGCTTAAGTTTTGTTCTCATTCCATAAGTGTAACTTATAGTTATATAACCATTTACAAGTCAATTTTTGTTTAACCTCACTTCGAATCCAATTCAATTCGATATTGTTTCCAGTATAATCCAACATTATTTAACTTTTCTTAAGTTAAATTCAATCCATTTTAACTTACTCAAGTTAAATTTAGTACCAGGATTAAAATTTTCATTTTCATTTTCCATTCGCATCATTCTTAATTTATAAGTTCAAAACTTATTTCATGTTACTTTCACAAAACAATTAGATTGGAATTCCTGAATTCAATCACTTGGTTTTATTTCAAATCAATTCGAAATCATAAATATATATAACCCATTAGTATATCAAACCATATTTTAGAATTTCCAAAACAAACTTGGTTATATCTGTAACGACCCGTAATTTTTGATAATTTAGTTTATTAAACTAAATAAATTTGGAGTATAATGTTGTGAAAAATTAAAATTTTAAGAATTTATAATAAGAAAAACTAATTAGAATGAAGTCTAATAATGTAAATTAATGTAATAGATGACCATTCGAATGTAATCTCAAGTACTTATAATAATTGTAAGTTATAATTGATTTTAAATTTTAAATAAGGAATAAATTAAAATGTTATATTGATTGATGAAATAATGTATGTATTAGTTGATAATTGGATTAAAAGAGTAATTGATAAATGTTGTATTGGAATAGTATGTGATAAATTGTAATTGAATAAAAATTAGTGTTGTGCAAATAAGTATAACATTTTTGTAGGCAATTAACTTACAAATGTGATTAAAATAAGTTAAAGGTGACAATTGTTATTTGTTACCTATTTGTTTAATGTGTTGAAATCAAATTCGAAATAAATTTCATTAATTGTAATTAAATGTTACATTAATTTGAATTAAGGCAATCACTGTAGACAATCGATGTAATAAAATGTAATTTATTTTTACCCATTTGACAATAAATGATTAAACAAAAAGAATTGAAATCAATTTTAATTGATTTATTCGAATTTAATTTATAATCGATGAATTTACTGCAATTAAAATTGAACACTGTAATTAGTGCAATATTTAATACTAAATTGATATGTAAATTTGTTTTAAATTATTGTAAATGTCCAAGTAATAAAAAATAATGAAAATTGTTAGTTTATACGTTGAACTAAAAAAATATAATTAATTTAATATTAATTTATTTAATTAACGTAAAAATAGCCATTTTGGCCACTGACTTGAATTTTGACGAAACTAGTTTCATCGGATCCATAACGGTGAATTGTTATAGGAATTCAAGTTTCGTAGCGATTAGACTTGTCTTCTGGTCGTACGAACTCAAAATGCGCAGAAATCAATTTAATCGAATACAATTGAAATAGACTGATTTTAAAAGCTAACCTCTTCATATAATGGAATTAGGACTTGAAACCTGTTCCATTGAGTTTAAAATTATCGAAAACATCTATTTTGATATATGAGATGATTTGCTTTCGTTTTGGAAGCAGAATGGGATTTTCGGGTCGTTATTGTCGTTTCAAATCAGATCGATACGTGTTCATTCTTTCTTACCAGGCCTTGTCTATATAAATAGATTTTTCTAACCCTAGCGGCATTTCTATTTCTGATTACAGTACGTACAATTCTCTCTGATCTCTTCTTCTTAAATGGCGGAAACAAATTCCAATCCACAAACCCTAAATCCAATTTCAAATTCAATTCCAAAATCAAACTCTCTAAACCCTATCATATTTTAGATCGTTGGAAAGCACCTGACATGCGTAATCCACTACTACTATTCATTTTTCAACTTGAATCACCGTTTGACCAAAAATCGTCGATCATTCCTGGCCGTTCATATTAGGGTTTTGGGATTGGATGGTGGATCATCGTCCTGGGAGCGATCGGGAGGCAGTGTTGGGAAGAGGGAGTCAAGCAGGTCTTGGATATGTGGTTCGTTCGTCGAGATGGTCGTCGAGTTCACTGGTAAATCATCTGAAGGGAGTGGCGGCAGTATTTGGTGATGGTTGTAGGGACCACTGGTGATGGTCGCGAGGCCACGTGTGGGGTCTCCTAGAGGTAGGCGTGCCAACGCCAGTGTCCGATCGTGGTGCTTGACAGTGAGGCGGCGGCAAAATGTGGTGATAGGTGGCGACAGCTGAACGTATTTTTTGGTTCGAGGGTTTCGATCGAGTTTGGAAGGTGATGTTGATTTATTTTTATTATTTATTTATTTATTTCATATATAATCGTATAAATTCTAGCGCGCATAACTTTTGCATACGAACTCGGATTTGGGCGTAGTCTATTTTGTTGGGATCGTGGAGATTTTGGAAATATTTTGGACGAATTCTGAGACTGTTGAATTTTGGACCTTATTTTGGATTTCAAATCGATTTGAAATCATAGGTGAGTGTTTTAAACCACTCACAACTACTAAACTATCTTATGTTAGTTAAATTAAATTTATGGTGTGATTAGAAATTAATTTATTTATGTTTGGTATGTTTAAATTGTCATTCTAGTCAAACTTAACTTTTATTGCATTTAATAATCGTTTAATTTAATACTGAATTTAATTGTCAATTTAATATATGTTAATGATAATTAGTTATCTACTGATGTTTATTGATTGATTTGGATGATGATTGTAATGGATGTTTGATTTCTGGTATTGAATGATTGGATGTTATCTTTTATATTGTTATAACGCTGCAAGTTCCCTATGGGTTGAAATGATGCATACCTGAAAGATCATATAGAATAGAGGAAAATCATTATGGGTTGAAATGATAAACCCAAGCGATTTTCATTGAAATAAATCTAGGATTGCGGGTTGAAATGATATAAACCCGTAAATTTAAATATTTGCAGATTGAAATGATAAATATCCGTATCACTTGACCATAGGGTAGAAATTTATATACGGACACCGGATTGATTAGATTAAATGATTTTAAATCTTTAAATTTTGAATTCAGCTAAATGATATTTTAAAATAGAATTGATTTACATAAACTGAATTGTTTAAATGAATTGTACAAATATTAAATTTGAAATTTTGGAATCTTGTTAAGTAAAATTGCTTAGAGGGTTTAAATTGGAATTTTAAAGTTGAAATTGGAAGTATAAACGAAATTTATCGAAATTGAGTTATTGAAATGTTGGAAATTGTAACTTTGAAAATCTGTTAAAATTGGAATAGTTAAATTTAATATTTCAAGATTTGAAATTGGGTTTCAATTTCAAATTTGGATATGGTCCAGATTTGTTGAAATGGATGAAATAGTTAAATTTGATATTAATTTCAAATTTATTATCTCAATATAGACTATAAATGTTTTTTTAAATTCTAATTTTAAAATTTTCAACTATTAAAATAAGTTAATCTATTTTAAACCAAAACTTAATCAGTTTAAACTATTTAATTTAATTTAATCTAATTTAACCTATTTTAAACTAATTTAATCTATCTTAATCTATTTTAATTTATTTAAACTAATTTAATATATTTTAATCTATTTTAAATCATTTAAACTTTATTAGACTATATTAAACTATTTTAATTTATTTTAAACTATTTAATCTGTTTTAATTCTATTTAATCTATTTTAAATTTATTTAATCTATTTTAAATTTATTTAGTCTATTTTAAATCTAATTAATCCATAATAAACCTATGTAATCTATTTGAAACCATTTAAACTATTTTAAATCTATTTAAAGTATTTTAATCTTTTTTAATCTATTTAAATTTATTTAATCTATTTTAAACCTATTTAACCTAATTTATATCTATTTAAAACAATGTTAAACTAATTAAACTATTTATAACTATCTAAATTATTTTCAAATTTTCAAATGGTTTAAAGTGGAAATGTTTATAATTAAAGCCTTGATTTTAAGCGAATAAGGTTTAATACTGTTATAGCATATGTTGGGATTTGAAATGAAATTTGCTGGTGAAATGAAATATTTGAGCAAATATGATGATTTTGAAATAAGAATTTGACCAAATTGTGAACATAATTTCAAAAGTGATATGGTTTAAATTGAATATGATACTTGGATATCAAATATGATACGGTTTTGGAAATTTAAAAGAACCATCTAGTGTGAAAAAGCATTTGGTTGTTAAAGAGACCGGGATCAGATATTGTCATACTCTCTGCCAATACCGAAAACCACTTTAACAATTGTGTACGTGGTGGAGAATCCAAAATGAAGTATGATGGTTTGGTGTACGATTCTGTATGAGGTATTTACGTGACCCTGACTCCCTTGAGTTAGCTTAGATATGGCTAAAACAGGAGCCACGCCGAGCCAAGTGAGGTCATTCCTCCTATCGGACATGCTTCTTCTATACCATATTATGACTTTGTGGTAATTTGGTGGCCACCCTCTGGTTTTGATTATGGGAGTATGTTCCGAGAGGGGCGGTAGTAGCTGCTATGCGCTATCACCTTCTCGGATCCGCAATTGCTAGAATCCTACCATGACATTACCTCGAGTGCTGTGTTCACATACCCTATCATGCCTTCTACGAGTTTGGTTTGTAACATACCTATGGAATGCCCTTTGGGTAAACCTCACGAAGGAGCTTACGGTACTATATAGACTATGGGAATATATAAAATATGTTAAGGGGCATATGGGTAATGCCCTAACGCTATTTTAATACTTTAATTTACTGTAGACACTGTTATAATAACGTATTGTACAATGTATATAGAAAGTTTAACAGATCCTTAGGAGATGGTAATCCCGAACGTTTCTTAAGCTATTGCACTCACGTTAGACACTGAATAAGATATGTCAAAACCTGTAAATATCTCCGACATCATTACACTCATATTTATTTGCTGTTGATTTAACTTACATAAAATCTTTTAGTTCTGACTCGAGTGTTTTGTCTTTTCAGTTCACTCGGGCCAATCTGAGCTTTTTAATGTATTGAAGACTGATTTCTGGAAGATGAAGATGAAGATTTAATAATATTATTATTTATTACATTTATCCCACTGCATCATTTTATTCCGCTGCATCATTTAATTATTACTACTATATGTACTCTAATTCTATATTGTAAAAGTATAATCAAATGTTATTTGTAAAACAGCTTCATGAACTTTTTATTTGATTATTATATTTTGTCATTCCGCTGTGAGATTCTATGTTTTGTTTCTTTCTTTATCTGCTTTTCTTATTTACCCCATAATAATCTGCATTCTTTAATTGTTTGAATCTGATGTGTGTGGTCTATCGTCGATTTAAACCATCCAAAAAGGCAGGTCGTTACATTATCTAAGTCAACTCTTTTTTGTGATTTGAAAAAAAATTAGTTTACCAAACAAGCTTGGTGCAAAACAATCTTAGCCAATCATTAAAGTAGCAATTCATCACTTAGAAACTCGAAAATGAATAATGATGATGCGGCCGTCATCATCAGAATTATTTTCAAGTGACTGAAGTGAGTTCAGTGCTTTATCACTTTCAAAATCTATTTTTAAACCCAATTTATAACAATTTTTATTCCAATTTTAATCATTAACATCACCATTATTTATTTTAAAACGCCTTGGAAAACAGTTTCAAAAATCTCCGGGATTTAAATTTCCAAATCCTGGTTTGAATCCATTTCTGATTTTCAGACTTATACAAACTTAATTTGATTGGATAAACTATTTCAAATTTTTATAATTTTGTTTGGATTATAATAATAACAACCAAACACACCAATATACTATAATAATTTCAGAAAATTATTTCTTCTATATCAAAAATATAATTTGGGTAAAATTAGTTCGTTTACCCCATTTCAAAACAATACTGTATTGAATTACTCTATTCAAGTGTTTAGAAACCCCCATCGATATAGTTGTACGGACTGTGTTGACTAGAGTTTATAAGACACTCAATAAATCAACTAGCACAATATAAAACATTTTATATCACTAATAAATACACGCTCATATCTATTAATACACTCAAACTCATTCTATAGTAATACCGATCCTATCTCTAATGAATAATCCCCACCAAAGCCAAGGTTCTCGCTTAACCTTCAACTCTGATACCATGTTGTAACGACCCACTTTTCTGTACAGTCTAAGTCGACAATAAACCGCACATGTCAACTCAAATTGAACAAAAAGATGGATCATTAGGGGTGAAGAAAGAAGAGAGAAGAAAATAGAAACAATAACACAGAATCTCACAATCCCAGCAGAAAAATATATAATATATAATAACAGATCTTTATATAAAGAAACTGTAACTGTAATATACACACACATACACAAAAAAAATCATCAAAGTACAACAATCATCAATCAATCTGGACAGCTATAATAATGTTTCCTTACAATTTATAAATATACAACATGACTCACATAGCGGAAATAACCAAGTACATATAATACGCTTGAGAATCCTCCAGCACATCTCCTGAGCTCCATAGCATCCTAACCTGAATCTGTAATACTCGGGTTGACCGAGACATTGTAATAAATAACACCCGAGTCAGTCTGGAAAACACATTGTGAGAAAACACGCTCAATTTGAATTAATACGGTTATCAAAACCTTTGAAAAACAAAGGGTATCTCGTAAGACCGTGTCACACATAAATACGACGGGTTTTTACTTTACTATTACCAAAACACCTTTATAGAAAATCCAGTGATATTATAATAGTATCTAAGTACAAATACTTATTAAAATAGCCGAAATTGTTACATTAATTAAATTCCAACATACTAGGCTCTACAATGAAAACTTTAAAGGCTCGTTGTGGATATTGGATTCCATACAATGACTGGGATACTGGGGTACCGTCCGCCATAGTATACCTCTAGAAAAATATACCAAGATCATACCTAACGTTCCCTGCTAACACAGGGCCGGCCTACCCCTGACATGGATAGTACCGAATATGTGATCACCCCGGGTAATCCCACCCTAATAGAGCGCCCATTTTTTCATGTGCAACCATATCCATAATTATAATATATCCAAGGGTATCTAGAAAAGTGATAACATACTCTACTTGAGTGTGACCCACTTAGACCTGTTGTATCTCCCCTGTTTTAGTCATTCCTGGTTGATGAGGCTTGAGGCTAGGTTTTACCTTTAGAATATCATTCATACTTGGAATGCTAAAACTGCATTCCAGACTACGATGCAAATGATAGCATTCATCCATACAAGTTGTTCTGGGGTTGAACAAACCGAATCTCCTTCAAAATCACCATCTCCATTATCTTTTAGATATCACAGTTCATAACGCATAAATCGGATCGAAGTGGTTTTCGGATAATTAAATCTGATCCCGGTCTCTTCGGAATGATCAATGAATTTGGCCTAATTTGATAATCAGTTATTTTACTTTCACATTTCACACATAAGCAGTCACTAGACCCAATTTATTTAATCTTCTCATAACATTCATTTCAAATATCTTTACACGCATACAAATACATACATACATACATACATACATACATACATACATACATACATACATACATATATATATATTCAAATCTCTTCCAGTATTCCAGCATTTGAAAACAAATTCAAATCCTTATATTCTTAACGGGATATCTTCAAACCATATTAACACTCAGAATATATTTCCGTAAAACCTTCCCATAGCCAAAACATTCCCAAATAATTTATTCCAATACTTAGAAAATATTTATAAATATATTTTCCAAAATCATTCACTTCTAAACACTTTGGAAATATTTATATCTCATTGATATTATAGGTATATTCAAAAATGAGGATCTCCCTTTATTCCAACTTCATAAACCATTTACAACCCTTTTTGTAAAGTCACAACCCATTATAATTCATTTCATAAATCTCTGGAATTTTCGTAATTTCTCTACAAGTTCCAAAATCGATTTTACTTAATTAAAATCTTATTCACCAATTTATAACTTCTTTTATGAATTCAGATTCATTTTTCGAAGTTCATTTATCTAACCATTTCGGAAATTCCTTAAGTTTCCAAAATTCCATTATAATATTTCTCTTATAAAAAAATCATATCCGTAAATAAACCCCATTTACTAATCTTGAGAGAATTTATAGTTAAATTTCAATTGCTTCCAAAACTCTATATATACAATAATAATTATTAAAAAATAATAATTTATTTTTAAAACACATTTAAGTAGTTATTCAAAATATCCAAAAAGCTTTAAATAAACGTTAATTGATCATTTCCAATTCATTTTTAAATAAAACCAATCGATTTACAAAGCTTGTTATAAAAGTTAGAATTTTATTTCAATTAGTATTAGATATTTGAAAATTCACTTTCGAAGTATTTCAATACTAACTAGCTTTAGATTACATAGTTTAATAAGTAAAATTTTCCTTTTAAAACAAAACTTAACTTCTAAGTAAAAATATATTTTTCAAATTTCGATAAGTAATTTCAATTTATAAATCCCACTCGATTCACAACACATCGATTTTATTCCGATTCCCTAACCATTCTCACTTTTCAAAATAGAATCCACTGTTTTTTCCCAAAAACCTATTTTCATATCTCGATATAAATTCACACTGTGAAATTATATTCTCAATTTATCAACTGACATCATTTCCCTTATTTATAAACATCGTTTATAAATTTTATAAACCCATTTGGATTTACTTGTTTATAAAAATAATCTCATTTATAAAATTTCATTTTATAAATCCATTTCTTTATAAATTTCATTTATTTTATCTATTTAAATATCGATTTCAACTCCATTTTATATTTTCCAGAAATATCATTTAAAAGTCCATTGTAAGAAAATCCTTTATATAGATTATTTTAAAATCGCTATTTAAACATTTTACGAATAGTTAAGTACAACCCTACAAACAAATCCTTGTTTTATCCAAATCAATTTTGTTTAAAATAATCCAAGTTTTGATATAAAAAACTTATATTCAAAATTCTTTTTAGTTTATTCAAATTAAAAATATATTTATGGTATTTATAATACCAAAATTAAGGCTGGTGCTACTATAGCATCCAATAACCAAATCACACAACAATCCATAATAGATTTATTTAATCACAGCATATATCACTATATATCAAATACAATCAATATATTTGAGGAATCTATTTGGATCCCTCCAATTTGTTTCTCTACATCCACAGATATTATATAACATAAAATACCGATCCCGCTTCGAGGCGGGATATCGCGGTAATATAGGGTCATCCACTATTATGCGGGCGCATATTGTCTCGTCTACTCCAATAGGAGAGAATATATCCAACTACTAATATATATACTAATATATATACAATATAACATCCAACTGATAATAATTTATGAATTCATCCAATCAACCGATAATCGATTTTTAATTATTGTAAATTTAATCAATCAACCAAATTGAGCAAGATTTACTCACCTTGATTTTCCAAAATTGTTAATCATTCCAATTCCAAATTTATTCCATTGAGTAGTACTTGCTACAGCGAATCCCACGTGACTTGTTATGTTAATTTTAGACCTCGTATAAAAGTTATACAATTTTATAAGCATTTGATTTTAATAAATAAAATTATTTAAATTAATTAAAATCATTAACAGTAATTAACTTTTCTACCTCGTTCATGCTCGAGCTCACTTCCACGCACGAGAACAATATCGAACCCACTCGAGTGACCTGACAGCCACGACCCCCTTCAACCCTCGTCTGCACCTCCGCCTCACTCCTCCATCACGACTTCGACCTCCAGATCATCCTCGGTCATCGACTAATCCACCATGAGCTGCCACGACAACACTCCCCTAAGCATGCACGTGTAATTCGAGATCAGCGTGACCTCCTCCATCGACGAGACAAACTCCAGATTCCCCCGTACCAGACGACGTGATCCGAGCTCGCGAATCAACACAGCCGCATGAGAAAATCGATCACCGTTCACTCGCGTTGCCCTCGCCCTCATCCTTCTTCTGAGTATCACACGCGTACGAGCGCCGTGTGTTTGCTCGATCGTGATTTAAAACTGGGAAGGCTCGATCATGATATAAATCAATATACATACATATATATATTCTTTTCGAACAGAACAATAAGGAGAGAGTGGCTCGAGATTTTAAATTGGGAAAGTTTCGTAAGGAAGGGGCGCTGTACAGTGAGTAGGGTGGCTTGCTAGTCGGTGTTGACTTTGATTGATTTTACTTTTTTATGTTTTTTCAAAATATCACGAATTACATACAACGAAATCTCAATCTCCTATTGAGGCATGCCACCTGGCGTTCCTAATGTTATACCCCTATTCCGAATGCCATGGAACAAGTTTCAAGGCCTAATTCGATCGTATGGAGAAGATAGCCTTTTGAATCGACTATTTAAATTAAATTCAATTAAATTATTTATATGCGTTTTCAGATTGCACGACTAAACAGTAATTCCAAATGCAATGAAATTTGAAATTTGATAATATTATACTATTACGGATCCAATGAAACTGGTTTCGTCAAATTCCAAGACCGTGCCCTCGATCGCTATATTAAACACGTTGGTTAAATCAACGAAATTACTTAAAAATTCCAATTTAAAAATTTATTAACTCAATTCTAATTCAAATAGAATTTATATTCACATTATAAATCCTTTCGATTCATATTAAGTCAAAATTTCACTTATTCACCGTTTCCATATTACGATAAATCGCTATATTTGAAATTTAAATCTATTCTATAATTTCAACCAAAATCTTCATATTCAAAAATCAATTTATATTCCAAATCCAATATTTACAACCATTTAAATGTTCAAAATCAAACGATGGAAAATCCAAGTTGTTACAACAACATAAGTTTTATTGGATCTTTATTGGGCCTATTAAGTATAATTTATTTAGAATATTCCTAAATTTCATTTAAATAAAATATTTCATTTTATTCAAATTTATAAAAATATATAGTTTTATTTAATTTATGTTATGATATGTGTATATATGTGTGTGTGTGTGTACGCATTTATAACATATCAATCCATGCAAGGTATAACATGTCCATGTATAAATGCTGAGATTTACATCACTCAAGTTAGCTCATCCAATATGCAAGTATATAATATCCAAATATATTTATGTATATAGTTATATACAATTATATATATGTATATGCATTAAGTTTTGTTTAAACAATTTTAAATTAGCATATAAGTGTGTGTGTGCGTGTATTTATACATATTTATATATATCATATGAATAAAATGTTATATTATATATACATATTATATAATAGATTCTTTTAAATATAAATAAATTGTTTATACATATTAAAAAAATTATTTTATAAAACCGTCGTAATACATACATATATAAATATATTAACAATTTTTTTAATATATATATACACACATGTATATGTACACACACATAAATACATGCATAATGATATATATATATATATATATATATATAAATTAAAAAAAATACTCATAGTAATTTCTTTATTTATGAAATTCCAGTTCACGCACACGGCTCAGCAAAATATTTTTTTAATTTTAAAACAATTTCTAAATATCCACTCAAAAATTAATATAATATTAATTAAAATGAATTTCACAACTTTAATTTCAAATTTAAATTTTCAGTAAACAATAAATGATATTTAATGCTTTGAAATTCTTTCCATAATTTTGTCGGTTTTGAAATAATTAAAAATGATTTTTCTTTTCTCGGCCTAAGATTGAATATTAATTTAAAAAAATTTAAAAGTGTTTTTTCTAAAAAAAATTTGAGAGCTTCCTTACTGTTAATATTTTTTACAAAACATAATTTTCATAATATATTTGAATTAATACAACTTATTTAAATATAAATTTGATTTAAATAATACTAAATATTTATATAAAATATGTTGTTACTGCCAAAAGTTAACATAGCTTTAATTCTTTACATATAAAATTATATGACTATTTTTTATTTAAGTTGAATATTGTAATTAATTGTAAACTATAGAGATGTAATTAAATAATGTATATTAATTTAATAAAATAGAAATGTTACATTTTTTATTCAAAGCCATGCCGACCTGATGTATACTTGATAAAAAAATATAATTTTTTAAATAAATATACATGAATACAACTAAACAACTTTGTGACGATGTTACTTGCGTATCAGAATCGTCACCTAACTAACAATATATATAATATATACATATATAATAAAACATTATAATTGAGAATTAATAATTTTACTTTGATTAGAAACATACCTTAATCTCGATGCCTTGAAGTGCATTGAGAAAATGATTTCTGTCCCTTGAAACCGTTTTCGATTCAATATAGAGCTAGTCTTTGAACCGTTGATGTAACAACCCAGAATTTTTGGGCAATTTAATTTGTGAATATTTAATTTATTTTAAATATTTAAATGATGATTTGACTTGAATTTCAAATTATCAGAATAAATTGGCGATTAAATTTTAGAATTTAATCTAGTGAAAAGTGGAATAGAATTTGAATTAGCTTTGAATTTGAATAATTGAATTGGTATTTAAAATTTGAACAAATGACTTAGGAAAAAAATAATGTAGATACAAGAATTATTATTTAAATTTAAAAAGGATGGTTAGTTTTAAATAATATTTTCTTCTCTTTAAAATAAAAAGGAATAAATTTTAATCAATACAAAACAAATAAATAAATACACTTAGTTAAAGTTTTAACAACAAAATTAAACAAAAACAAAGTAAAAGAAAACAATTTACAAAACAAATTGAATTTATAATGAGAAAAAAAATGAAATATATATATATATATATATATATATATATATAACATAAAATAAAATACACCTTACTTTGATCACCTACAAACGCGCCTTCCATCACGCCTTAACTCGTGCCTTTCATCACGCAAAATTCACGTCCCTCTTTCTCTTTTATACCCTACCTCCTTTTCCCCTTTTCCTCATCTCAAATCATCAGAAAAAAAAAAAAAATAATGGCCGTCCTCGTTTCTCTTCGTTCTTCGATCCAAGATTAGGGCTTCGGCTTCAATTCGCTCGCGTGCTGCCCCAACTCGTTCGACAAAGGTGAGTGATTTATATCCCTCACATCTAATTCAATACCTATTGTCGATAGTTGATTTTTGGTTTCGATGTTGATTTTAAACTATTCAATATTCTCTGTCATCTCTGTTTCGAGTTTGATTTTCTCTGATTTTTGTTGGGCTTCGTCTCAACCATTCGATTTGTTCAGATGTTGATGATTTTGTGATTTAATTAAATTCGCATACGTTGATACTTATTGTTTCAACTATATGGTTTGGTGAAATTTTGAACTGTTTCGATATCGACTTCAACTTGATTTTTTTATTTAATCAACAACTTCGAGTTTGGTAATTAGGTTGTTTTTGTTTCGTTGAATCTGCGTTATTAAGTGGCAGTGAGCAAACCACTTCTCTTAATCTTTTAACATGTTTTAGTATCCTGATGCTTATGAGTGGCCTTAAATCTGATATATATCTGTTGGTATGTGTTGTCTGAAATGACATTCATATTCACACCTCTCTGTAGCCTGAACAACACCCTAAATTTTTATGAAAATTTATATTTTAACTTGTAAACAGTTTAAGTTATAGTCCTTAAAGAAAAAAAAATTGTTAGAAATGATCAGATTCATGTTTTAAAACAATTTAATATAAGGTTAACTGGTCAAATCCCTGGAACCATAAACTGTCTGTGATGATCAATAAGTGAGTAACATAACAATTTTTAATGGTTTAAGTATATAACTCTGTGGCATGTTTATCTAGTTATTGCAAGTATATACATAAGTATATCTTTGTATATGTATAATTTTTTGGTTGCGTGCAGTTGCTATGTGTTTGAATGTTTTATTTGATTTTAGTTTCCAGGTTCAAAGTTTAATCTTGAATCATTCTTTTGATCAAATCCTCTGTTATGGATCAGGATTGATTATTATTCAAAGTTAAGTTTGTTTTCAACTGAAAACAAGATTGTAAACCTCAATCGAGATTTTAAGAAGATGTTTAAATCACCTCTGAAAGAGCACTACTGTAATTTTGCCTACTACAGGAAATCAAATAACAAATTGATAAATTCAATCTCTATAAAAAATCTAATTCCAGTTGATAACTTGAATGCTTACTGAATTTTATGATTTTAAAAACAAAAACGAAGATTTTAAATTTAGTAATTTGAGAGCAGTTTGTACTTGAAATAAAATTTCATTTTACCAATTTCAGATGATTGATCCAATAGTTACAGTTGATATTTGGGATGAAGCAAGTTTATGCATCTTTGCACATTTGGTTGCATTTGTACACTTGGCCGAAACTGGCCCTTGATGTTCATTTGAACTGTGCATTCATTGTTGCCATATCTTGGCTCCTCGCAGTTTTGTTGTTGTTTGAGTTTCACTGGACTTTGATTTTTGAACTGCGTATTTAGTTTTGGCTTTAGATTTGAAACATTTTTTTTAAGGCTCTGCCATTTTAAGTTGAAACTGCAGTTCCATTACCTCTGTGGCATACTGTGGCGTAGCTTCATATGTGTATATATATATTTACATATATATATGTGCATTCATGTTGTACATATATGACTGTTTGTCACACTGTTCCATATGTATGTGTTTTGTCTCCTGTGCTTAGCATACTAAACTATACTGGTTATTTGTGTATACTTGATGCCTTGATTTCATTGTGACTGAAAATAAAAAAAATAAAAAAAATAAAAAAAAAATTGTGCTGGATCCTTGCTCTGTTGCCTCATTCTCGGTGCACTATCCAGTTCAGTTTGTTGGCATTGATATTTGAAGTGTTGCACTATAATCTAGTCTGGATACTTATTGGCTCAGTCTTGAACTTGACTTTTGTGGTCATGTTGTGTTCTTATTTTGCACCTGAGTTGATTTTACAGTTGTGTTGAGGCAGCTTGCATATGAATTTGCTGTCTTGACCACTTGATTACATTTGGAATTGTTTTTTGGAATTCGCTTGAGTTGAATCCAGCTTGCAGCTCGGATTTGACCTTGTGCTGATTCCTATTTTTGACACTATATTGGCAAGGCAGTGCACGCAAGCGTGAACTGCAGCCACGGAGTTGACATTTTAAATGTGGCGAGGCCGTGTACGCGTGTGTGTACTGCAGCCAATCGATATTGATGTTTTAAATGATATTTCAATTGTTTAAAATTGATTTGATTTAAATTGATGATTTTGTTGTTAATTGCCGTTTTGGCAATTCTGTGGTTTTCTAAATTATCTTCGTTAATAATCCTTTCATCTATCTTCATTGATAATCTGAATCTACAGATTTGTTGTTTAACACTGTTAAGTGTTATATTTACCGTTATCCGATTTCTTGTTAAAGGGTCGGATAGGTAAATTATATTTGACTGTCATCTAATTGTTTGATTATTATTGCCTCTATGCACTAATAACTGAGTTTGAATTAGACTGACCTGTGTATTATCTTCTTTTGAATATAATACTCGGGTCAGACCGAGTACTTTTACAGCTTGAAAATTTTCAGGCCGCGAAGTTAGAGAGAGTTGGGGAAAGCAATTCACTAAAGCTTTTCAAGAAATTTTCTTGTACTTAATAAAATAAATTGTTTCCACTGTATAAAAATTTAAATGCATTATACAAACTCTGATATATGTATGTAAGAAAAATTCATTTATGAATAATATTATGATTATTCTGTGATTCTGTGGCTGATTCTGTTTAAACTTTATAAACTGAACAACAATCCATCGTTTTGAACGTTTCTAGCTGGTTTAATTACCGACTAGAGGCGGTCAGAGCGGCGGGTCGTTACAAAAGTGGTATCGGAGCTTTGGTTTACTCAAAGCTCAGTTTATGATGTTTAATATGAATAGTTACTAGAACCACTTTAAAGAAAAATGTTTTTCAAATTTAAAGAAGTATGAAATTGTTTTCTTTAAAATGAAAAGTATTTTGAAAATTAGAATTATTTTGAAAATTCCCCTCTCTAAATTTAGGATTGTGATAGTTTCTCATTCGAAATTCATTATCGAATTATTGAGACTTATGAAAAATAAAATATAAGTGAAGTGAATTAATGAAATTGGTTTAAATTGGTTTGAATCAAATATTGTGAATATCTACAAAATAATAATTGTGAAATAAAATGGTATGTTAATTTGGTTATAACCAAGCGGATTATTGAACTATAACTTGAGAATTTGATTCTGAATTCTTTTGAAAATTAATTTCAAATGTTTTGAAGAACGATTTAGTGAATAAATGGATTATAAGTATTTAACTTATAATATGAACTTTTGGTATATAACTAAGTTATATAAATTGAATTGAATTGAATTAGTAAAGAAGATTTATAAATCGAAGTTTATAAATAGAAATGGAATTTGTAAAGATTGTTTATAAGTTTGAAATCAATTGAATTTGATAAGTAAATTGTTGTAGCTTATTAAAGGAATTATATCCACGATTTTGGATAGTGGATAACCCTTTAAAAATAAAAATAAGTTGTAGAAATGATGAAATTGGTTGACAAAGTATATTCACGATTTTGGACAGTGAATATATTATTGAATAAAACAGATATGTTTTAGGTAAAATGATTGAATAGTCCAACCTCTGCTAATAAGAATTGCAAATATTGATAGGAAACTTCGAAAACACCTAGTTTATTATAATGGCGAAAACCGAAGCACAAAAAGCAGCACGCCGTGAACGAAGAGCAATTGCTCGTAGAGAAGCAGAAGCGAGACGTGCGGAAATTGAAAGGAGATTTAGTGAAAGGCAAGCACCTGGTCCATATGATGAGGTTATTTGCTATCGATGTCATAAAAAGGGACATTATGCCATTAAGTGCCGAGTAAGGAGAAAGAAAAGGAATGTGGATGACCGGTTCGCTCGTCCTGAGATTGTGTGTTTTAAATGTCGGGAGAAAGGGCATTTTCTTAGTCATTGCCCTAAAGTGAAAAGGAAAAAGTGCGTACTCAATTTACCCGTCGATAGATTGACAATCTGCTACCATTGTTGTCAGTCTGGACATATAGCCAGAAACTGCACCGAAAGACAACAGGGAAAGCAAGCTATAGCCCGACCAGCTAGAGCGAAAAGTGCTAAGGTGATAGATAAGGAGGGAAACATCTCATATTTTTGCAATAACTGTAAGGATTGGGGACATGTGGATTTTGAATATGTTAATTCTCCTTTAACACAACATGAAATAGTGTCATCCGAAGATGAAAGTTTGGCAAAGATGCATACTATCGGACAAGAAGTCGTTAGTCCTTAATTATTCTGAATCTTAAACCAATCGATATATTTTGTAATACTATCCTTTGTAATCCACAATCTTTTGTGTACGTCTTTTAAAAGTATTAAGCTATGTAAAATTTTGTACGGAGGAAATATTTTAATGAAATAGCATCTTGGGAAGTGATATTATGGAAGGAAGTTTAATTGTTGATTTAACTGTATGAATCAAACTAGTTTGATGTGAAGTTTATATTTCAAGTTTAAAACTATTGCCTAAAATAGTTAATATGGAAATATAGATCTAAAGGAACCAATTCGATGAATAATTTACTAAAGAACTAGTTGATTATTTTTGAAATAGAAAGCAAATGTAAAGTTCAAATGAAATTTAGATTTCAAATTTGAAGTTGTCAACAGGATAATCCATTATAGGTTTAATAAATTCAGTGATGAATTTGAATTTAAACGTGCGGAAAATTGAATTAAGTGAAAAACTTAATATTGAAAAGTTTGAAATCGATTTAAAACTAATACTATGAAAAGTATGAAGAATTCAAACTATGAATTAAGTTGAAGTTGAAAATGTTAATAGTTTTAAAGATGTTTTAAAATGCATTAACTATCGAATACATAGATTTCAACATTCAATTGTTGAAATAGGCGTTTCGAGAAATAAGGAAATGGTGGACTATAACACTGTTGTTATAGTAAATGGTTTCCGGAAGGAAATGTTGTTTATAGTATTGGGATTTATATATCTATCTTAAATCCGAATCCCTATACTAGTGATTTTGAGTTGTCGTAACGATGTTTTACGCAACATTCGTTTTAACTCAAATAAATGTGTTTAAAAGAATGATTTCCTTAAAGAGTGAAATATATACTTAATTTTGATTCAAGTATATTGAATATTTTCCGAGTTGAAAATAAAAGAATTTGTGAATTACTTATTATTTAATAAGTATGGAAATGTTTTCCAATATGAAATGAAAGGTTTGAAATTTTATCTTTTAAAGATAAATTGAAAAAATGAGTATTTGAAATTAGTTTCAAATGGCTAGGTGTGAAAATTATATATCTTGTAAAGATATTATTTTGAGAAATGTGAACAATTAGTTCAACTTGGAAATTTTTCAAAAAGATTGAATCTTGAGTTAAAATTGAGTTTAACTTTGACACCAAAAACAATATAAGTTGAACTTTGAATTTTGGATAGTCGATTGGGATTGTATGTCTAACATTGTGAATTGATGACATAGCAGTTGATCTCTATTAAATATATATCTGTTGGTGGCGGAGAATTTATTCTTTTAGCTTAACACCCTTCTCTGAGACGTACGAGCTTAGAGGTTATATATCGATAGACATCAATTATGTGTTGAGAATTGACGATGTAACGTGAAATCCAAATCGAATGTGAAGTCGATAATGAATTGGATTGTGAATTAGGTTTGAGATAACCTTAAATTTTCAAATCGATTTAGAGGAAAATTTTAAACGTGATGAAAAATTTGGAATCCTCTATTTGTGGTGAATGTGAATTGAGTTTTCGTAACTTATATATGTGAATATAATCGAAAACTATCAGTTTGGAAAGTCATTATTATGAAAAGTCCTGTGTAGGTTTACATAGGTATGATATGTACGAAATGTGAAATGAAGTACTATATGTATATGACATATGTTTTCTAAAAACTGAGGATATGGAAATGTACCTTCCATTTATTATGTGTGAAGGTGATTGGAACTCGGTGGAGTGTCCATTGGAAATCGTAGCTACGTAGAATTCCATTAGTGGAATGTCCATTGGGACTGATATGATATCCCCCACGATGGATCATCGTGCTTGGGATTATGTGAATTGATGCTGGCGTAATTCGTGGGGCGGGATGCCTACAGTTACAAGCGATTCCACTGAGATAGTGACGCAACCGCCAAGTAAACTGCGATCTGGAAACCGAAGCGAAATTCGAGGGGCGTGATGCCTAAGGCCACGAGCGATTCTACTGAGATAGTAGCGTAACCGCCGTGTGGACGGCGATCTAAGGCGACAACCATGGCGAAATTCAAGAGTGATGAGAAATCTAAGGTTACAAGTGATTCTACTGAGATAGTAGCGTAACCGCCGGGTAAACTGTGATCCATGGGGGAACGTGCTTTCCATATCCATTTTTAAAATAATTTTAAAAAAAAGTATTTTCACTGGGAGTTGAAGCAAGTATGTTTAGTACTTGGAGATTTTTAGTCTTGCGCCTGGCCAGCGTATGCCTAATGTCTGTAAGAACGACGATGGACTTGTTAAACTTCGAGTTATCAAGTATTTTCAAAACTTTGAATAGAAAATCAATAATCTGAAATTAGAATTACATAATTCTAACTTAATGAATTAAGGAAGAAGATTTTTAAAAGTATCTTGAAAGTCCACAGTTTTGGATAAGATATATTATGCAAATATTTAGCATGAAAGATTTCAAGTTCAAAATATTTGAGTTTTGTAAGTCAAAAAAAATTGGTTAAAGACTTTTGTATCTTGATTATTGAAATCGATGAATAAAACTAGTGAGATAAAATAAGTGGAATGAATCCTATAATTATTTGCGAGTTTGAAACTTGGTAGAATTGTGTAGGATATAAATATCGGTGAGATTTTAGCAATCATTTTTCCTTACTTGTAATTTCGGGACGAAATTCTTTTAAGGAGGGAAGATTGTAACAACCCAGAATTTTTGGGCAATTTAATTTGTGAATATTTAACTTATTTTAAATATTTAAATGATGATTTGACTTGAATTTCAAATTATCATAATAAATTGGCGATTAAATTTTAGAATTTAATCTAGTGAAAAGTTGAATAGAATTTGAATTAGCTTTGAATTTGAATAATTGAATTGGTATTTAAAGTTTGAACAAATGACTTAGGAAAAAAATAATGTAAATACAAGAATTATTATTTAAATTTAAAAAGGATGGTTAGTTTTAAATAATATTTTCTTCTCTTTAAAATAAAAAGGAATAAATTTTAATCAATACAAAACAAATAAATAAATACACTTAGTTAAAGTTTTAACAACAAAATTAAACAAAAACAAAGTAAAAGAAAACAATTTACAAAACAAATTGAATTTATAATGAAAAAAAAATGAAATATATATATATATATATATATATAACATAAAATAAAATACACCTTACTTTGATCACCTACAAACGCGCCTTCCATCACGCCTTAACTCGTGCCTTTCATCACGCAAAATTCACGTCCCTCTTTCTCTTTTATACCCTACCTCCTTTTCCCCTTTTCCTCATCTCAAATCATCAGAAAAAAAAACAAAGAAAATAATGGCCGTCCTCGTTTCTCTTCGTTCTTCGATCCAAGATTAGGGCTTCGGCTTCAATTCGCTCGCGTGCTGCCCCAACTCGTTCGACAAAGGTGAGTGATTTATATCCCTCACATCTAATTCAATACCTATTGTCGATAGCTGATTTTTGGTTTCGATGTTGATTTTAAACTATTCAATATTCTCTGTCATCTCTGTTTCGAGTTTGATTTTCTCTGATTTTTGTTGGGCTTCGTCTCAACCATTCGATTTGTTCAGATGTTGATGATTTTGTGATTTAATTAAATTCGCATATGTTGATACTTATTGTTTCAACTATATGGTTTGGTGAAATTTTGAACTGTTTCGATATCGACTTCAACTTGATTTTTTTTTTTAATCAACAACTTCGAGTTTGGTAATTAGGTTGTTTTTGTTTCGTTGAATCTGCGTTATTAAGTGGCAGTGAGCAAACCACTTCTCTTAATCTTTTAACATGTTTTAGTATCCTGATGCTTATGAGTGGCCTTAAATCTGATATATATCTGTTGGTATGTGTTGTCTGAAATGACATTCATATTCACACCTCTCTGTAGCCTGAACAACACCCTAAATTTTTATGAAAATTTATATTTTAACTTGTAAACAGTTTAAGTTATAGTCCTTAAAGAAAAAAAAATTGTTAGAAATGATCAGATTCATGTTTTAAAACAATTTAATATAAGGTTAACTGGTCAAATCCCTGGAACCATAAACTGTCTGTGATGATCAATAAGTGAGTAACATAACAATTTTTAATGGTTTAAGTATATAACTCTGTGGCATGTTTATCTAGTTATTGCAAGTATATACATAAGTATATCTTTGTATATGTATAATTTTTTGGTTGCGTGCAGTTGCTATGTGTTTGAATGTTTTATTTGATTTTAGTTTCCAGGTTCAAAGTTTAATCTTGAATCATTCTTTTGATCAAATCCTCTGTTATGGATCAGGATTGATTATTATTCAAAGTTAAGTTTGTTTTCAACTGAAAACAAGATTGTAAACCTCAATCGAGATTTTAAGAAGATGTTTAAATCACCTCTGAAAGAGCACTACTGTAATTTTGCCTACTACAGGAAATCAAATAACAAATTGATAAATTCAATCTCTATAAAAAATCTAATTCCAGTTGATAACTTGAATGCTTACTGAATTTTATGATTTTAAAAACAAAAACGAAGATTTTAAATTTAGTAATTTGAGAGCAGTTTGTACTTGAAATAAAATTTCATTTTACCAATTTCAGATGATTGATCCAATAGTTACAGTTGATATTTGGGATGAAGCAAGTTTATGCATCTTTGCACATTTGGTTGCATTTGTACACTTGGCCGAAACTGGCCCTTGATGTTCATTTGAACTGTGCATTCATTGTTGCCATATCTTGGCTCCTCGCAGTTTTGTTGTTGTTTGAGTTTCACTGGACTTTGATTTTTGAACTGCGTATTTAGTTTTGGCTTTAGATTTGAAACATTTTTTTTAAGGCTCTGCCATTTTAAGTTGAAACTGCAGTTCCATTACCTCTGTGGCATACTGTGGCGTAGCTTCATATGTGTATATATATATTTACATATATATATGTGCATTCATGTTGTACATATATGACTGTTTGTCACACTGTTCCATATGTATGTGTTTTGTCTCCTGTGCTTAGCATACTAAACTATACTGGTTATTTGTGTATACTTGATGCCTTGATTTCATTGTGACTGAAAATAAAAAAAAAATAAAAAAAAATTGTGTTGGATCCTTGCTCTGTTGCCTCATTCTCGGTGGACTATCCAGTTCAGTTTGTTGGCATTGATATTTGAAGTGTTGCACTATAATCTAGTCTGGATACTTATTGGATCAGTCTTGAACTTGACTTTTGTGGTCATGTTGTGTTCTTATTTTGCACCTGAGTTGATTTTACAGTTGTGTTGAGGCAGCTTGCATATGAATTTGCTGTCTTGACCACTTGATTACATTTGGAATTGTTTTTTCGAATTCGCTTGAGTTGAATCCAGCTTGCAGCTCGGATTTGACCTTGTGCTGATTCCTATTTTTGACACTATAGTGGCAAGGCAGTGCATGCAAGCGTGAACTGCAGCCACGGAGTTGACATTTTAAATGTGGCGAGGCCGTATACGCGTGTGTGTACTGCAGCCAATCGATATTGATGTTTTAAATGATATTTCAATTGTTTAAAATTGATTTGATTTAAATTGATGATTTTGTTGTTAATTGCCGTTTTGGCAATTCTGTGGTTTTCTAAATTATCTTTGTTAATAATCCTTTCATCTATCTTCATTGATAATCTGAATCTACAGATTTGTTGTTTAACACTGTTAAGTGTTATATTTACCGTTATCCGATTTCTTGTTAAAGGGTCGGATAGGTAAATTATATTTGACTGTCATCTAATTGTTTGATTATTATTGCCTCTATGCACTAATAACTGAGTTTGAATTAGACTGACCTGTGTATTATTTTCTTTTGAATATAATACTCGGGTCAGACCGAGTACTTTTACAGCTTGAAGATTTTCAGGCCGCGAAGTTAGAGAGAGTTGGGGAAAGCACTTCACTAAAGCTTTTCAAGAAATTTTCTTGTACTTAATAAAATAAATTGTTTCCGCTGTATAAAAATTTAAATGCATTATACAAACTCTGATATATGTATGTAAGAAAAATTCATTTATGAATAATATTATGATTATTCTGTGATTCTGTGGCTGATTCTGTTTAAACTTTATAAACTGAACAACAATCCGTCATTTTGAACGTTTCTGGCTGGTTTAATTACCGACTAGAGGCGGTCAGAGCGGCGGGTCGTTACAGTTGACCACCAGCTGTCGAATAATAGCTAAATTGATATGATTTGAACTTAGGAGACTAGAGACATGGAGGAAGAAATTCGTCCAGCAAAAAGGAATAAGATGGAGGTTCTAAAAGGTTCTTAATATAATGGAGAAGGAGATGCTTAAATAGGTGATGGAAAAGAGAGAATTTAGGATCTTCTCTATTACTCTATCTCTTTTAATCATGGCCATCCATTTTTAAGCCCTCTAACCCATATCCTAGCAGTCCCTATACTCCATATTATAGCTGATCCAATCAGCCCATATGATGGGCCTTAAATGCATTTGATCCCAAATGAACATTTTGCATTCTAAATCTAATTTAAAATGCTTATCGAGATCGTATATCGATTATTGTTTTTATAACTTTTATATATACATTTAATATTCATTTATCAAATCAAAATCAAATCTATAAATAATATTTCATAAATATTACTTAATTTAATTAATTTATATTAATTATAAATTAATTAAATCATTTGGTCAACAAGAATTTATCGTTTCGGTTGTGTGACTCGTCGGGTATAAATTTGGTCAGCGATTAATATCAAACTATTCGAATATTAACATCCATATGTCACTTAACATATGGTGTGACATTTTGGCCAAATTTATTGCTTACTTGGCTTCTAAATCCAATTTTACTTTGTTAAGCAAAATCCAGTTGTGACTTTTATTTACACCAATCATTTTCATCAAAACTATATCACTTTGGACTTAGGGAATTTGGTAGTGGTCAGAATTCAAATATCTTCCACATTCAAATCTATAGTCCAAACACAAAGCCCTTGGTTGGATAATTAATTACTATTGGCCAAAATGCTCTGGCTAGAGATTTTGACTTTGAGTTGGCCGTGATAATAGCCTCATATAACTGAGGAGACGAATCCTTTCTTGAATAATGCTTCACTTTCAATACTTCCACTCGACCTAACTATAGTTACTTGATGGACGTCGTGTCATGATTTGACTATAATCAAATGGGAGCTTTCATATTGAAGATCGAGAGTATTCTTAAGTCAAGAGAATTGTATAAATTAGTCATGTTGATATTTTCTATTTGACTACAGTTTTATTAACCAACGGAAAAACTGCCGAGTGAATCATTCCATGGTTATCTAATAACTATCAATATGTAACTGTTTGGTGGCCCCCCGTAGTCATGAGTAATACACTGTCCAACATTTGGAGAGTGTTACGTAGTCTATTCTTAATGGATGTATCGATATTCCATCTCAATACATTTTGACTAGGAATATTTAAAATGATATATTTATTTATATTATCGTAAATTACACATGGATATGACACTTTGTAACCACTATCACAAAATATACCATTATGGATTTTCTATTAAATATAATTTAATTAAATTAATTAATCAATATAACACATTATATCAAGTATATAATAGAAAGAAAACACATTGTATTTTGAACAAGATTGGTTATCGAGTTAGATATATGTAACAAATTACATAACTGCCCCTATGGCATCCCCTGACTCTATCAACCTCCCACTTGCCCTTAGGGTTAGTTATGGAATCTTATTCCAAGTTCTCCAATCGGTTTCCTCAAAACCGATCGGGTCAGTCTCTTTTTGAACGGGTATACTAATATAATTTGATTGTTTACTCTGTCAATCTACTCTCTCCGACGTTGATAAACTACCTTTATCATGTGAAACAATTCAGAGTATATCTCTTAACTTACACTAAGTACTATGTTTATGAACTATATCATGACATTGTTAACATATAACGATGTTAAGAGATTCTCAATATTTGGAATCACCTTTTTTTCATCGCGGCGCTATTCAGGGCGATGTACTTAGTCTTATTCATCGAATCGGCCACACTCTTTCATTTGGAACATTTCCATCTTAAATTGAATTTATTATTGATATATTATACTCAATATCACTTATGAAAGTTTGAGTCTAAACACTCCATACATAAGGAGTTTGTTGTTTCTGTAAACAATTCTCTAGTATTTCGTAAATACACAAGAACATCTCAAACAACCATTTAGCGATATCTATTTGAATTTGATATTTGCTTCATGTATCAAATACATAAAAAAATCACGATATCATGGAAAACATAACATATATGATAATTCCTATTACCAATGCATAAGGAATCCATCTTACATGTTTCGCATTAAACATTTTAATAAGGTGTCCTTGCATATCATTTGGGACTTTCTCAATATCTTTTATACTTATTATAAAAGACATTACTTACAAATCCAGTGTCGAGTATTAAAATAGGTAAAGCTAATTTTTGCACAAGTACATTGTTAACAATCAACTGTGTGTTGTTTACATAGGGTTTATAAATATCAATGTACCTTTTAATGTTCTTTCTTATGAACACACATTTCATTTGCATTTTGATTGATAATCAAATTATTTGATATTTCTATTAAAACTCTTGTTCAATTTTGTTTCTTTATGAACGATACTTTTATATTCGTTTTCGTATCATATTCGAAAACTCATAAACTCAATATCACTCTCACTGACTTTGAGGCATTTTTGTGAGTGAATCCGAACCAATTTGAGCACATCGGTGAATCTGTTTCATCATTTTCAAAAATTGAAGTTCATGATATTATTTTTATCAACATGACACACAATATTACAATTGCATTTGTCTTTCTCTAAAGACACATTTGCGGCTAATGGATCATATTCCTTTAGGTACAACAATCAAATAATATATTTGATAATGTACTTTAATTTATTTCGGATCTGTGCATCGTACCATATCATAGGGTCAATACTCTTAATTTTTTAATTAAACAACCTAGGATTATTTATTCTTAACATTGACAAGAAACTCACAGTTTCTCTTTAACATACAAGTACACTTATTATATATTCTAATATATTTGTATTTATTTAGGTTCGATCAATTTCATTTCGTCCCTTGCAATCAATTTTATCACAAGATCGTATCCAAATTCATTTCCTACCAATAATTTCTTAAATAAATTCCTTCACTATGAAGTTGGTATTTCTTTAAAGTTGTTTCTCAGTGCAATAGAACGAACATTCATAAACATTTTATGAATTGCCTTGTATAAAACTGATATATTTGTGTTCACAACACAATTAATCGTGTCTATTAATATAAGATTTGTGTTCATGATATATTTGCAGCTAATTATATTTTTGTTTACAACATAAATTAGTCATCCATAACTATCATTACCAAAATTCTCTTGGGACGATTCATATAAGATCTCTTACGTATAATTATTACATGCAGTCTTTTGACTAGCACAACCTTATCTTATATGGTTTTGCAAACTATTCTTTGGATGATATTAATTTCAATCTTATGCACTATTCTTAAGCACACGACCTTATTGAACGAAGTTAATTCAACATCACTCACAATTAATCGCACTTTGTCCAAAAGAGTTCGATTACTCCTTATCGATACATCATTCTGTATCATAGGATGGGGTGACTTTTGAGGTTGAATCTTTATACATCATTCTGTATCATAGGGAGGAGTGACTTTTGTGGTTGAATCTTTATTCATTTTAGGTACGTTCAGAACTCTTTTCAATATACTCATCTATTTGATCAAATCGAAGCATTTCCATCGAATGTTATTTTGTTTACTTCCATTTTATATTTTATGAGCTTATCATAGACTTAAACATGCGTATCAAATATACATGTCCATGTTCATGATAACTCATCGGTGAATGTAATGAAGTGTATGAAATCATTACGGTATTTATAGACTTACGATTTCATACATTTATATGTATCAATTCGATGAGTTCATCAACTATTGTGATGCTACCACTAAATGGGTGCATAGCCTTTAAATGTTTGAGATATAATTAACATGCATCATATGATTCAAAATCACATAATAAAATTATTTCTCGAAACTACGGCTCAGTCTATAATTCCAAAATAATTTTAGATACTTTAGTATTTTCTAATGCATCACTTTTGTAGCGAAAATAAATACCACATTTTAGTTTTTTTTATAGCAAAGCTAGCCGGCTTTATAGTTGGTCCTGCCACTGTAAACTAATGGGAAAACATGTGTTCTGCACATGTACAGAACAACTAAAGGGCAGAAAGGCCCAAAAGAAAATAATAGATTGCATAGGAGCAGGACAAAGGCACCTAATCTACTATAACAACATGATTAATCTCCCTCAAAAGAGGAAGAACAACCACGGCCAACATCCGAAGATGGACCAATAACATGAGAAAAATCTGAGAAGAGAGCAGCCGGACGTGGATCATAACCTTTTGAGCCAGGAGAGTAAACAAATTTCATATCCCATGTGACATCATAAGACTTACTTTTGTTCTCCTCGCCAATCTCACCAACCCTAGTGAGGCATAAACCATCTCTCTCAATATGGTAGATAAGAAAATGACTCTCGCCCTCAATATCACTGGTAAATGAATAAAATGTGTCATTCTCAGGCGAATATCTCATATCAGAAGAAGCGTGAACCCAAGCACGTTCGTCAAAATTCCAGGATATTGTATCAGACGTAGTAACAGAAGGAACCACCTCCTGGGCTGATGGTGGGGAATTAACAGATGGAGCTACCCAAACTGGTTCAACAACAGGAGGATCCACAAATGGGAACTTCCGGAGCATCAACTAAGGGGACTACAGGAGCAACCTTCAGAACCCACTTCCGGATGGGAGGACAAGGAAGAGAAATTCGGCTAGTTAGGGGAACAAAGCAACTGCCGATCTGGAACATATATCCGAAAGATGCCCAAAGGTCTGATAAGACGTGCATATCTCAGGTTTCCAACTATAGCAAACTCTGACCTCGGCAAATTGGCTCTCATCTAATCTGACCTTTAAAACCGAAGGTAAAGGTTTTTCAGGATTAATCTTGATCAAAGCTTTGGCACAGACTAATTTCTTTCTAGCCATAGTGTTTGCATCATACCATATCACCTTACCCACTAGACCAACTAGCCAGTCAATTCCGATAAGAGGTTGATGAACAAATGGAATGTAAGAAAAGTGGCCTAGACAATAATAGATAAAACTTGGTCTTTCGCTCGATACATAGATGGACTCCAAGTTGTGGTAATGAACTATAAGAATTGGGTCAGCCTCTAGTATACGGTGTCTTTAATCACTACGCGAGAATTTAAAATAGTACATTTCATTATCAAAGTGTACACTCAAACCCCCTAGGCTTCCACACCTGGTTGCATCTTGTCTTAACTAAATGATATGGTCGATTGGTGTCCAAAAAAACCCACCAAGTGCTCTTTTCAAAATTCCATGCCGGCCTCAATAACTTCCTTGGGTGGGATCAGCACACCCTCAATCTCAACTATATCAAACGACGAGGAGAGTGCTTACCGGCATTATTAGGTAGCTTAGAAAACAAAGATGTCCACTTAGTAGCAGGCCGAGGCAGGGGAGGATCCAATGGATCAACGTGTGTAGCAGTAGACAAAGGAATGTTGCATTCGACATTTCTACAAGCATCTGGTGTGCAAACCATAAATAACCCATTTACAGCATTGTTGAGCACAACAGCATCATCCATTGACGCACGGTCATCATTAACCACATCACCAACAGCCACAAGATCAAGTTCGATCTGCCTTATCTCGGGTTCACCCATTATAGAATCAAAACTCAATCCAATAGAAGTTTGGGTCCAAGATTTATTACCTTCATTTGATAGTAACAGTGATAAGGGATTCGAACCTAGATTTCTGTCAAGCATTACATGACTACCATGTAGCAGAGACCTTAAATCGTGAAGAAGGTTTGACATCGGCTTGTCACGAGCAGCTATCGCGACAGGTTCGCTAATAGAAATCAGGGTGGAGTAGCAATCAACGGCAGCAGCCGTGCTAATTGAGGGAGCAGATCCACCATCTAGATCAATGAAGGTGGACAGAGCAAGCTTCTGCTTCGACATAGGAATAGAGCGGAAGAAAAATGCGGAAAAGAAAGTCAGATGCCGAAGAAAAAACAAATGAAAACACTCACCAGTGGAAAAAAATAGCAAGTCGCCATTTTAAGCATTCTTTGTTCCAAGTGGTATTGAAGAAGAGTCGTTTTATTTATGAATGTTAATAATATTCACATTGAAATATAACCATGTCTATTTTTCAGTCGATACGGAAAAATAATCATTATTTCATAAATATTTCATGGTACGTTTTACTAAAACAATTTTTGGTAACTTGATGCAATCAATAAGTGCTATATGGAATGCTCCCACTATTTCCACCAATACTATAATATCGTACTAAATCCGAAAGTCCATCATTCACTTAATATAGATTATTTATTTCATATACTGCAACTAATTTACAGTGGAGGTTCTTTGTCAAATATCTTGAACTCAAAGAAATAAATCAAATAGAAAACAATGTTCTATATAAAAATGCATTTCGGAATTGAAATCATATTTCTTATTCTAATGTTAAGTATCAATTATTATTATTACAATTATCGTTTTCGATATTTCTTTATGAAGCAGAAGTGACTATTCATTCACTTCATCCTAATTATAACTTAAATTACATTTACTCTTGTACACTCTTTTTCTTTCTAAATGGTCGAATCGTTCAAAAGAATACCCATACCACAACATCATAACGACCTCTTTACAAAAATGCATTTGATCTTCCTTAACATTTAAGGACATAAAATATGATGCACTTTGCATAAACTAATCAAACTGACTTTTCAGCGATCGAGTTCTTAGAACTATCTTTTAGTTTTGGTCTAATGTTACATTTAACACAATAGATCTTTATTGTAATTAATCAAATTGAATATTCGATCTTATATTATTTGTTTGCTTCAAATAAACTAATTTCATCAAAGTATCATGCATTATGAACCATGACCATTCCCCATATAACTTTCATGTGCGATAGTATATGGATCAAATATCCATAGTCTTGTATTGCTTTTAGAGTTTGAAACTCATAGAATGCAATATACGGTCTTGACTAAATAAATATGTAAATAATCAAATTGTAAATGCATTTTGTAGTTGTAAAATCAAGCACTTGCATGGGTATTGAAACATTAATATGCAAGATGCATTGTATAGTAAGTACATATTATATTACTATTTGTCATTCTTCAAATCAGTGCATTTTTATATCTTAACTGACAAACGTTTTATAAATCGTATTAAATGCAGAAAGTTATCAATGTATATTATTATAACATTATATAGCATATGTTCTTACAATATGAGAATGGTTAAATGTTATCGTTTCATTTTATAAAAAGCCTCTCAGTGGTCTTTTATATTTCACCAAACCCTAAGTTGAAGCATAGAAGTCTTTCGAATTCACTAGTGGGTGTTAGAACTCGTCCGTCTTGGAATTCTGACATTAAGTTTGCTCAACAAGTCGTAGCTCCGCATATGACGGATAACTCTTTATCGGTTGTATCGTATCCAACTCCTAACCCTTGGTACATTGTCCTAATTTCACTTCGACCTTGAGTTTTCTCAATAATTCAAAATAAATTTATTCACTCGTACTTACCATATCGCGACGGTCTAAGTATAATATGTATACCTTGAGTTTACTCAACAAATTCATATAGTTATCTTATCTCGTCTATTCAGTATATTAAAAATATTACACAAAAAATCACTATCTTGAGTTTGCTTAACAACTAAGGAGTATGTAAGTTATATATATATATATGGTAAAGGACAACATTATATCAAAGATTCATAATCTTCAATATATTATATTGGATGATATCGACTTATAGAATAACGTATTTCTCATGAAATACCCTTGTGACTCAAGTGTCCGACACATCGAAAATCATGATACACACACACACACACACACACACACACACACACGTATGTATTTATTCCTTAAGCATGTTTAGGGTTTCTTAATGTTACACCTTTAATTTATACATTGATATTATATAAGTTTTATTATTATATAAGTTTTATATTTTATATTGGCCATATAATAGTCTTGTGCATAGTATTATATTAATTAAGTATTATTTAATTAATTTTAATCGATTAACATTTTAATGAATTTTATATTATCCTAATATAACTTTTATATAAATATTTATTATATACTATAACCTTATAGTGTAACATATATATCTCATATATGTAAAAAAATTCTTTAATTAATAAACCTTTTATTTATTTATTTATTTAACCTTTAATTTATTTATTTTATTAACCTTTAATTAATTTATTTAATTAAATAATTTTAATTTCAAAAAATCATATATTATACGTACATGTATACTTATGATATCTTAAACATTTTAAACTATCATAACTTATATCAGACATATATAATACATGTATACATTTTTTATTAATTAACTTAATTTATTTATTTTATTAATCTTATTAATAAATTTAAATTTTCGAAATTAATTCATATTATATTTGTAACGACCCACTATTTTGAACCATTCAAATCGACAATAATCCATACATGTCAGACTTGAATTGCTCAAAACAATAGATTGTTAATTTATAATTGGGAAAACTTAGAATATATAGTAAATAAATCAATCACTAAATCACAGCACGGAGTTTTACAACAATAAGCTGCAGAATAGATAAATAATAGTTCATGAATCTACTACAGGAACAACAGAGTCCAAAACTAAATATAATAGAAATCCAAATACATAGAAGTCTCTAATACAAAAGCAAATGACAAGTCTGAACATAAATAACTGGAAATAACTGAAAACCTGAATAGATAAAGCTAGATCTCCGAGCAAAGCTCCAAGCTCTAAAGGTGAGTCTCAAATGTGGTGACACTCGGGCTTACCCGAGCATAAAGCAAACATAAAACACTCGAGTCATGCTTAACATTCTTATGCAAGTAAATCAACTCAAGTGAAATGCAATATAACTCAAAGGATGTTTGGGATTCCATCTTTTAAGGATCCGTGGGACTATCTACATACAAAGTATAATATGCAACATAGATAATGTCTACAGTAAAGTAAAATATCAAAATAGTGTTAAGGCGTTACCCATATCCTCCTTGACACATTTTTATATGAATATCGTAGTCTATACAGATACTGTAAGCCCCACCAAACTAGTGGGATACTCAGGAAGCACTACATAGGTACGATACAAACCAAACTCGTAATGGGTGCGATAAGGTATGACAAGGCATGCGAGGCAATGCCCAAGGTAGGATACTACCGTTTTGCACTCGTGGACTGGTGGTGATGAATAGCAACTACCACCACCCACCTTGAGACACACTCCTAATCAAAGGTGTGCACACCATAATCAATCACAAAATTAATAGATATGGTTTCGAAGAAATGTGCCCGATAGGGGGAGCGACCCCACTTGGCCAAGTATAGCTCGTATTTTAGCCATATCAAGTTGACTCGAGGGAGTTAGGGCTACGTTCATACCTCATACACACGTTCGCCAAACCATCCTACTTCATTTTGGATTCTCCACCACATACACAATTGTTAAAGTGGTTTTCGATATTGGCAGAGAGTATGACAATATCCGATCCCGATCTCTTTAACAACAAAACCCTTATTTCATACCGTGGTCATTTTATAAAATCTGCTTTTATAAATATTTAAATAAAATCAAAATCACAAATAAAATTAAAAATTAAATATTCAACTTCAAATTATATTTTATTTTGAAAGCAATTACTTAACCACTTTTTATAAACATTTAACTAAAATCTTAAATTTTAAATTTAAATCAAAATTAAATATTCAATTTCAATTTTATTTAAATTTGAAAATATTCATTTGATCACCTTTAATCAAAATCAAGTTATAAAACTCATATCTTTAGAATCTCAGAATCAATAAGTTTAAATCAATTCTTTATTTTGACGTAAATATTTATAACAAATAAAATTATAAATCAATTTCAATTTATCTTCCCAACCTCAATTTATTAAAGTTATTACAAAGTCTATTTCCAAAATATTGATATAAATTTTAAATAAATATTTTAACATATTTTATACATATTAGTTAAACTATTTTTTATTAAATTGAATTAAATTAAACCTTATTATTGAATCTATTTATAATATTATTTTATATATTAAAAATAATAAAATTATAAGTAAAATATTAAAATTTACATTTTTCAAAACCTAACTTATAAATTTAAAATTTCCAAACATACAAATTAAAAATCTTAAATTTACACATATATTAAATAAAATCTATATATTATATTTAAAAAAATCAATATTTATCAAAACACATATTTAAAATTTCTAGAAATCATTTAAAAATAGACCAACGGTGTCCGTATATAATTTTCTAACCTATGGTCAAGTGATAAGGATATTTATTATTTCAATCCGCAATAATTTACTATTTTACGGGTATATACCATTTCAACCCGCAATCTGAAAATTCAAATCATAAAATCGCTTGGGTTTATCATTTCAACCCATAAAGCTTTTTCCTAATCTATAATATTGTTCGGGTATGTATCATTTCAACCAGTAAGGATTTCCTAAAACAAAGAGAACTTGCAAAGTGAGAACAAATAAAATAATAACATAATAATTACAAGCATATAATCATCATCAACGATTTAAATATAGTTTATTACAACATGTTGTGGTGTTATATGTCAAATTTACATAGGTAATCAATTTTAAATATTGACATATCATATTCAAAAATCAAATAACTAATCAATTTAAATTTAACAACATATTTCAATTGCCATTTCATGTGAATATAAATTTAATAAACAAACGAATGTTTATCGTGAGTGATCGCCCACCTTTCGAAGCTAATGAAAACAATGGAAATGAGATGCAATGAACCCGCATACGCACACGATACGTCAAGGAGTTGCGATAAGCACAAAAAAAATTTAAGCGATAGGATTTAAAATTTGAAATATATATAAGTGAACTTATATATGTATATAGACTTAGATCAAAGGAAAACATATATATATATATATATATATATATATATATACACACTTATGAGATAATTTCTCTGTCCACAATTATATACATATGCCACATATATGCAATAACACATATAAGCTTAGATATATTTTTTCATATAAAGAGGAGAAGGCTCGGGTTGCTTCAGTGCAAAGAAAAGGTGGCTGCTAGGTTGCCGAAGCTTGTTAGGGTGTGCTGGCGGCCAAGGCAGTGGGTTGCAAGGGGTGTGGCAATCTCAAGAAGGTTGTGGCTGTCAGGGATGGAGGCGACAGGATATTGGCTTCGGTGAGGAGCTTTGGCTGCTTGGTCGAGCATAGGGGAGGAAGGGAAATGGGCGGAAAGCGTGCTGTCACATGGATAGGTGGAGTCAGAGGTCAGCTTGAGGCTGGGTGATCGGAGCAGTGCAAGGCATGGCTGGAGATGGGTTTTCTCGTTGAAGTGTGAGATCGGGCGGTGGGTTTTGGAACAAGCAAGGGTGGACGGTGATGGGTTGGTCGAGGTGCAGTCGGAGGGAAGAGGCGCATGGCGATGGAGGATTGGAGACGATCGAAACTATGATGGTCGGTGTGTGAATGGAAATTGAAAGGCACGAAGCAAGGAGGGTAATAGTTTTATCTGGCACGAAGACGAGCAGAGGAGAAATGCAGATTTTTCACAAAGAAAATATATATATGCTTACCTCTGCTCATTTTTTTAAACGAATTGAAAAGAGGTAAATGGAAAGGACGAAAGCTATATATATTTAACTAATAGGAATAGAAAAGGGCAAGCACAAATTCAAGGAATATAAATGTTTAAGGCTATTTGATTTCAACCGGTAGATAATGGAAAGACACAACGAAACCAAAAAGGTTCAAAACAGGTACCGGTACGGATAACCGTTTCGTAGATTTTGCCGCGTACCGAAAATCGAAATGCATGAATGAATATACTGTGGAGATTAGCACGACGAGACGAATTGAATGGTACAAAGATATTATAGTTATGACCATCCCATCAAAACTCGATATTCGCTGCCAAACTACTGCTGATTCGCTGAAAATAAGATAAACAGGGCTATAGCAGTCCAAATTTGACGAAACGAAAGAAGACGTCTCACTTAGAAAACGATTTACATTTTTATTATATAAAAATATTCGAATTTCAAAAATATTTATTTCCTATCAAACTAACTGATTTTAAATTTTAAATTTGAAATTTCACAAACAAACAAACTTTCATATTTTTCAATAAAAATTTGCCACTTGCTGTACTAAATAAACATATTCCAAATATCATATTTTCATTGCAAAATTCTATTGTTTATTTTCATGAAAAAAAATAGTTAATTACATTATTTAAAATCATTAAAATTAACGGGTCGTTACTATATTTCAATCATTTTGAAAATTTGTATTATATTATAACTTTTATAGTACATGTATATCATATTTTAAATTTAAAATCTTATAGTTTTAATTTTCAAACATTTTTGAAAATTATCCCAATGCCAAATTTAAATAGGGCATTTTCTATCAGGGACAACGTGGGCTGTGAGCTTAACAGTTAACCTTAATATGATTAATTTAGACCGTGTAGGTTATTAGGTGATACCATTGTTAGAACTGAGCCAGCCCGCAACGGAAGTTATGTGTGAATTTCAATTTTTTTCTTCTATTGGATCTTTATTGGGCCTATGAAGTCTAATTTATTTAGAACATCTCTAAATTTCATTTAGATTACATCTTTTATTTTATTTAAATTTATAAAATTTATAATTTTACTTTATTTATGTTATGATACACACATACAAACATATATATACACATACATACATACGTACATATATATATATATATATTTGTGCGAGTGTGTATCATATACACATGTATATATGTGTGCATGTGTAACATATCAACCCGTGCAATGTATAACATGCCCGTGTATAGATGATAGGATTATATCACAACAGATACATTAGCTCATCCAATATGCAAATATATATTGTCCAAATATATGTATGTATATATACTATTACTTATATATAAATATTATATATATATGTATTATGTTTCGTTTAAACAATTTTATTTAAGAATATAACTATGTTTATATATTTATGTATATTTATATATATATATATATAATCATATGAATAAAATATAAATATTATATATACATATTATATAATAGATTTATTTAAATATAAATAAATTATTTATAAATACTAAGAATATTTTTTCTTTTTTCATTTTATAAAACCATGAGTGATATATACATATACGTACATTCATACACACACACATATATTGAGAATTTTTTTCAATTCTCTTTTAATGGCGACCGCTATTTTCTTTGGCGATGGACTTTCTTTGCTTCTTCTTATATCGCCCATACATCTCTTACCTCTCTTCATGTCGTGCCTCTCCCCTAAGCCTACGTCTCTTATATCTCTAAAGGAGCTTTCCTTGACTAGATCCGGTCGAGTTTTCTTCGGTGTGGTTATTGTTCCGACCAAGCCTAGTCGTTCTCGATCATCATTGGTTGAACCAATTGTTGTTGTCCTGCCTTTGTTAACCTCGCATGTTGATGTGATGCTTTCACCTAGTTCTGGTGTTTTTGAGCATTCGAACCCAATTGTGGAAATTGCAGCATCCCTATCAACTTTTTACTCATCGCGTTTGCCTATCTCTGGTCTGAATATGGTTGGAGCGACTGGTAAGCCTGTATCTCCTTTATTTGATGTTGTTGATCTCAGTGGTGATGGGTTATGGTGTGATACTGGTGTTTGTGATGTTGTTTCGGGTTCGTGTGGAGAAGGTTGTTAGTGTGATTGGGTTATTGGTTCAAATGTTATTATCTGCGCTTCTGGTATTAGTGATGTTGATATCTATAGTGTTGGAGTTGTTGTGGGAGTCACGAACGCTAATTTTGTCATTCTAGAGGAGTGCCTGGTAGATGCTTGCTTAAATGTGTCTTCCAGGCCTGCAATTGATGTTCGGCAAAATGTTAAATCCTGCCTACATCTATCACCCATCAGTTGTCCGCTGATGCTCCTCGGCACAAGTGGACATCATTGTTAAAGTCCTGGCCCAAAAATGTAGGTATTTTCACTCCTACCACTTTCAACTCAGCAGAAATTGATGGTGTTAATGTTATAACTACCGAAGTGATTTAAAAGGGTGTGAACTATTGGTCCAATCACTTAGCCGGATTTTTCTTGGACTAATCCTTTTCTTATAAAGATGTTCGTGATCAATGCAAATGAGTCTGGAGATAGAAAGGTGGCATCCAAGTTCAATATTTCAACACTATGTTCTACTTTAAACTCTCTAACAAGGAAGGCAAACTTAGAGATCTAAATGCCAACCCGATAGTCATTGAGGAGAAACCATTCATTGTCACTCCATGGAGTCTTGGGGTGGACAAAGCAAGGCAACATGTTATCTCTATTCTGGTATGGGCTATTTTTACACACATTCCGTTTGTCTTACAACCCTTGATTGGTTTGAATTGGCAAGCTAGTCTTATAAGTGAGCTCAAATGTTTTGATACTGGTACGAAGGCCCGTAAGAGTTTGCGATATGCTAAAGCCTGATTGAAATCTCTCCAATTAAGCCATTACCATCAAAGTTGAAAGTTAGACTTGCCAAAGGTATCGAGGTGGAAGTCGATGTTCGGTACAGTTGGAAACCGGATATATGAACGTCATGTCAGTCATTTGGACATACAGTAGAAACGTGTTTGGCTAGACACATCTCTGCTTCACAACCTCTTATCATCAAATTCCTCTACATAGGTCAGTTTTGAAGTGGGTTCCTAAGATTAGGAATCCTACTCCTTCCACTGATCATGTTACTATTCCTAAGGTGGAGGTAACCACTACACCTCTGACTGTCCAGTGACTGATGTTATGTGCGACTCTCCTCCCTTTGACGAGGTTATATCCTGGGATTTTGTTGAGCATTCATGGATTCATAATGATTCATAAATGAGATACAATCTGGTGACTAAAACCTATCATATGTTCGTTGGCAAAGAAGGGGAATCTAGGCGTCTTATATATCACATAGAGGAGGAGAGTCTGCATCCTGAGTACTAAAGGCAGTGGCGGAATACTCAATAAAAATTTACTGAAGGATAAATCCTGGGGTAGGATATACCTCTATTGCAAGGACTCGGTGTTTTTCGTTCCTAACCTAGCATCTTTATTCTTTGAGTATTTGCATGTTTTAGGTCCTAGCACTGGCATTGTAGTCAGTGATGTTATAGGGGATTAGTGGTCCTCTTTTGTTAATAGTTTAAACCCTTTTGTCTAAATTCCTATGCTTTTATTTGTTGTATTAGCTATTCTGCAGCATATTCCGAACATCTGTTCTTTAACTAACTGAGTAATAAAAGTGGGCGACACACATAAAACGCTAGCTAACCTTGATTAAAATATATTTTTTAAACAAATTAAATATACAAAATATATGCATAATACATACATACATACATACATACATACATATGCATACAAATTAATAAAATACTCAAAATAATTTTTTTAAAGGTCTGGGTTTTGCGCAAAGCTCAGTAACATAATTTTTTTTGATTTTGAAATACATTTTAGTTAAATATACGTTTGAAACTTAATATAATATTAATTTAAAATATTTTCAAAATTTAAATTTCCAGTAGATCCTAAATGATATTTTATGCTTTGAATTTTTTTTCCAATTTTTTCAGTTTAAAATAATTTTAAAATGATTTTTCTTTTTCGGTCGAAAATTGAATATTAATTCAAAAAGTTTTGAAATGTTGTTTTTTAAATTTTTGCCGAGAGCTTCTTTACTATTAATATTAATTTATAAAATATAAATTATAATTTGTTTGTGTATTAATTTGATTTAAATAATAATAAAATATTTATAAAATTATTTTGTCACTATCCAAAATTACCATAGCTTTAATTCTTTACATATAAAATTTTATGACTATTTTTTTATTAAAGTATGATGTTGCAATTAATTGTAAACTCTATATATGTAATTATATAATGTATATTAATTTAATAAAATATAAAATTATATTTTTTATTCGATGCCATACCGACGTAATGTATAACTAATTAAAAAAATAATTATTTTTGAGTATATATATGCATACACTCAAACAACTTTGTCACAATGTTACTTGCATATCAGAATCATTAGCTAACTAACAATATATAAATATATACATATATAATAAAACATTATAATTGAGAATTAATAATTATATTTTGATTAGAAATATACCTTAATCCCAATGCATTGAAGTACACTTTGAAAATATGATTTCTGCCCCTTGAAACTATTGCCGGTTCAACAAAGAGCCAGTTTTGAATCGTTGATCACCAACTATGAGATAACTGCTAAACTTATTTGATTTGAACTTAGAAGACTAGACAGATGGAGGAAGAAAGTTGGCTAGTAAAATGGAATAAGATGGCGGCTCTAAAAGGTTTATAATCAAATGGAGAAGGAGACGCTTAAATAGAGAATGTAAAGGAGAGAATTTAGGATCTCACCATCTACTCTATCTTCTTTAATCATAGCCATCCATTTTTAAGCCTTCTAACCCATATCCAAGCCGTCCCTATACTCCATGTTGCAGCTGATCCTATCAGCCCAGATGATGAAACTTAAACCCATTTGAGCCCAAATGAATATTTTGGATTTTAAATCTAATTTAAAACACTTCTCAATATCGTATATCGATTAATGTTTTTATAACTTTTATAAATACATTAATATTCATTTGCCAAATCAAAATAAAATATATAAATAATATTTAATTTAATTAATTTATAAAAATTGTTAATTAATTAAATCATTTGTCAATGAAGAATTCATCATTTCGTTTATGTGACTCGTTAGGTGTAAATTTGATTAGTGATTAATATCGAACTTTTTCAATATTAACATTCGCATGTCACTTAATAGGCAGTGCTACAGTTTTGGCCAAATATATCACTGACTTGATTTTGGTAAATCCTATTATACTATATTAAGCGTAACCCGGTTGTTACTTTTACTTACAATAATTCTCTTCGTTAGAACTATATCACTTTGAACATATGAAATTTAGTAATGGTCAAAATTCCAATATCAACCATATTCAACTCTATAGTCCAAACACAAAATCCTTGATTGGATAATAACAGTTATTATTAACCTAAATGCTCTAGCCAGAGACTTTGACTTTGAGTTGACCATGATGTTAAACCTATAATTGGGAAGACGAATCCTCTTTTGAATAGTGCTTCATTTCCGATACTTCCACTCGATACAACTATAGTCACTCGATGGACATTGCGAAATGATTTTACTATCATCAAAGCAGAGCTTTTCATTGAAGATCGACAGTATTCTCAAATCGAGGAACTATATAAATTAGTCACATCGATATTTTATGTTTGACCTCAGTTATATTAAATGATAAAAACTATTGAGTGGGTTATTCCATAATTATCCAATAACTATCACTACGTAATCCCTTGGTGTCCCGAGGAGCCATGAGTATACCCTGCCCAACATTTGGACAGCGTTACATACTCTAGTCTCAATGGATGTATCGATATCCAATATCGATACATCTTGAGTAGGAATATTTAAATGATATTTTTAGTGTGATAATTTACTCACTGTTACAGCACATTGTAATTACTATCATAAAATAGATCATTTATTGATTTTCTATTGAATATACTTTTAATTAAATTAATTAATTGATATAACAATTATACCAAATATATAATAGAAAGAATACACTTTTTATTTTAAACAAGATTGGTTATCGAGTTACATATATGTAACAAATTACATAATTGTTCCTAGGGCGTACCCCTAACTCTATCAGGCAATACATTGATCCTGAAATTTAGAAACTTCTCTTTTTGTGTCATTCTTGATTTTACTCTACGCTTTTAAGCTTTTGTTTTATTTCCTTCTGTTTTTCGATAAAAAAATACATCGGGGTTACCTCACATTCCAAACTCCAACCATCCTTGAATACTTCTCTATAATCTTCAAAGAGATGCCAGTGATTTATACATTTAAACAGTTTGGTGCTGTTGATAAATTGTTGAAACAAAGAAACATATATAGGGGTGTGATCACTAACATTTGGCGGTAAGAATTTAGCTATCGTATTTGGAAAAACTTTTAGACATTCGATGTTCACAAACACTCTATCTATTTTATACATAATTTTCCTTTCCGGACATAACCACCAAGTGAACTTAAACCCTCCTACTTGCAGCTTATTCACTCCAACCCTTGCTACCCATGATTTAAGTTCCATCAATTTGTTGAATAGGATTATGTTTCCACCACTTCTATCACTTGCCTCTCTAATGCAATTAAAGTCTCCTAATCTAATCCATGATTTAATAATACACTTAGCACCACCTCTAAATTATACCACAATCTTGCTCTAAGACTTTCAAAATTTTGTGCATGCACAAACGAGCAACTATAGTGAGCTCCTCCTGTATATTATATAGTTCCAATGATATATGCTAGTCACTCATGCTCACTATATTGAATCTCCAAATTTCTCAGTCCACACTGACCAATATACAGCATTTGTAGTAACAAAGATACATTACTAATGATTTCCCACTTACTTCCCAATTTTCTTCTCAACTGTTCTATTTCGTGATATTTTAACTTATTTTCTAGAATACTTGCATACCTAACTCTATACATTCTCATAAGTTCCTTAACTTCAACAAGTTTATTCAGGTTATGAAAACCCCTCATGTTGCAACTAATTATTGTGATTATTTGTACTTACTGGTGGTTCATAACACTCTTCCCTATGTTATAGACCGTTTACACTCTCCCATAACCTCTTTATCATATCATCCCATTTTGAATTTCGTTTCACAAGAAATTCCTTCTTAACTGTTTCAAATTTGTTCTCCAGTTTCTTCTTGGCAGAGCTCTTAGGTGCCTCAAGTTGCTTAGTCGTAAGATTATCATCATATTGGTCAGTCAAAATCATCTTGCAACCATCCTCAAATTGCTCCTTCCCTTCGGGTTTGGTTCCGTTTCATGCAAAAGAACATATATCCCTATTATTATCACTTTTAACATTACAAAAGGAAGGGATAGAGAGGGAGTCAGGAAACTTGGGACCCATCGATGGGGCACGAACTTTCGATGATGAAACATGACACCTAAGTAATGAAATTAGAGTTGTTGGTGACTGATTCTTCGACTATACTGGCTCCATGGCTTCCTTTGAGTTGGTAAATGTGACATGGGTCGGTATAGGCGTGGATTGCTTGCCTCCTCATGGCGTCTCCCTGAGGACTAAACTATCTGTTCATCTTTCTCAGTTGTGCTTTCTATATCACTTGCTTGATTTTCTCCTCGATTCTCCAAAGCATTAGCCTTTAAATTGTTTTCTACAACTAGAACACTCTTGGCATGCAACACCTGCTCTATCTCTTCTTCTACTTAAACAATTATTTTTGAAAGACTGACCACTTTTTCACATATATGCTCACTTTCCCCTTCCTCCTACAATGTGTTTTCTTTTTTTACAATACTTGATTTCCCTATCGACCTTTCTAGCTCATCTTTTCCTCCCATTCGATCATTAACATCTCATTCCAAATCCTACATGGTGCTTCTTTATTCACGTCCATACATTTTCCTTCTACCTCTCCACCTACCTACTAATCTGATGTCGTTTCGGACTATTCATTAGGCATCCACACTTTGATCATCAGACATTGCTGTTTAAAATGCCTAAAAAACAAGCAATTCTCACACATTGGTGGTGGGTTCTTATAGATGATTTCCTATCGAAATACTTCGTTGTTTTCTCCGACAGCCTCCACTCTATTTAGGAATCCTAAACTTGCATTCACATCAACCAACACTAGCGAATGATATCCTAGTCTTGTTCTTTGTAGCTTCATCCATTTTGATTGGGTTGCCAATAGGACTTACCAAACCACTAATTGCCTTTGGTCCCCATAGTCTGAAACTCAACCTCGGCAGTCTGATCCATACTGGTATTGTAGTTAAGAGATCTCTACCGGTAATCATCATGGGGTTATTTTTTTATGATGATCAGCCTTTTGTCAATAACCAAGGGACTCCTCCACGATCTTTTCATTATCCAAACAGTTCCCAAATCTTACAACAAAAAACCATAATCTCTTGTTTGAACCTTAAAGCTTTTCTCTATCTTCCACATCCTCTTTATGTATGCTTCAAATGCTTTATGATGTGGTATATTCGCCACTATGTACAATAAAGCACAATTCTCCCAACCATCTTCTACTTCCTTGATAACCTCCATGAAGAGAAATCCCTTTGTTTCGCCATCCATCTTTTTTGGCTCCACATATCTCAGATTTGAAGATTTAAGTCCATCATCGCCACCTTTGACATCATCCACGTAACTCATTTTCTTTGCATTTCTCCGAACATGAAATCGCACCTGATTGATGGATCTGTTCGCTGATATATTTTGTAGAATTCCTAGATTTTCCCATGCTCTTACAAGATTGTCCCATCTCCAACACCACCCTTTCCCCTTGCAACCACTTCCCAACCCTCATCCTCCTTTAAGTCCTTGTTTGCGGCTGCGTTCATAAAGAAATTTGAAAGATAGAAGTAAAGGTGAAGAAACGAAAATGATTGTGAAGAGAAAAGGAGAAGAGAATTTGCAGCATCTAGGGATTTTCCACCATGGATCTAGAGTAACAAAGAAAAGTGTTTGAATGGCGTCGGTGTCTCTAATAAGAATTTATATTAAAAATCATGATCTATTTAAAGAAGCATGACCTATTTTCTTATTTATTATCCATGTTTTCAAAATTAAAATGTCACTGGCAAAAAATAAATAACATTAATTTCATATAGTAAACTTATTAATAGTAAAAAAGAAACTATTAAATCATTTATAATTTTATAACATAAATAATAATTAATGTAAATAAAACATAATGATGAGTTAATCTTTATACATATTCTATATAAGAGCCATTTCATTTAATAAAATTTTTGTACAAAAGTATTGTTATATATTATAGGATATTAACGAAAAAATTGTTGTATTTGTGTTTGTATAGAATATGTTTTGCTTCTATGTACTCATAATATAATTATAAAGAAAAGCTAGGGTGCAACAAAGCATGACTCACATATAAAAGTTGTTTGATCTTATAATATATTTTTAGATATCTATATCATTGTATATTTTCTTTCATTTTAGTTATAAACTTAACAATTGGTTAAAATTATGTTGATAAAGATGAATTCTATGATTTTATTACTTTATATCGATTCCTCTGTAGTTTTAATCTCAGTATTAAATGAATTAAGTGGTTAGAATTATGTTGGAAAATGTAAAATTCTAAAAGTATTTTAAAAATTATTATTAAATTTTTGTTGTTTCAAGATAAAAGAAGTGGATGTATGATCCATAGTATAATTTCCGTAGTTCTGATGAAGTTTCATTAGTTATCATAATTAGATATGTTTTAACAATCTTTTAATATGCTTAACAAAAATAACATTTAAATTGTTCATATTGAACTGAAACTAATGTGGATAAATAATGAAATAAACACTATAACTGAACAATAGAATATTTGTTCTATTAGTTTTTCTAGAGAATAATAGTGGTGCTACAGTCAAGTAAAGCACACATTTTTATTCCATTGGTTCGATCAAAAAATCTCTTGAACCTCGATTTGGAGCACTTTACCATTTGCCGCTTTGGTTAGAGGTCATTAACTTTATTGATCAGTTTTTAACATGAATATTTTTTATGTAATATCGTTTATATGTCACATGTAAATCTCACTTTCAAACAATTTGTTTCTTTCACAAATTCTTGAAGTAATTTCCCTATTCTCACAATTGAATATGAATCCAATAATTCAACATGTTCATAAAAAACTAAAAGGCCTATACATATTCTACAAAACAATTGCATAAGTTGATATCTTTTTACAATGGTTTTTCATTGTTTTCGATTATAAATAAAGACTTATGAAGACAAAATATCTTGGAATGAACACAAAAACATTAATAAAATTATCACACCTATAACTTCTTTTCATAGATCTTTGATGAATGCACAGTGGATATGAACATTGAAAACTACAGCAATTAAAGTTCATCTTTTGAAATTCTCTTAAAGTTCATCTTTTGAAATTCTCTTATTATAGAGAATATATAATTTTATTAGCTTAAAGTATATTGTAAAATATTTATTTCAAAGCTAAAAAATCTTTCGAAAACGGTTTGGAAAATAGTTTTAAAAGCTTGTTTTCTATATAAAATTATTTTCTATATAAAAATACACATTTTTGCACTATTTAAACGAATGAGAAAGAGAATTAAACGATTCAGTAAGACATGTGGTATGGGACACGTGTGTTTACCTTTTTGGTTAATTCCTGACTTGTCCGTTTGAATGTTTTGACCTTCGAGTCGTGTTTGCCGATGAGATGAGGCAAATATTTTACTGCTTTCTAGTGTGGCATTGACTGCCGGTTAGGAAATTGTTAAGTGAGAACGTGTGGTATGAGACGTCACAGCTTGGTATTAATAACAAAGATGTTTAAAGTAATTTTGGTTTATAAATGTTGTTATAAATGCTTGGCGTTATTAGATTTTATTTTCTAGTGAATGTTTAATAAATTCTATGGTGTTATTCCCTATAACACAAACACATATATGTTTTTTTTTTTGAATTACCTAGAGAACCAAGCTTCGCTTGTAAACTCTAGGGAAGTATGTGCCTGCCAAACACATACTTCGGGTACTTGTTACAGGGTTGTCAGTTTCGGGGCTCGAACTCGTGACCTTCGATCACGCAGTCCGGACCATCAACCAACTGCGCCAACCCTGTTGGCAAATACATATATGTTATCGTGCAATGTTTTTCTCCTTTTTAGAACAAGGAATACAACTTGGGGTTTACCTTTGTGACGGTAGAATATGACGCAAAATAATGTTATATATGAAATCTCATAGTTTCAGAAATCGCTGCCGAAACATCTGCCCGCTGGTAAAATTGTTCCCCACACCTCCACTTTTCACCTAAAATTCAATTTTCATTTTCCCCCGTCTCTAAACTAAATTTTCATTTTCCATAAAAAGTCGTTTCTGCTCCATCCTCGTCCGACTCTGCTGCTCCCTCCTCCTCCGACTCTGCTGCTTCCCTATCCTCAAACTCCGATGTCTAAAATAGTTATAGGCGACCAAAACCTACAAACCTATGTAGGAGATTGGTATACTGTCCCCAAGGGTACTATGTTGTCCATCACCAATGAAGAAGAATTGAACTTAATGATTCCATGACGATCTTAGGGAAGCTATGTTGTTTAACCAATCTCTCACATTATATATACCAACAGTTCAACTATTTATATACTTCTAATTTACTTCTGACAAAAAATCATAATTGTATGTTCTATTAATTTTACAGATGGCTTCATGATTACTTAAGTTTTATGTCAAGCTCGAGTAATCAACTAATGAAGAAGTGAACATGATGAGCTTCCACTCCCATTTAAATAGAGAAGTATTTTGCATTGAACTAAATGAATCATTACTCGTACTATAAAGCTTTGCATCACTTGATATTTGCACATAATGTAGCTTTGTAAGCTAATATAAGTTCTTTTATGTGTTAGGGTCTTGTAGTGTATTGTTTGTGAACAACTAAAAAAATAACAATAAGAAGATGGTTTTGTGAGAATTGGAATAGAAAGAATGATGATGCATGAATAATGATTGATAAGTGCATGGTACTTATCATTAGTTGTAAATAGGTAATCTCATGAAATGCAGTAGTATTTCACAAGAAATTTTCTTATTTACAAATTATGATAGGATACACAATATAATGACATTTATGTTTGTTTGCTGTTTTGAATCTTTGATATTTGGTGCTCTTTATAAAGCTACCTGTTTGCACAAAAAATGGACAAACACCTCCAAGTCGTGTGAATTAGTTGATTTTAGGTTGTTTCTAGTGGTTTGGGTGATTTATGTAAATATATAAAAAGCAGGGACTAAACTGTAAAAGACACACAGATTTATAGTGGTTCGGCCAGAATGTGCCTACGTCCACTTTATATGTTATTCTCCTTTTTCTTTCAGATTACAGGTACAAAGTTTTGTATACAAGTATATGAAAGTTGTTTGAAAGTTCCTTCCGTGCTTGAGCTCTCGAACTTGTCTGCCATTGTTGTACCCCTGCCCCTCTATTTATAGAGTGAGGCTGGGGGCAGGGGTCTTGGATGTATATAGATGCTGGTGGGCCTTGGCTGAAGCAATCTGGCCTGGCACATCTGGTTCGGCGGAGCTTGGTTCGGTCGTGGTTGGAGTGGCTTTGGTCCGGTAGGACGTTGGTCCGGTGGTGAGATGAAGGGGAGTTGGTCCGGCATTATTGGACTTGGGGGTTTGGTCCGGCAATTGGTTGATCCGGTGGTGAGATGGAGGTGAGGTTGGTTCGGCCATGCTTTGACTCAGTAGGGAGTCGTTCGGTGATGGGTGGTTCGGTAGATGTTGGTTCGGTGATGCACGGGAATGGAGATGGACCGGTGTTATTTTGGTTCGGCGGATAGGTGGTTCGGCGAGCACGAAAGAGAGGTTGGTTGGGTAGTGGCCTGTGTACCGGATGAACTTGGGTACTGGATGGAATGGAACGAATGGAGTGGGCAAACTCAGATGGAACTGCTGCTTCTTGGTCTCGAGATCTCCTAGGTGAGAATTCACCCAACATTTGCCCCCCAAAGTGGGGCATATGCATGCATATGTCGTGCTTTGTTTTAGCTTATTCAGCTTAGGCACTTTCATTCGGCCCCAAGTGTCGAACCTGTTGGTCAGGTCGTATCTGTGCTCGCCTATAAGTAGGGGCCTAGGGCCTTCGTTCAACCTCCATCATGCGAGACAGCCGAACCACATAAGTGCCGAATCATTTTAGTGCCGAATCGTCTTAGTGCCGAATCAACTTAGTGCCGAATCAACTTGGAGCCGAACCAGGTGCGTTCTTTTCGCCGAATGAGGTTTCTCTGATTTACCAAATGGGCTCGCGGTCCTTGAGTACCGAATGAGCTTGAAAACCAAATGAGTGTGAAAACTGAATGCGTGTGAAAACCGAATGAGCTTGAAAACTTTTATTTTAGCGAATGAGTTTTGAATTTGTGAGCGAGTCTTCAAGCTGCATGTACCTATTTGCTCATGTTTCCATACTCCTTGTTCTATTTTATTCTTTCGGTGTTTGCAGATAATGTCTCGCAAAGCAGAAACTCGATCAGATGCACGGAAGTCTAGGGGCGAAGGAGAGTCCTCCTCCGTGCCTTCAGCCCATCCAAGGCTGGAACGTCATGGACCTGCCCTGAGGTCGCTAGTAGATGGGTATGGCCTCCAGAAGCTTCTGAATTCTCCGCCCGATTGTTTTCCTAGCTCCCTCAGGGAGGAGCAGCTTGATGTCATCTCTTGTTCCTTTGGGATTGACAGGGCTCGCATGCTGTTGCCGGAAGATGGAGTGATGCCGTATAATCCCCCCGAAGGATATTTTGCATACAGTAGGTACCATTGCATGTGTGGGGCCATTCCTCCGATCAATGCATGGATAGTCAGCTTCATTACCTATCTAAAGGTGGCTCCTCTCCAGCTTCAGCCCAATTCCTACGCTATTCTGGTGTGCTTATTCGTTATCTTCCAGAGGAGGTATGGGCGCCCTCCTTCTAACCGGGAAATTCGATACTTGTATAATCTGAGAGGCTACAAGAAGGGGTCTCCGTACGTAAGTTTGGAAGCGGTCGTGCCCTTCAAACCGGTCTTGGACTTATACTCAAAGTTCACCATGTTTAAGAAAGAATGGTTTTTTTATCAAGGACGATTCTGTCTCCTTCCGCCTCTTCACTTCTGGCTGTAAGTTGAACTTTATTTACAATTTCTTTGTTCCGACTGCAGTGCTTCTTCTGGTATGCTTCTATTTCTTGCTAGCGACAGGTGGCTTTGCAGTCGTAGAGAGTGATTCCCTGGTTCAGATGGCTGCGGAAATAAAGGCCATTTCGGGACGGTACAGATCGGCTTCTTTCCTGATCAGGAATGCTACTCTCCTGGAGCACAACTTGATCCTGCCACACCAGTCCGTGGTTAAGCAGAGAGATACGGCTGAGGAGAAGGCTGCCAAAGCCAAGGAAGGGGCCACGGTGAAAAGTGGCAAGAGGGAATCTTTTACAAAGCCTCCCGTCGTCGGAGGTAAGAAGCTTAAGAAGTCTGATGGTCCCTCTCCTAGCACTTGCCCAATTGCTCCGGGAGAGGAAGATGTGGAGGAAGATAGAGGTGGGGGTGAAGGAGGAGATGGACAGAGCGGTAGTGGCGTTGGTGCCTTAACCTCCGGGCAAGCGGGAGAGATTCACGAGTGGACGGATGATGCTTTCCGTCAAGCTTTTGGGGAGTCGGAGGAAGGATCGGCTTTGGTTGAGAAGGCTAAGGGGGTTGACAAGACTGGGGTTGGCGCCGATCCATTCTCTGAGAGTTCTTCAGCTAAGGTGACTCCAGCGATTCAAGGTGAACTTTTGACTTCTACAGACTCCATTTACGATAGGGACTTAGGAATATTTTATGGTTCGCTTCCGTCCTGGAATGAGATTCAGGATTTATTGCAGTATCCTACTCCTCCGTAGGGTTTGTATAATAGATGTGCCTTCTCACTCTTTTTAACGTAACATATTTCTTGAATTATGGATCACTGTATGTTCGTAACACTTGGTTTCTATCCCAGGAGCAGGTAAGGCGGCCAAGATATCAGATATTCGGCACCGCCTCGAGCAGTATAAGCTACTCAAAGCTTCTGCCAAACCAAAGCCGCCAACTAGTCGTCCTGGGGATGTAGTTAGATATCGCCCTCTTCTTGGAGTTATTGAAGAAGATATGCATAAGAGGAAGAGGGGCCGATCTTCGTTTGAACCTTCACCTGGCCCTCAACCTCCAGTCCATCCCATCCATGATATTACTGAGGAGGATACTGAGTTCATGCCTTCCCCCCATCTGTCCGAAAATCCAACCGTCACTCCGATAGACCGTCCTGGTTTGGGTCGCAACCCATTTGCCGGCCACCCGGATCTGTACCCGAGTTTTCAGGATATCTCTTTTGACGAGGCCACGGGTGAGCATCTTCTTCCCCGCAATCCCATGGTACGGGTGCTTGATGAGGCTAAGTCCTTAGACCTCGATTTGCTTACTACTCGGATAGTTACCATGGGGGACGAAGCCAAGGCTAATATTGATCGGGTCGCGGAGGAGACCAGGAAGTTGATAGGGCATCATACCCGTCTGGTCAAGGCTGGAGAGGAGATTGGGAGTGCTAATATTCGGTTGCGGCTAAAGGTTGCTGATCAGGCCAAACAGCTTGCTGATCAAGCCACTCAGATTTCTCAACACGAGGCAGCCTCCAGGCGGTTGAAGGAGACTATGGAAGAGGCTAGTAGGGCAGAACTACGAAAGATGGAGGTCGCCTGTAAGGAGCAGATTGACATAGCCATTGCTACGGTGGATGAGGTTCGGAGGGCGGATCTCGAGCAGGTAGAGGAGTTATCTGGGAGGCTTGAGGCCGCAGAGCTTGCTCAGGCCAGGCTAAAGGAGGAGATGGAGGAAATGAGGAGGTCTCTCCAGGCTGACTGCTTGAGATATCGATCAGAGAGGGATGTTGCCATCGCTAAGTTGTTGTTCTCCGAGGCCCGGGTGAGGGAGTTTGAGGAAAATGAGGGGATGATGGACGAGATGTTGCAGGATATGTACTTCCGTACTTGGAAGCAGGGTAATCTATCCTGGATGGATGGCTATCCCCCGGTCATGGCCAGGATATATCTTCGGGCTTTGGAGGAGGCCAAGGCCGATGCGGATAAGGAAGGTGGAGCGACATTCAGGATGGATATGGTTACAGCCCAGTTCTCAAAGAAGGAGAAGGCAGCGGTGAAGGAGGGGATGCGGCTACTTGCTACGGAGGAAACCGGTGTGCAGTTGGGGGATGAGGACCAAGGAGCGGGCGTTGGTGAGTTTTCCCTTTTTTTTAGCTTTTCATGACTTGATCGTCCGTCGTCGGTTTAATGGACTCTTTTCTTGAATTGGACAGGTGGGACTTCTGGTCAACATGCTGGGAGCTCCGATCCTGCTGTCAAGTAGATTCGGAGAGCTGGTAGGATGAGGTCGGAGCACTGATGCAGTTGACTACTTGATCCGATCCGTATAGTTTTTGGTTTTCTTGACTTTCCTGTCTATACTTAGTCAGAAACATTAGTGTATTTTCGGATTGTAATTATGTCATTGAACGACTCTACGTAATTTTATAACACGAGCTGATTCTGTTATATTTTGAATGTTGTCACTGTTTTGATGTGTTGTATAAGAAATATAACCATGCATATGCCTGTGATTTGACTATGTTTGACACTAAGCTTCTGCTTGTAATATAATTTAATGTTTCGCAATGTTACGAACAAGTTATAGCTACACGCTTATGTATAAGAGAAGAGAGTACCGCCCTTCATGTTTCAGTTGCAGAGGGTAGCTTTGAACGTCTGGTGTAACTGACCACGGGTGCGGCTAAGTGCCTTGTCACCCAGTTTGTGGGCTCAAATCTTCATGAGCGAATGCCTCCTATTTGGCGTCCTGTACTTTGGGGACCGTTATATAGGATAGGAGAAAAGTATTTAAATGAAATGAAAATATAGGAAAAGTAAAACTTCCAATCACGGAAGGCCGTCGATGTGCTTAAGTTCGTGGCAAACGGGTTTTGTAGTCACTTTCCCTAGCTGTGGGTCTTGGAGACATTTGTCACCCATCTTACGCATCCGCGGGGAGTTTTCTTTTTTACCACAGCCGCACTTAAGACACACCGGAGCGAGATCGCGCACAGTAACTACCCGGGCCATTATGGCCCGTATGGGTATTATTCGATTTACTGTGACCGGCTAGCGTGGGTGCCGTCAACCATGAACTACCCCTAGCTGGCCACACCTTATGTTGGGGCTTAAAGTAGGTTCACAATTGCCGGCGAGCCGAACGCCGTAATGAGCTGCCATCGGCTATAGTCGGCCTTTTTTGATGACTTATAATTGGCTCATTACAGTTGGCTTTGAGGGCAGTCGCGAGCAATGAGTTAACCCGCAGTAGAGGGATGCTGGAGCAAAAGTGTCTCATTGGCGAGTGCATAGAATCGTATAGTACCTGTTAGGTCTTGTTCAGGTGAAGCTGCGCTGTGACACGTCTTGAATAGAAATGCAGGATTTTGTTCAACAGAAAAGGATAAAACTCAACAAGTAACCAAGATATAACAAGTTAACAGGAGACAAGATTTTTAAAGTGGTTCAGCACGAAAATGCCTACGTCCACTGATTCTCTTTGTTAATTCACTTTATATGGGTAGTACAAGTTAAGAAAAGTATCGACGAAGGTGTTGGATGTTCCATGCCCTCTAGAACACCTCTCCGTCCACTGTTGACAAAATATAAGCTCCGTTGTGGAGATCTTTATGAATTACATATGGTCCGTCCCAGATGGGGTCTAATGCCCCGGGGCGCGGAAAGATTCGCTTGAGGACAAAATCTCCTTCTTGTAAGCTGCGATGCTTGACTTTGGAGTTGTATTGTGCTGCTACTTTTTGCTTGTGAGCTGCTGCTTTGAGTGTTGCATCGTTTCTTCTCTCCTCAATTAGATCTAAAGACATGAGAAGGAGTTCTTCGTTCTCTTCCGGGTTGTAGTGGATCCTACGGTGAGAGGGCACTATAGTTTCAACTGGGAGCATGGCCTCCGATCCGTATGCCAAAGAGAAAGGAGTATGCCCTGTTGAAGTTCTGTAAGATGCGCGATAGGCCCAAAGTGCCGTAGGAAGTTCGTCCACCCAAGCGCTTTTCGACTTTTCAAGTTTCTTCTTGATTAAGGTTTTGAGAATCTTGTTGACAGCTTCGACTTGTCTGTTTGCTTGAGGATAAGCTACAGATGAGAAGCTTTTGTGAATTCCGTGCTCTTGGCACCAATTGGCGAATTCTTCACTGTCAAACTGAAGTCCGTTGTCTGATATGATCTTGAGTGGGACCCCGTACCTGCACAGAATATTTTTGATCAAGAAGTTGATAACTTTTGCCGAAGATATTTTATTTAGAGGTTCCGCCTCCACCCATTTGGTGAAATAGTCAACTGCCACTATAGCATATTTGGCTCCACCTCGGCCCGTGGGCAGTTCGCCAATTAAGTCAATTCCCCATACTGCAAAGGGACAAGGGCTGGTCATTTGAGTAATCTCATTTGTAGGTAGTCGAGGAATCTTGGCAAATTTCTGACATCTGTCGCATCTCTTGACGAAGTCCAAGGCATCTTTGTTTAAAGTGGGCCAGTAATATCCATATCGGAGTATCTTCTTTGCCAGGGTCTGTCCTCCAGTGTGATCTCCGCAACTTCTTTGATGGATGTTGGATAAGACTTCCCTGGCTTCCCTTCCAGCGATACACCTTAATAAGGGATTAGAGAAGCCGCGCCGATAGAGGATGCCTTCTTGTAATGTATAGCGGGAAGCTTTCCTCAAGATTTTCTTGATTTCGTTACGCCTGTCGGGCAGTGTGCCATCTTGTAAATATTTCTGGATAGGAGTCATCCAAGTTTCTTCGTCGATTGCAGCTATCAGATTCACTTGCTCGAAACTTGGTGTCGGCTGCTTTGAGATGGTTAATGCTCCGAAGATAGTGATGTTCTTCATACTAGCTTGCTTTGCTAGTTCGTCGGCCTCTTGGTTCTCTTCTCGAGGAATGTGTTTGATTAGATAGTGATCCAATTGACTGAGCAACAGCTTGGTCTTTTTTAGATATGCTGTGAGTCGTTCTCCTCGAGTCTGGAAGTCTCCCAGTATTTGATTTACAATGAGTTGAGAATCACTATGGAGACATAAAGAGCCGACCCCAATCTCCAAGGCCAGTTCTAATCCAGCTATCACCGCTTCGTATTCTACGTCATTGTTGGTGGCAGCGAATTCCAACCTTAGAGCGTAGTGCAGCTTCTTTCCCCTGGGGGTGATTATCACAACACCTGCCCCCGAGCCTTGTTCGTTCGACGCTCCATCTACGAAGAGATTCCACTTGATATCTTTTGCTATTTCAGATTGCTCCTTACCTTCGCTAGTAGTGAATTCGGCAATGAAATCAGCTATGGCTTGCCCCTTGATAGCGGTGCGAGGATGGTAAGTGATATCATATTAACTTAGTTCAATGCACCATTTAAGTAATCGCCTAGAAGTGTCGGGGCGATGGAGCACTTGCCTTAGCGGTTGATCGGTTAAAACTCTGATGGAATGAGACTGGAAGTAGTGTCGCAGTTTCTGTGACGTGATTAGCAGACAGTATGCTAGCTTCTCAAGTCTAGGGTACCTAGCTTCTGCCCCTGTAAATCTCTTGCTTACAAAGTACACGGGCCGTTGTACGCGGTTGTCTTCTCTCACCAAAGTGGCGCTTAAAGCATGAGACGATACAGCAAGGTATAAGTACAGTTCCTCGCCTTCATTTGGAGTTGAGAGGACCGTTGGTTTCTGGAGATGTCCGATTAAGTTAAGGAAGGCTGTCGAGCATTCGTCGGTCCATTCGAACTTTCCTTTGTCCTTCTTTAAAGCCTCGAAGAAAGGGATGCATTTTTCGGTTGCTTTAGAGATGAACCTACTTAGGACGGCCACTTTCATGTTTAGGCTTTGCATCTCCCTTCGAGTGGATGGTATCTTGATATCTTGTAAAGCTCGAACTTGTTCGGGGTTTGCTTCAATCCCTCTGGCATGAACGATGAATCCCAAGAACTTTCCTGACGATACTCCGAAGGAGCACTTTAAAGGGTTCGGCTTCATTCCATATCGGCGAAGTACTTGAAACATCTCATCCAGGTGGTTTATATGGTCGTTGGCTTTCCTCGATTTTACTAGCATGTCATCCACATAAACTTCCATAGTTCGTCCTATCAGTTCTGCAAACATCTTGTTGACGAGGCGCTGATAAGTAGCTCCGGCGTTTTTAAGTCCAAATGGCATTACCTTGTAGCAGTACAATCCTCGGTCAGTGATGAAGCTAGTGTGGTCTTGATCGGGGGCGTGCATAGGGATCTGGTTATATCCTGAGTATGCGTCCATAAAGGATAAGAGTTCATGTCCGGCAGTGTTATCCACGAGTTGGTCAATTCGGGGGAGTGGGAAGCAGTCTTTCGGGCAAGCGTCATTTAAGTTGGAGAAATCGATGCATGTTCGCCACTTCCCGTTAGCTTTCTTTACCAGTACCGGGTTGGCGATCCATTCTGGGTAGATGGCTTCTCGTATGAAGTCATTGACAAGTAGGTTCTTCACTTCTTCCTCTAGGGCTGCTGATCGTTCTGCCCCATGCTTCTCTTTTTCTGCTTTACTGGCACCTTCGTGGGATCGATGTTCAGTACGTGGCATGCTACATCTGGGGAGATTCCTGTCATATCAGCGTGCGTCCATGCAAATACATCCATGTTGTGGCGAAGAAAATCAATGAGTTGATCCTTTAACTCTTCTTTTAGTTGAGATCCGATTTTCAATAGTCTACTCGAGTCGTGTTTGTCTACAGATACGAATTCCATAGCCTCTGCAGGCTCGGCGGTGGCCTCCTCCTCTTTGTCCCTGGGGTCTAATTCATTGAAAGGATCACTGGTATATCGAAGAGAAGGGGCTTTCTTTAGTTGCTATGCTTCCAAGCTTTTCATGTAGAGAGTAGTCTCTGCATTTTTCCCTTTATCTTTTCTGCGGTTATTGCGAAGTTCAGTTACATAGCAGTCTCGAGCAGCGTCTTGATCTCCCTCCATTTCTCATATTCCGTTATCGGTTGGAAATTTCATCTTCAGGCACCATGGGGCTAGGAAAATTTGGAAGTCAGACAAGGCTGGTCTTCCCAAAAAGGAGTTGTAGGCCGAGTGGTTCTCTATTAGCACAAACGTTTGTTTCCGCACAGCGAAGCGAGGATGACTTCCTATTTCAACAAAAAGGTCCAGTTGTCCGAGGGGCATCTTCGCATCTCCAGTGAAACCATGTAGTGGTTTGTTGCAGGGAGACACATCCTTCATTAATAGCTTCATTTTGTCGAAAGCATGCTTGAATAGGATATTCACCGAGCTTCCAGTGTCTATTAAAATTCGGAAAACTTTGGCTGGTCCGAACCAGGCAGAGATGACCATAGGATCAATGTGTGGGTACTGTCTTCCCTCTAGGTCACGCCTACTGAATGTGATGTCGTCATTCTCTTTCCGTTTCGGGTGGCGTTCTTCCATAACAGAATTAACGCAGCCTTCAGCATTCCTCAGTGACTTACCGTATCTTTCCATCTCCGCCCAGCTTCTGTCGGCGATGTGCGGTCCTCCTGATATGGTGTGGACCACTATCTTCTCTTGACTAGAGCCGATGGTGTTGCGATTTTCCCCGCCTGCTTCGGGGGGGGCAGTCCCGGATTCTCATTGGCAGGAGTTGAAGTCCTGTTCTGGCCTTTTACATAGCGCTCCAGTCTCCTCCTTCTGATGTGTTCTTCAATCAAGTCCCGAAGATGGTGGCATTCATTGGTGTCATGTCCGTAGGATTCGTGGAAGCGGCAGAACTTTCCAGATTTGAGTGCGCTATCTGACTCCTTCTTGTGCGGGGGGCGCTTGTATCTAACTTCGTCTTGAGTGGCTAGGAAGATGTTCTCGATTGTTTCATTCAAAGGAGTGTAAGAGTCAAATCTTGGTCCCGGTCGATATAAGCGCTTTTCTCCCTTTTTGCCCCCAGCATTGTCTCTAGAGTCATTTCTTCGAACATCCTTTGCTGCAGCGGGAACCCTGTCTGTAGCCGTCTTAGCCTGTTGCCCTGACTGTCTCTCAGTGGCAGCATCCTCAAGTCTCATATACTTTCCAGCTTCATGGAAGAAATCGGGTAAAGTGGCTGGTTTTTCCTTGGTTAGTCTTCTAGCAAATTTAGTATCTGGATGTACACCGCTGCAGATGGCCATTAGGATAAGTTTCTCGTCGGCATCTTGGACTGCGGTTGCCGCGGCGTTGAATCGGGTTAGATATTATTGCAATGTCTCTCCGGGTTTCTGTTTGATACTGGATAAGGAATAAGCGTCATTGGGTTGTTCCACATGAATGCGGAACTGACTGATGAACTTTTCTTTCAACATTTCCCATGAGCTGTTGGACCCTTGGGGTAGGTGACAGAACCAGGAGGTAGCTAGATCTGCCAAGAATAGTGGGAAGCATTTACACAACACTCCCTCTGTTGCTCCGCTCATGAGCATATGCTGGGTGTATCTTTGTAAATGTACGATGGGGTCAGAGGTTCCCTTGTAAGATTCCATCGTTGGCATTTTCCATTCTCGGGGGGTGATGGCAGTTTCGATGTTGCGGGTGAAGGGGCTGGTTACCCTAGCACCTATTCCCCGATCCCTTTGCTCCCGTTGGATGCACTCTCTGAACAATCGCGCCATCCTTTCATCAGAACTTGGAGCGGACAAAAATGAGTTTGGTTCTTCCCTGCGGGATTGATTCCGTCCAGATGACTTGTAGGGATGGTATCGTCTGTCACTCCTAACATTCTCCAAAGGCTGCCTCTGGTCTTCTGGGGGCATGCTGGGGTTAGCCATAGTTGGCCCTTGCCTTGATCTTCCCCTGCTGGGTTCTGTTCTCAGCACTTCCTCGGGTCCAACTTCGGGCTGGACCCCAGCTCGGCCCCGTCTACTGGTGTTTTCATGGTTAGGTAGCATGACAGGCTCAGCTACATCCGACCCCTGCCTGGCACCTCCCCTGCTGGGTTCGGTTCCAAGTGTTTCCTCGGGTCGGAATTCGGGATGAGTCCTGGCTCGGCTCCTACCATGGCTGTTTCTGTTATTAACCTCTTCGAAGAAGAAAGGTCTTTGTTGCCTCCCAGATCCTCCAGATTGGGACTCACCCCATGATTCAGTGTTGCGGTTGGATTCTTCAGCATCCCTTAGACGTGACATGAGTTGGTCCACCAGGGCTTCTTGTTGAGATGCGAAGCGGTTAGTTACTTCAGCCACAACTCTGTCTAGATCTACCCTAGTAATTGGTTGTTCTGCGGCAGAGGCTGTTGGAATTGCCTGATTTTCATCTGGTATTGCTGTTAACACGGGATGATTCTCTTGATTCGGGGCCACTGGATCTGGGATACTGCTAGTTGCGACGTTCTTTCCTTTGTTAACATCTCTCCTCTGCCTGGAAGTCATGTTGTCGGAGTAAGGAACGATGCTGTGAGGAAGAAGGTTGAGTAGGGGAAGCTGTAGCTTCTAGCTCGGCTCTCAGTAAAAGCACCAAAAATGTTTGCACAAAAAATGGACAAACACCTCCAAGTCGTGTGAATTAGTTGATTTTAGGTTGTTTCTAGTGGTTTGAGCGATTTATGTAAATATATAAAAAGCAGGGACTAAACTGTAAAAGACACACAGATTTATAGTGGTTCGGCCAGAACGTGCCTACGTCCACTTTATATGTTATTCTCCTTTTTCTTTCAGATTACAGGTACAAAGTTTTGTGTACAAGTATATGAAAGTTGTTTGAAAGTTCCTTCCGTGCTTGAGCTCTCGAACTTGTCTGCCATTGTTGTACCCCTGCCCCTCTATTTATAGAGTGAGGCTGGGGGCAGAGGTCTTGGATGTATATAGCTGTTGGGGGTCTTGCCTGAAGCAATCTAGTCTGGCACATCTGGTTCGGCGGAGCTTGGTTCGGTCGTGGTTGGAGTGGCTTTGGTCCGGTAGGACGTTGGTCCGGTGGTGAGATGAAGGGGAGTTGGTCCGGCATTATTGGACTTGGGGGTTTGGTCCGGCAATTGGTTGATCCGGTGGTGAGATGGAGGTGAGGTTGGTTCGGCCATGCTTTGGCTCGGTAGGGAGTCGTTCGGTGATGGGTGGTTCGGTAGATGTTGGTTCGGTGATGCACGGGAATGAAGATGGACCGGTGTTATTTTGGTTCGGCGGATAGGTGGTTCGGCAAGCACGAAAGAGAGGTTGGTCCGGTAGTGGCATGTGTACCGGATGAACTTGGGTACTGGATGGAATGGAACGAATGGAGTGGGCAAACTCAGATGGAACTGCTACTTCTTGGTCTCGAGATCTCCTGGGTGAGAATTCACCCAACACTACCCTTTTTGCATCAGTTTTAAATTAGAATTGTTTTACCTAAAATAATTTAGTATATAAGATGATTAGAAAGCTAAACACCTATGATATGCATTTTTTGGTACAAACCATAATTTTATTATGGGGTTTTAGGCACAGGGAAGAAGTTGCAAAAAAAAAAATAGTCTCAGTGACAACAAGTTTGTTTTTTATTATGAAGGACACTTTGTAGTGTAAATATCAGAATGATAGATGTAGTTATCATTTTCTGTTTACACTATAAAGTGTCCTTCAGACTAAAAAACAAACTTACCGTCCCTGAGACTAAATTTTTTTGTAACTTTTTCCTTATGCCTATTTTCATGTTTTATTATTTTAATTTTTCAAACTTTTTACCCAACTAAATGTTTAATTCATATATATACTGTATTACCGTTCTTTCCTCGTACGCTAAATTGAATCTCTTTGGTTTTTAAATAAATCCATCACCCTCTGTAATTTCGATTCTACATTGAATGAGGATAAACAATATAGAATTTAACGGTAATGTTTCTTACATCTAATATGATTTATATTCAAGGTTAATTCCTATTTTGAGATATATGTTGGCAGGTTTGGCATTGAAATTTGTGCTTTTCAAGAAATTGCATACCACTGGTTATTTGAGAAGCACGGTAAGGTAATGCTCCTAAAAATCAACTCCTAACAACATGTAATCATGTCTCACTTTGAGATACACAACCTTTTTAACTAGTAGCAACTACTAGCAAGCTGTAAGCACTTGTAGATAATCTGTTGCAAATTTGTAATGTTGTTTTTTATAGCTAAAAAACTTAATGATTAAATATGTTCTAGTTCTATTTTTGTCTGCTTTGTATTTAAATGTGGCATTATAAACCCATAAAACATATAAATATGTATGATCATTAAACATGAATTGTAAAGGTATAAATATACTTTTAAATTTTTTATTGGAGAAATCAATCATAAACATAGTTAAGTGTTATGCCATCTTAACAAGGAATTTTCTTACACACACAACACACTAAGAGAGAAACAAATGTCAGTAGGATCCATAACCAATGGGCTTCATCGAATCCTTTTATTGTTTTGCATCAAATTCTAGAATGTTATAGAAAACATGGTGGATGCGAGAACAAAAGAATTCTCCCTCCTTCCCATTGATAGAAATTGCAACGCTAGCGTTCCATTATAATCATTTATCTTCTTTCTAGTTTCAAAAATAATAACAATAAGTATTTGTAATATGAGAGAACGATATAGGAAGAACCCCAGTGGTCGTTATATGGACCATATTCACGTGGTCGCTCGAATGATAAACTTCTTTTAAAGAGTTATCAGATTTTGGTGGTTTCTTTTTTTTCAGTTTGTTAACAGAATTTAAAATTTTCATGCTATGATGAACAAGGACATAATTTTACTCAGTAAGAAGATGAACAAAAATAGACATTATAGTGGAAAACACACCCAACAGCCATTACACACACAGTATGACCAGAATTTATTTCTTAATGGTTTCCACCTGATTTAAAATTGTATTGAATTAATAAAATCAGTATACAACACTTTCATGGGTATGAAAAATTAAAGGGCTTGTTACATTTTAGGTGTTTTTTCATTCTGAGATATAGTCCTTTCAAATTGGAAGGTTTGCTTGAAAACTCTTTTTTATCAGGATTAGCTATGTTTTCTTCTTATTAATAAAAAATTTTGAAAACAAAATATATCATATTCATCCCCATAGAATTAAAAGGTTGAATGATGCTTCGTAATTTAGTGTCATTTATAGCTTATGAAGATAGCATGACATATAACATTATTTTCTTTTAAAATATCATCAGCACTTAGCTAACCCATGAGAATATGAAGCCTTCAAAGTATAAAAGAACAATTAAATTGAAATAATTTATGTATAATAAATTACTATACATGCTGAACCAATTAAAGGTTAATATACTTCATCAACAAAAACTACTTTGAAATACAACAAATGTGGATAAAGGAGTGAGTTTAAAAGTACTTCTTATAGACATTAAAAGTAATATGGATATTAGATAAATTATGAAATGATGCAATACAATATGTAATATAACATTGCTGGGAGGGAATATTTAAACTTGCATGCAAAAGAATATCCACATAATAATACAATAATCTAGGATTAGAAAATTAGTATCAAAAATACTTTCCTTGTGAAATTAAGGAGCTGTTTAGAAAGTTAAAGTTGAAAGAACCGTGTACATAAAAGAACGCATAAAATCAACTGCTTCACCAGGTCTGCAACTAGAAAACCAACTTCCGATGGCAATCATTTTAATTTTTTTTTTTTTTGAAATCTATTAGACCCTTCCAAGCTTCAATGAAATCGAAAGATAAATACATTTGTTATATACATGTTACAATATTTGTGTATATGTTATATAAAAATATTAAAGCTTTACTGAGGCATTTTATTTTCTTGTAAGATTTTCATGTATCGGATTTTTCATTTTTTTTTAGAAGATGTCCATTTGCTCAGAAAAAAAGGGTATGAAATCAAAATGCATGCTTCTTTTTACCTAATTAAAAGTATAGTCACGACACTGACAGTTTATCACCGAGAGGATCATTTTGTTGTTGGCATGATAAATTTATGATACTATGCAGTATATTCGATGTCCCACTTTCACTCTCTGTATTGGCCAGGCAGCCTCCATTGGTTCATCACTGTAAGTAGCAGGGGCACTAGCCGAAAGACGAATAGACGATCACTGCCAAATGCAAGAGTCGTGATCCATCAACCTTCAAGAGCAGCAAGTGAGCAAGCAACAGTTAGCAATTCATGCAAAAAAAGATACTAAAAGTTAGGGAGAGGTTGAATGTGATTTATCATAAGCATACAGGGCAGTATAGTTAGAGAATTGAAAATTGTATGGAGAGAGATTTATCTAGTGGAAATTAGGAACAGATCCTTCTTTTCTTCACTTATTTGTTTTACATCTTTCCCTTTTACAAACTATTTCCTGTATCCTCCTTTTTTGAAGTTTTTTAACTTCTCTCGTTTGCAAATTTAAAAGCAGCTATTTCGACGTATATTACATCGATTATGAGTTATAGACGTACACCCTAAGAGCATGCATTAAGATTAATAATATCATCCAAACACCTCATGAATTTCGTCATTTTGAAAAATAGAGATGTAATTTATAAAAAAAATTGAGAGGGATCTAATACTAAAATTTTATAATCATAAGGATATATGAAAAAAAAAAATCTTTTATTTATGTCCCTAGAAAAGGTCAGAGTTTGGGATTATGTTTCCTTTTTATTTATGTCCCTGGAAAAGGCCAAAGAGTATGAGATTGTGGATGAGGTCGTTGAGAGCAGGCCAGTTCAGCTTATTCAGATGCATCTACGAATAAAAAAAAGTTGGTAAATAAAGCTAGAAAGGTGATTCTGACTTCAAAATTTTTATTCAAATAAATTTTGGAAAATGTTGTTTAATGTTTCAGCCTTAAACTATACTTTTTCATGCCATGTCTTGGAATGTTGATCTCAAGTTTTTGGTTTAGGAATGTCATATCTTGAGAATGCCGTTTAATATTTTAGTTTTGCTGAGCGTTAATGACTGCAATTTGCATTATGTTGAATTTGGCGGTTGTAAAAAATTAGATAGCAACATGCATATAATGAAGGCTTATGGGGTGCTATCGAGTTAGAGAAATTCCTCTCTAACGAAGACTACAGTAGTAGTACATAATGAGTTGTATGATAAGATCCTCCCTACGACACCACATTGCTAAAATATTAAAGTAAAGCCAAAGCAGAGCGGTCGGTGTGATACTATTGAAATCTGATGAAAAAGGTCGGTTTCTTTGGTTGAAACCATGGTTCTAAATTCCAGCCGGCATGCTGATATACCGACCACTCCTGTTCGATTCCGGCGATGACCGGGCCGGAATTTTCCAAAAATTCCGTTTTCAGAATTACATAAAAAAGGCGATTAACTTTATAAATACCTAAGAGAGAGGAAGAAAGAGAGGCGGCACCGAATGAGAGAGAAGGGACATCGGAATGGTGATCGAGCAAGAGAAAGGCAACGTTGGGAGAGAGAGAGGATGGAAGAGAGAAGCGACCTACTTTTTTCCCATTTCTGGAATAGGGTTTTTGATTGGGCATGCTGCAGTAAGGCATCTACGGCAAAGTATATATGGCAGCCTTGAAGTGTCTTTGGACCTTTATTTGGGCTTAATTCTTCTCGGCTATACTTGGAGCCAATATAAAATAATATTATTTGACTGAAGAATGTATTGTTTGTTATAAACAAATAAGAATATGTTTTAAAGAAATAAGAGAAGAAACCATTGGAGAGAGACAAAAGATATATTATTCACTTCTGAGAATAGATATGTATTTACATTACATAGCCTCCTTTATATAAAGGCTTCAGAGCAAATGACTTAACCAATTCCACGATGTGGGACTAAATAAAAAACCATAAAAGCATATTCACTTATATATTTACATATATTATAACACTCCCCATTGAATATGCGTCTTCAAAATCTTGAATGCTCGGATAATTTGAAATTTCCGTTTTGTATGATGATTGCTCCCCCTCATTATTATCTTGCTTGCATTTATCGATTCAGTCGATATAGATATTGTCTGTTGCCTCATTAAAAATCTCTATTAGAAAAACCCAGTGGGAAAAAATCTTGAACGAGGAAAAGAGTGCAACTTGTGAAATCATAAATATCATACTAAAAATGATATCCGTTATAAAAGTTTGATACTTCAGGATCAAAATAATGCCTCATTAAAATCTTACTAAGAAAAACCCAATGGGAAAAAAGAGTACAATGACATATTTTATTTTCTTATTTCTTTAAATAAAGCTTGATACTTCTGTATCAAACTAATGCCTCATTAAAACCTTACTAAGTAAAACCCTATGGGAAAAATCTTAGTGAAGAAAAAAGAGTACAATATAGTATGTCATATTTCAATAATTTATTGTATCAGATAGAGTTTGATACTTCTGGATCAATTTAATACGTCAGTAAAAACCTTACAAAGGAAAACCCGATGGGAAAAACCTTAGTCAAGGATAAAAATATAATTTAACTTAAATAACATATTTGAGATGTTATTTCTTGAAAAGACGTTTGATTCTTCTAGATCAAGATAATGCCTCATTAAAACCTTAATAAGAAAAACCCATGGGAAAAATCTTAAATAAGGAAAAAGAGTACATTATAGCTTATTTCAAATGTTACAGGGAGTTGATACTTCTGGATCAAGATAATGCCTCGTTAAAACCTTACTAATAAAAACCCAATGGGAAAAATCTTAGTTAAGGAAAAAGAGTGCATTATAAAATACTTATGAATTCTCCCCCTGATTTTAAATTTTCCTCTGAATTCATATTCGTCTTTCGATAACTTAAATTGGCTATAGATACTTCTGGATCCATAAATATGTATCTCATTCATAATACAATTTATTAATAGTTTTCTTTGATACAATCAAATTTTCTAGATGTTTCTTCCAAACATGGTTTGCATTTTATGCATTTGTATGCTACTTTTATGACAAACACTTCAGGTGCTTTCATTTTTATGCTTCAAATTAGTTTTGCGCATTGCAACTATACATCTTTCATGAATATTAAAAATTTCATTACAACATTACTAGAAAGCAGGAAGTAATCTACTCATCTTGATGTATCAAGATTTTCATTACAACAATACTTAGAAGAAATTTGTAATCTACACTTTATGTCTTTTTCATTCTTTATAACTACAAAAGTTATATATATTCTTCAGAAATTTGTATACTTTAATAAGTATTTGCATATTGCAACTACCACTTCTATGGATATTAAGAGCTTCATTACAACGATACTAAAAAATAGGTTGAAATTTACTCTCCTTGTTCTTTGAATTCTTTATAACAATGAAAGTTATTTGTATTCTTCAGGAATTTATATACTTTCATTGTTTAATATGATTTTAAACCACATTTATACCTTCAGGGTATATTAAGCATTTCAAGTACTTTCGGTACTTTGTGGACTACATGTCCATATTTCTCTACTATTAAAGGATTCATGATGGCCAGTCATGTTTTCCCCTAATTCAAGATTCTTAATCTATTTATAAATATAAGCGCTTTATTATTTACAAATTTATCATCGATGATTATTTCTTGTCAGTTCTAGACATGATTTATTGAGATCTCTTTAATTATGTTTTAGGTACCTAACCCACTTCTAGGGTTATTTGAGAATCATGTCATGGATCTCTTTCAGAGCATCCTTAAGTGTTTCTTTAAGAACGCTCACCTCCTTTATTTGGCATCTTTATTACTTACTCCAAAAATAGTTTGAACTGACTTTTGAACCATATTTCAGATATGGTTTACAAATTTTGATCCTTCGGGGATTCAAATCTATATTGGAGAAAGTCTACTAGGGATAATATTGATAATATTTTGCATCATTGTATATTTTAATAAATATTTAACACTGATGATCAAAATGAACTTGTATCCCTTTATCCTCCCCCTCAGTGTTGACAAACATTGTTACATTAAATAATAATCATCTTTGGATTCTTATTTTGATCCATTACGATATTTCTACTAGCAAATACATCATACATATTAATAATAGGAGGATAATTCTTTTGTAAGATGCATTCAATTGATATTGATTATTAGAGTTTGTTCTCATTCATTGATCTAAGCAATTGGAGGAATTTACTTATTGTGTAGATCATTTGAATACATACATGACTTCAGGTCATTCAACATTTATGTTGATTGAATTTTAAATCACTAAATAATGTCTATGCATAATCTATAAGATGAGCTTATAACAAACTTCAGGTTGTTAGCTAAATATTTACATATATGGATGTATACGTGCGTCCACGTATCACATATATATTATAAAATTTTCATATTCTTTCTCATTTGAATTAGTGATTTTTGGAACAAACTATTACAAGGATCAAAACTATTAATTTCTATTTATAAATCAGTGTCAATGCAAACCTGTCAAAACCGCATGATAATGTTCAAAACATTTGGTTTGAAACCATATCGAACTACCGGTTCGAACAAAATATACACACAACTTCAAGTTGTTAAGTTTTATCCCTCAATTATATCTCAAATATCAGTTTTGTACACTAATTATGATTACTTATCAAGAAGTAATTTTTAATTGCATATAGACATTTCTACACATCTCTATTGAGAGTTCTGTAAAAAAAAATTACAGCAAAAATAATAATAGTATCTTCTAGATACTTGGAATGTTACAGATACAGATTTCCTCTTAGCTCTCAAACTTTTAGGATCTAATCTAAGCTAAATTAGGATCCTTTATAATCAAATTTATGTAGACTTATTTGGTTTAATAAAATTACCAAATATATAAATAAATCTCTTCTAGAGATATGTTATCATTTTCAAATTTATAAATCTCTTCTAGAGATATATTAGTATCACCACTTCTGGAGTGAACTTTCTCTTCCAGATATATATATATATATATATGCACTATTTGAATGTCATATCAATATACACTGTTTATTTTATATATATTACATAATTACTACTTTTACAGTAGCATAAAATATCTATGCTGGAGATTTTTGTTGTAATTGCTTTTAAAATGGCATATCAAACTTTAAATACAGTGACAAAATTAGATTCACCAACTGAAAGTAAGATGCAAGAGATAAAACCACTACTTCTGGAGTGTAACATTGGCATACAATATCATTATTCTTTTTTTTGCATAAATTATTGTTATTACTAAAAAAAATTATATCATTACTCCTTGATTATATCTCTAATATTACTATTGAATATTAATTATGATTATTTATTAGAAAATATACACTAACTTATAAATATATATAAACATCTCTTCTAGAGAGTTCAGTAAAATAGATATATTTACAACATAAATAAGAGTATCTTCTGGACCCTTGAAATGTTATAAAAATAAGAAATTATAATGGTTGCACATACCGATTTATTCAAGACCTATTTATATAGCTTTGGTGAAAATTATGATACGACATATAGATTATCTCTTCAGGAGCATATCTAAAGATATTTCTTCAAGAATAGTTGTGCATATAATATTTGATTCATCGTATGTTCTGAAAAGTAAAAGGTTACATATCACTATTTGTCTAATGGAGCTACGGGTCCATGACAATAGACAATTGAATTTTGGATAATTTATTATCACATTTGACAATATTTTATAGGCAATTCTTTTATAGTGCTATACGATGATATAATATCACTTCTGGGGATACTTCATAAACACCGCTTCTAGAGTGGTGCATATCACTTCTAAAGATACTTTATATGCATTGTTTTTGGCATGTCATCAATAATCAATATCTTTTTCTACATAATTGACATAATTCTACAACATCTCTTCTAGGATGTTTGGATTTTGAAATATAAAAATCATAAAACATCTCTTCAAGAGTATGTCATATGGATTATCTCTTCTGGAGAATATTAAAATGTACTTCTTCAAATGTATAGTTTGGCAAACACACCCAAAGATTATCAAAACTTGGGTTTTACCAACTTCAAACTGATTTATTGAACTGAAATAAAATAAAATCCACATAGCAGACTTCAGGCTGCTATTATTGGTCAATTCGACCATATCATTTATTACTGCACTTAGATTTTCATCATTAATGAAGTTTCCTTCATCTTCGAAGAAATGATCTAACTTCAGGTTAGTATTACTAGACAATCCTTTCACATAATTTTAAAATAAAATTCCTATAACATCTCTTCTAGGATGTTAGATTTTGCAATATAAATATAAATAAATCTCTAAAAGATTGTCAGAAAATCTTTTCATAATTCAAGAGTTCAGGTCTTGGACTTTGAGTTATACAACTTCTGGTTGGAAAAAAAAAAATCTTTGCACAACTTCAGGTTGTTCAAACTTATTTCTTTTTTTTTTATGATTAAATTTTCTGATCCTCTTTTTTTTTTTTTAGTTAGAACTTATGGTTCTTTATTTTGAGGAAACTTGTAATTCGTTGATTTATGGAAACTCAACCTTTTATCTACAGGTTCTCAAATTTTATTTTTCTTTTCCCTTTTTTTTTAAAAGGAAATATCGAAAGATATTAAGCTTATCATGTAAGCTTTTATTAATGTTTCCATTCACTTCAGATGTGCTAAATCAAAATCAACGTTAGATCTAAACTTAGATCTTCTAGGTACGTATTATCTTTATATTTGTTTCTCTAAAAAATAATAAAATATTTCTTCTGGAAATCTAAATCATATATCAAAATAATTTTCAAAGCCTTCAATCAAATCAAAATGTTTTCAAAATGAAAACTTCATTTACCAACCATGATTGATTTCTCAAATCCATATCCAAACTAAATGCAATCAAATTCAACAAATTTGTTGAAGCAACAATATCAAATTTTGTCAAGTTCAAACTTGCATTCCAAAATAAATGAACTATAAAACACAAAAGTAAGCATGATATTGAGATCAACAATATAATATGATCAGAAAAATAGCAACAACAAACAAATTAGATCTGAAATATAATAACCAACAAAATAAGAATTAGATCTCAAAGTTTAGATCTATATAAGATATAAAATTATAAGACTAGTATAATAAAATCTAAAAAATAATACAATAGATTTAGATCTGAAGAAGTAGATCTAGAATGGAATGAGATATATAAAAAAAAATAATTTGAAAGATTAGATCAATCATAATAGAAAAATAACTTACCGTTTTGAGATCAATAATTAGATCTGGAGAAGAATAGATCTGATTTCATAATAAATTATCACAATAGAGCATCGTGCTGATAACGTGTTATAAACAAATAAGAATATGTTTTAAAGAAATAAGAGAAGAAGCTATTGGAGAGAGACAAAAGATATATTATTCACTTCTGAGAATAGATATGTATTTACATTACATAGCCTCCTTTATATAAAGGCTTCAGAGCAAATGACTTAACCAATTCCACGATGTGGGACTAAATAAAAAACCATAAAAGCATATTCACTTATATATTTACATATATTATAACATTGTTTTGGTTTATTTTGTCTTACTCCAAATTGTTTTTCTTCATATTTTTGTGTCAAACCATGTATGTTGTATTTATTGAAATAACATACCATACATTTATATTAATATTGAATATTTATGATGTAATTATGAAAAGTACTGGAAATTTTGAGCCAGAATTAAATGAAACTTCTGAAAGGGAATCGAAATATTTAAATTTTCTTGCTGACCGGTACGGAAACAAAAAATAGAATTTTGAACCTTGGTTGAAATATGTCGGATTCTTTGGCTTGCAGGTATCGATACCATTAGCGACATAGAAGCGGATTTTCATGAAATTGAAAGAGAGGAGAGTAGAAGGTAACTCAAATTGCTAGTGTTTCTAGTTACACATACAATTGTCCTTTTTGCGTGAGGAGAGTTTCAATATGAAAAATAATCAAGAATTAAACTATTTCTTCATTTGTAATTTATTATACAGTGCAAAGATTTCTCAGATGGAAGATGAAGAGCAGGCTGGTTTGATCGACCGCTGAATAGAGTGCATTAAATAGACTCACAACTTTCTTTAACCAATAATGCAAAAGCGGGACAAAGTGAGAATAGATGCAGCAACCATGCCCGTTGATTTTTGAGCCATAACATACTTGAACATATGAGTTTATACCGATATATCTAAAGCAATAAGCTCAAACTGAAGTGATTAACCTAGAGAGCATTTTGGTGAAATGTAGTGAATAATATGGAGTGTATTAACAATTTCAACCCCATGAGTGCTCGTCAATTGTAGAAAGTGTAGCGAACTCATAGCTTCAACATGGTACATCCTTTTGCACTATCTAAGCACATCCAGATGTGGAGGAATTGTTGAACGCAAGGTTTAATGTAGAGACCGTAGTAGGATTGAGAAATCTTGGATGCAAAACTGAGTGTACTAGTCCTCAATATATCTTGTAAGCAAGTCTGAACCATTAAAATTGAAATTCTAAAATGAGCAGCCAAGAGTGTACGAATCCAATGGTCGATACTGAAGCGATGTGTATTTTGAAGCCTTGAATTTATCATGTGTACAAATCATCAAGCCAAATGCATTGCCGCGTGAATGATTGAAAATCAATTATGAAGTTGATGAAGCTGGGGTGTCATACGTGTCCAAGAACAGGTCAAGAGCAAGAGGTATGTGCCTAAAATCTATATTCCAATACGTAGTATTTTGTAATACTAAATTGTTGAAGTATAAATGATTAATCTATGAATTATGCAACTTTCCATTATTTAAGCTAAAAGAGTATGTATTTGATTAAAAACTCACTTATTTTTCATGAAACAACATAGATAAATGAAATATACTTGCTTGATAAACTATATATTTGTATGATATAACAAGTAATATACTACATGTAATATACTCACTTAAATTATATATTTGTAATTTATGCACATATATATTATATAAATTATATATATACTAAATAACTATATATATAAAAACTAATCAAGTTTAAAAAAATTAACTAAGTTTAAAAAATGAACAAAGATACTAAATTTTATAAATAATGAATATATTAAGTAATTTTACAAAAATTAATGAAGTCAACTAAGTTTTATAAAAATTAAATAGATTAATTAAGTTGACCAAGTTTTATGAAAATTAACTAAATTAAAAAATTAACTAAGTCTTATAAAAATTAAACAAGATCATAAAAATAACTAAGTATATAAAGTATAACTTAGCTTTCATCAAAAACTAAATTTATAAAATTAACTAAGTTTTACATAAATTAACTATGTTTAATAAAAATTTAACTATGTTTGCTCTATTCTATGAAAAATTCAAAATTAACAATGTTTAACAAAAATTTAATATGTTTATAAAAATAACTAAATTTAAAAAAATTAACCAAGTTTATAAAATCGAATAAGTTAACTAAGTTTTATAAAAACTAAATAAATTAATAAAATTAGATTAATTCATAAAAAATAACCAAGTTAATAAAAATTATTAAGTATGTAAAAATTATTATATAAATTACTAAGTTTATAAAAATTAATTAAGTTGTAAAAAATTAATTAAGTTTATAAAATTAGCTTCGTTTATGAAAGTTAACTAAGTTTATAAAAACTAGATTAATTCATAAAAATTAATTAAGTTTATAAAATGACTAAGTTTATAAAATGGCTAAGTTTATAAAAGTCATTAAGCTTATAAAAATTAGTTAAGTTATAAAAAAAGTTAATTAATTTTATAAAAATAACTAAGCTTATAAAATTAGACTTCATTTATAAAAATTAACTAAGTTTTATAAACTTTAACTAAGTTAACCAAGTTTGTAAAATTGAACTTTGTTTTATAAAAATTAACCAAGTTAATCAAGTCATATAAAAATTAAATAAGTTCATAAAATAAATTATGTTTTATAGAAAAATTACTAAGCTAACTAAGTTTCTGAAAATTTACTATGTTCTATAGAAAATTAACTAAGTCAACTAAGTTAACAAAGCTTCTAAAATTTAACCAAAATTTCTAAAATTTAAACAATTCCATAAAATTCAACGGTATAAATAATGATAGTAATAGTAATAGTAATACTGTTACTAATAGTACTAACTTGATTTTTTAATTAGGTTGGTTAGATTCTACTTCTGCTAGTGTTTCATAATATTTTCTTGTAGGGCATGGATTGTTAAAGAGGGCAAGCTCGATAATCACGAAATTTTGCTACTTTGACAAGTTTTTTTGTATAATCTTTATGGTACTATTATGTATGCTTAAAGTATTTTCTACGAAAAATTTTATACAACAATTAATTGTTTGGTGTATGAACTTGGTGTAACTTCTATTATGTTTAATATATAATATGTTTCGATTGTCCAATGTTTTCTCTTAGTGTAGTTTGAATTGACTAATTTCATTCAATATAATTTTTTTTAGATGTTCTAATATTTAGTAATGTTATGTAAACTCTTGACAAAGATTTGAATGTGTTTCTAAAATTTAGTAAATATCTTTAGAAGTGTTTCAACATGCTATTATATGATTTGTTAGGCAATGTTTTTCAAAATCTGTGAAAAGTTTTACAGAGTTTTTATAACACTACCTTAAATCTAACATGACATAGGTAAAACTGCTACAAGCTCTTTAACACAGCGTAGGTAAAAACGCTATGATATAAAAGCTTAACATATGATTAGTAAAAATGCAGCGGTAGAATTGCTTTAGGCGGCGTTTTTGAAAAACTCCAACATAGCATATGTGAAATGCTGGTAGAATAACTTTTTGCAGCACTTCTAGAAATGCTATTATAGGGTTGGACTTATTGCAACATGTTGTTACACAACGTTCTTCGTAACGTTGCAGAAAGGTTTAAAAGAGTTTCTAAAATGCTGCAAAATGTATTTTCTGTTGCAATGATTTCACTGAATTGTATAATGAAGATTATCCTCAGAATATACCTGAAGTAAAGGCCAAATGGAGGATCTCTCCAGTAGGTGGACAAATGCTGAAATCTAGAATACAAGAAGGGGAGGTGAAAAAGCTCTCCTCTCTATTCATGATGACTCAAGCCCTCACCCCAATAGAATAGAGATACAATTCATTAAAATGCATGGGATACACCTAAAAGAATACATGTTAGCTACATATCAAGAGGCTTTTGATAATGGCGAGTTCATATGGGAAATTAATCACACTTTTATCTCACCAATTGCAAAAGTAAATAAACCAGTAAAGATAAAAGAATATAGGCCAACTACTTATTTTAATGTGGTCTACAAAGCGCTAAGCATGATGTCCTGTATGAGATTAAATAAAGTTTTGCTTGTTGTAAATACTCAAACCCAGCTTTCCTAGTAGGATGTCGTTCTTGGAGTTTAAGGGGAGTTCATCTTGTTTTCGCATAATCTTTACCTATTTAGTTTTTGAAAATTCTATCATGTTACATAAGTAAATATGTTAAAGAAAACTATGTATATGGTTGTTGTTTAATCAACAATTCTTTACTCTATTATCTCACTACAAATGTGTTTTAACTTCATTCTTAATGTTTGTTACTTATATCTTCATTGATTAAGTGTGGCAAGGTTTGAAATACTTGTTCTTTCTCTTTAAGTGAAATGTCCAAGTCCTAGTAAACCTTCTTCATTGGGGCTTCATGAGGAAGGCACTTTTATTCAACATTTACATGGTGTATTACACGTTTAGAAAAGAAAAGATGGAAAGAATTTCGATGAGCACCGCTCTTATATGTGCGAGGGAAAAAGAGCATAAGGACGCGGTTGAAGCAAAAAACTCAAAGTCTTTTATCTATGATCACTAAGTTACTCAAGAAAAGGAGGCATTAAGTGTTGCGCAATTGGCATCCTCCATTGGGGGATGATCTACTTCCTTAAGTCATTCCCACCTAAGGTGGTTTAACGATAGCCTTAGCTGTAGCCTGTAGGTAGGAACAATTTTTTTGGAAGATGGGTGGTTTTTGTATTTTTCATTTTGGTTGAATATAACGTTGTTCCTCTTTTAAGTTATATTCAAATAAACTGCACTTACTCCTCATTGTATATTCAGTTTACGTTACGCTTGTTAATTTTCATTTGTATGTTTATTTTATAGGATGCACCCACTTTTATAATTGAGACTACACTAGGCAACCTAGCCATTTACGAGTTTGTTATTTAGCGGAATATGGATCTTAAGGTTAATTTAACACTAGAGGGGGTGAATAGTGTTTTTATAATTTTTGCGAATTCTTTTAAAATTGTAGTTTAAGCAATGAAATTAATAATCATAGATTCAAACACAAATAAATATAAATGCAGTAAAAGTAAAAAGAAAGAACACACCATGATTTTATACAGGTTCAGAGTTACCCTACATCTAGTCTTGTACAATTCCTTCTACAGATTTCTTTTCAAATAGCAAAAGCAAATACAATCTTGATTTTAAGGTGACAAGACACCCTCCATACTTTCCGATCTTTGGATAGAGACACTTGACTTACATGGGCCACTAGCACACCCATTAGGTTTTCGGGCTACTAAGCACACTTAATTGATTTACATGGGCTACAATCACACCCACAAGTATAACAGTATGATTTGTTAGAGTTTTATAGACTCTGATCATTGCTCTTGATAACAAATGATCCTATAACCCCTTTAATAACACTTTGATCTTATTTTGAGTGAGAGAGATGTAAGAAATCAGAGAGTAATTAATAGAGAATCAAATCAATGGAGTTTGAATTTGAGAATATTTTGAGTGGATTTTCTTTTAGAATTCAAGAGAGTAAAAGAGAAGAGAAAATATGAGAAAGTAGTTATAGAAAATTTGTTGTTTTAACCCCTCTTTATAGAGAAACAACAGTCACGTCCATTCGCGAAGAGATACGATGAAAAGACACTTCAATTCAAATTTGAATTTTCAAATCTACGGTTCATATGTCGATACATGGGATAAGGGTATGTTAACGTATGCTTTTGAAAATTTGAAAAACTCTTCCTAAATTCATTTTAAATATAGTAAGTTTTGTAAAAATATTTTGATGCTTTATACAATCATTTAAACATAGTTTATACACATTTTAATCATATTAAAACTTGAAAAAACTTTATAGATATACATTAAATATATAAAGGATTTAAATATGATTTCTTTGAAAATAATAAATATAAAGTAAAAGTGGATATAATTGAAATCAAAGTTATAAAAAATATTGTAATAAACTTATAAATATTTAGAAATCTTTAAAACTAAAATTAGAACAAAGTATAATATTCAAAGTATATTAAATATAATAAAATCAAAAGATAGAAATAATTTGAAGGCTATTCTGAAAAATTATTTTGAAAATAAGAATTCTTTTAAAACCTATTTGAAGATATTTGAAAATCATTTGAAAAGGAGAAACAGAGAGAGAAAGATCAAAGAAGTGCTACCAGGGTTTTAACAAAAATTCTGTTACTCTATAACTTATCTGGGAAATCTTGAGTTCTTTAATACTCATGAGTCTTCGATCTCTAACTCTTGAATCTCTATATTAGTCTCTTAAATCTTCACTTGATACTGTACAGTCTTCTTAATCAATACCTATATAATATCCTGTACTATAAACCAATATAACTTGATAAAAACATTAGTATATATATCTTATATAATGCCATCTGGTTGTTATCATCAAAACCAATACCTAAGGTACTAACAGAGTGTAGCGGTCCTTTTGAAGAATCGAACATTTAATTGGTGGACAAAAAAACAAAGATCACTAGTGTTACCAGAAATGGAAATGTTTAAAGAGTTTGAAAATGTTGTAAGTGGCTGGGAAGAGACTAAAGATGTCGACATAAAGCGGTACGAATATAAAATGACTAGAAGCTAAATTTAAAGTAGCACGGAATAAGGTTGGGGAGTTAGAGGCTATTATAACCATTTGCAAAGATAATGTTAAGTTAAAAGCATCACGGAAACATGTAGCAGTGTTGGAAATTGCATTGAAAAATATTATGTTGCCTCCTATGAACAAGAGATAAAGAATTTGAAGATCGCTATTTGCATCAAAATTGGGCACAACACTCTTTGGATGTGTTTGAAGATATAAAATGAAGAAATTAAATGTAAAAAGAAGTAGATCTAACAAACACACCAATTGACGGATAAGAAAATGCATAGAAACACACAAATTTAGAATGGTTCGGCAGATTGCCTACGTCCACTATGAAATGATTGATGTTTATTGACTTTCACTCGCTGATTACGAAAATTTACAACTGTACAATGGTAGTTCAATGATGATTCTGGAAGAATGTCAGTGTAGAGAAGCCAAAAAGTCCCTTTTTCAATAGGTCTAGGGTCACTATTCATAAGCGTAGGCAACAAATATCTCACGTAAATCTCGAAAGACTTCTTCTCTCACGTGAGTGGGCCCGAGTTCAAGTGATTTCGGCTCGATCTGGAAGCGATACGAATTCATTTCATATCGATCAAAACATAGTCCTTTGAGGCTAAAATTCGTCAGGTACATTCTTAGGGTTGTTTGCAAGCTCTTGTGAAAATTTAATGGTATTTGGACTTGCAGATCTTGAGTTATGATCAATGCAAGTTTGGATTTGTTGAAGGTTGCCGAGTTCGCATCGCTTCTGTTTGCATCGCTTTTAGGCACGTGATGACCGACGACGTGGCGCTAACTTTTATGGTCGATCCACTTTTCATGCCGAGTGATCGAGTCTTTTCTTCTTTACGTGCCTCCTTCGTATCGCTTGCATACATGTGCTTTGTATCCATGCCGTTCGTATCCATTGCCAGGGTTTCGTTTGTATCGCCTCCTTCAATTCTCATTTGCATCGGTATTCCCAAGCGCTGCTTCGCATCGATCAACAAGAATGTCGTTCGTATCGATCCATCGCGTATCATTCACATCGATCCTTAGTCAATCGATACGAATAGCACGTACACGTGGATCTACACGAATAAGTTGGTGGATGATGGATGCGAAGCAGGGTGAATACGGACTGATACGAAGTGAAGCATGTTTGAGGGATACAGACGAAACTTCCTTTCATGGATACGAACCACCACTTACCTCGACGGATATGAATTAGTGTTGCCATAATGGATGCGAATGAAACTGTTATGAAGGAGGTGGAATGATAGTTACATATGAGAGCATTGCTTGATTTGCATCGATCATATCTTGAGCATACAAACTTCGATTGACTTGAAATTTGTAACGTTGGCTTTTATAGCTTTGATTGTCGTATCATGTTAATTGTAGCTCGATCCAGACTCGAGCAAAATTTACCAGCATCCATAGTGGACCTGCGTATAACTGGTTTTCGGAATGAACTGTCTTTGGTTTCCAGTCAATTCCTTGGTGTCACGGCCCTGCCAAAGATGGGATAACATTTTCCCTATAAAGTACATATTGTGTGGACAGGTTGTGCTTTGAAAAGCTGCCATCTTCATTCTGATAAGTTCTATCCGATCCGCTGGAAAGTTACTGTCTTTTTTGTCAAATGATACAACCTTTCGATTGAATCTGGTAATAATGAATTATTAACTGCCAATTTTTGTACTATAACTGCTGTAACTAAGCGTCGGATGATAGCAAACTGTTGTTCATTGTTGTGAATTGTCATAAGGTGAGTATTCAATTCCTGTAAATTTTTGAAAATTGAATGTTAGTTCATCATACATGAACGTATCTTAACCTAAATCTCGTTAACGTCTACACACTCATGAGTCATTGTCAATTTTTTTTACATATTTGGATCGAGTTTCGTATCGATCCTCTCGTAGATCGATGTGAAATTCGAGTTGTAACAACGCTTGATGGTAATTTTTAGAGTATTTTTCCATATCAGTCCTCTCCTGTATCGATTTGAGAAGTTGGAAATCGCCTTCGTATCGATGGCTATGAATCCCAGTACCCTTCAAAATGATGGATACGAAGTCGTAATTTCGTATCGATGGACTTATGATGGATACGGACAGTCCAACCAGTCCTTCGAGTATTATTTGTATCGATGTAGACGAACTCCTGTTGTCCTTGAAATGATGGATACGAAATTTTCACCTCATATCGTGAATCATTGATGGATTTGAACGGCCATGCTCTGGATTGATTCGAGTTGATGGTTATGAACAACTGTTGTATTCTCGGCCAATGCGGAAGGATGGATTCGAACAATGCTTCGTATCGATGGCATGGGAGGCCGCTTTTAACCGGTTGACATAACTGGGAGACGAATCATTTTCCTTCTTGGTTTCGTATCCATATAAATATGTATTATACATAGCCAATTTTTCATCTGCTTTTACTTTCTAGCTTGCTTTCGTATCGATTGAGAAACCTAGAAACAGAAATTGCCTCCATCTAAATTAATACATCTCCTTAATCCCTCGAATCTACACCTTAATTTAGGTAATTAGTCAATGAATTCATGCTAAAAACGATGAGACTCGAGTTTCAATGCCAATTCTTTCAAAGTCGTGGCCAATTCCGACGTTGTTTTATACAGGAGTTAGGTCGGAGCGAGGTCGAGGAGAGAGTAATGGCGTTTATGCTCCTTGGAGAAGAAGAAGTGTGGAGGGACACGAAGGCGGCGTTCGTGTCGATGATGGACAAAAGAAGAGTTTGTATCGATTTGGATTGAGAACGTTCATATCGATCTTGGTGATGGTATTTCAAAACAAAGAAGTGGAGGCCTTCACATCGATTGATGATGGAGTTTCGTGTCGATTCAGGATGATCGATACGAAGGCTTGGACCTACTGACTGATACGAGGGTGGTGCACGTGATCGATACGAAATCAATTGCGCTTGATCGATACGAATCGCCTGTAAAGGGATCAATATGAATGGATCTTTGATGATCGACTCAAACTCACATATTTTTTGGATACGAGTTGGAATTTTGGTGATCGATCCAAGTTGAATCTTGATGAATTCGAAGCATCCTGTACACTTGAACATATGATTCCGACGAGCTTCCGCCTTGCATAATTGGACTTTACCATTTCACTGCATATTTGACTGCCCTTTGAAGCTTGTCAATGGAATTTTAATTTTGACAAAATTTAACGAGCTTTAACTTGGATCGGTCTCCAAAGTCTAGATGGCACACTTGTGACGGTCAACGATGACGGTCACTCCGGTAGAATTTCAAAGTCTTGTTGCTTGAACATCTTGTTAATATTTATAGAACTTTCTTAAGTACTATATAATATTGTATTGCACAACACACTAATGCACTTCAATATGGGGCACACACGAGATTATTATCATCTAATGATGGTTTTTGATGAGTTGATTAGTTATGGAACCTGAAAGTTCACAACAATAGGAGGATTAGAGTCCACCTCCTTTGATAATAATGATGCCAGTCATTGCGGCTGAAGTCATAAGTCCAGCTCTGGACGAGTTACCAAGAGCAATCTTTATTGGGAATCCATAAGATTATGTACCATATAACGTCTCTGAAGATATGTGGGAAGAATCTGCCTAAGGTACGAGCTATCATTGGATGATGTCCTATTACCGGGGCCGAATGAAAGGCCACATACTCCCTTGGAAAAGTACACTTCTTTTAACATACATTTGTGTATAGCTGGAACGCTTCCTCCATTTAACTAGTATATCCGGGAGGCGCTATCTTACTTAGGAATCGCTCCGTCACAATTGCACCCGAATGGATATGCGTTGTTGAATAGCTTATTCATATTTTTTATGGAGCATCTCTTACGGTCCCCGACTCCGAAGGAAGTTGGATTCTTGTTTATTGTCAAGAGTCGGGGAGATAATCCCTCGCTCACATTCTTAGAGGTGGTCAGGAATTGTCAAGTTGTGACTGGAACCTAGACCAGACTTAGCTACTTCAAGACTGAATGGTTCTATGTTCGATGCCCACCAGGGTTTGCTAGATGGTGGTTAGTTAGACGTAAGTGCCGTATTTTCTCTGGTGACTAGTGAGGTAGTTGTAACATACGTTGAGTCTAACATTTTCTTTCCTTTACAACTGCAATTCAACGACCCGAAGGTGCCCGATTTAAAGAAATAGTATGAATTCTTCAAGAGGTTCCTGGTGAGATTAAGAGATAGAATTGGTGCTCACGGATGAAAATTTGAGGGCCATTGGGCTAATTGACCGAGACCAGAGCATAAGATTTGAAGAAGCTCTTAGGGCAGCCTCGACAAGATGGGCTAAGCGTAGGGAGCCCAAGAATGTAATAGTTGAGCAAGGTGATGAAGAGGATACATCCACTGAAGATGAACCCGTAGTCGGGCCCCATGATAGTGTTCGACATTCAAAGGGAAAGAGGAAAGGCAAGGAGGTTGCTCGTAAGCTTCATAAGTCTTCAAGATGGAAATTTGTGGTCATGTCCCTGCCAATAGTCGGTGTCATAATCTTGGAGGCTTCTCCTTCACAAATGGAGGGCCTTGTCGAAGGACTCGTTGATATTCCAATCTCGGACTATGTGTTGCTCCAATAAGACATCGAATTGGAAAGGCTTCAAAGCGCTTTAGACTTAGGCGAGTCACCTCCTACGAATATGGTCGATATAGCCAGTAGGTCGGGGGTTTGTACATGCATACATACACTTCACAGTACTACATGATTTCCAATCATAAGCTATTCATTTATGGAGATTACTAACTCTGCTTCTCTTTCTATTTCACAGACACGATGACAAGGTGAGAATCTATGCTCGGAAGCCTTCGCTCTGCATGCCATTTATCCAGTTCATAACATGAGTCCCGCAGAAGGGAGGCTGATAGAGACCACGATTGTGGTTATTCTAGTCAGGAGTGTTATGAAAGGGAGAGGGACAAAGAAAAGGAGAGAGAATATAGGCGCCACTCCCGGTCACGCTCTCCGCCTCCTCGAGTCCCAACACAACCTTCTGGCCATGGTGAACAACCCTTGCAACCTTCACGCCAAAGACTGCCTTCTCAGGCATCTAGGCACGATCCATAACGTCGAAGGACCAAAACCGAAACTCCACTTGTCACTGAGCAAGCTGTCACAGATCCCACTGGGGAGGGAGCGATCAGAATCTCCCAGCTGAAAAAAGATTTCTCAAATATCTTTTTTGATGGCTTCATCTTTCCCCCGCACTTAAAGAAAATTCCTTTTGAGGTAGAACAAACTATGCACGACTACATTCATGATATTTACAGCTAATACCGAGAATGGATGAAGACCGTGGACAAAGTATCAGCAGTGGCCTTTGAGCGAACGAAAATAATTGAGAAATTAGAAATCGATCTTGCTCAAAAGGGCCGCATAATTCAGATGCTTCAAGATGAGAGCGAGTCTGCGAGAAACTTAGAAACGGAGGCCAATACAAGGGTTGATGAGGCAACTTGACGGATGGAAGAGATGGGGAGAACACACTTAGCCTTGGTGAAGGAGATCGGACATCAAACCACCATTATTATGGCCGAAAGAGATGGGGCACTTAAGGAGCTTGAAGAGCTTAAAGCCAAACTTGCTGAAATCATCAAAGAGAAAGACGATACAAACAAAGCTGCCCAAAAAGCATGTGAATAGGCCGTGGTACTTAGGGATGAGAGGGATGCGACAACGCTTAAAGTCCAGGAAGCCGAGGCCAGGGTTGAGAATGAAGTGAAAGCGGCAGAGACCAGATTGGAGGCTGATATCGAAGATCTTCTTATTACAAACAACGCCAATGTGTTGAAGCATCGAAGTCTAACCTGGCTTAAAAACTATCCTTCACACTTATACAACGCTTGGTGCTACTTAGTGGAAGATGAAAAGGCTGAGCATCAAGCTGAATCTATAGATGAATTTGAATTGGAGAATCGGGTGCTGAGCGAGGATGAGAGAAGAGTCTTCCACGATATCACCATTATATATGAAAAAGGGAGACTCGCTACTCAGCATTCGGCTGGAGAAGGTTCTGGAGTTGAGCACCATGATACGGGTTCCGAAACCCTTATGCCAACCCTACTTGAATCTACATCTACGGTTGATCCTCGGTCTGTTCTTGCATATAAACCCGATCAGCCGCAGTTGACTCCAGCTCGCGAGCATGTCTCTGAAGTTGCTCCTCTACCCGCGAGCCAACCCGTGGAAGGTATTCTGAACATTTCTTATGCTCATTCAAGGTCGAAAGCGTTGCTTGAAGTAACCACTAACAACTTTTTCTTTGTCTCTATTTAGTGATAGGAGCTACATCAACTGTGCCCCTTGCAACCCAAGAGCCGCATCACACGTAGGAGGCCCTGATTACAGAAGCAACCAATATATCATCCACTGCACCAACCAAAGAATCTCAAGGGAGCGTATTTACTTTTGATGAGCAGATGATGGAGGGGCTTCTCGGCCACCAAAGCGACCCTTCTGCTCATCTGCCATTTGTTATAAGCGGAGGTGCACCTGCGGTTAGCACCTCGGGTCCAACCGACAACATCCCCGTGGATGCCCAAACAGTTCATGAAGAAGAGATAATAGCCGAGATTAATGTTGAAATGGAAGTGGCTGTGCGGGCCAATGGCATTGGAGGTGGAATGGCGGGCCTTGGTCCAACCCATCTACGGATGATTTCTCCCAGTGGTACTATTTTCGACACTGCTGCACCTCTCTCATCTCCTCACGTTGATCATATTCCTTTGACTTCGCCTTCAAGAAGAATTCCAATTCATGTAAGTTCGGAGGAAGAGGTTACTACAGTTCCCCCGGTTGGAGACCTACTGCCAAAAAGCAAGGGCTCGAAGAGGCATCCGAGTGGTAGTTCCAGCGGGTCAACGCCAAAGAAGAAGAAAAAGAAAATGAAAGAATAAACATGTCTTCTTGGCTCATTTTTGGTAGATAGATAAGAATTTCCTTTTTGTTTCTTGTAGGCCGTGTATAGATGCGGGTTTGACCCCTGCTAGTAGGATTATGTAGGAAACTTTTGTACTTATCCTCTTTTTCAAAGAATAGTTGAAATAAAATTCCATTTTGTCTTCAGCACAATTTGTATTCATTAAGTGTTTTAGCGTTCGAATTTCCATTCAATAAACTTGTTAGGTTTTGGCTTTTGAGTTGGACCTGAGTTTAGTTGTTAAGTTCTAAAACTACAGATTCGGGTCATGGCCGACGGTTTAGTCGAGTTCCAATACTGCACTATCTCAATCAGTAGCTGGTGTACTGGTTTTACCCCCAGCTCTAGGGATAAATTGAAAAGATCGATTGGCAGCTGCATTTCGCCTACAATACATCGAGCTTAACTTTGTTGAATTGAGGCTGAAACAAGACGAGTTCGGATGGTAAAATCACACCTGCTCATCCATTGGTGATTGCATCCATGCTCTGAGGATTGCATTTGTTCACCGGCGGTTGGTTACGCCCGCTTAAGATTTAGAGATATGTCTGCGCTCCTGGGACTTAAGTTACGTTATGGGCAGTCAGTCACACCCATTTGATATTTAGAGTTTCGTCTGCACTCTAAGGACTTAGATTGATTCGTGGGTGGTCAGCCATGCCCGATTTGCGTTTATACTCCTGTCCGCACTCCAAAGACTCGGACTTGTCCTACGGGTGGTCTTTTCGCACTCACTCTATGTTTAAACTCCACATTCTTGGGATTTAGAGTTAGTTGATGTTTATACTCTGGTCCACACTCTGGGGACTTAGAGTTAGTTGATGTTTATACTCCAGTCCACACTCTGGGGACTTAAAGTTAGTTTATAGATGGTCAATCACATCTGTTGTGAGTTTCAGAATTTCGTTCGCACTCCGGGAACGATAGATGTATCAGGATCGTGGATGGCCGTATCACATCCACCTTGAGTTAACAAGCGAGGTCGTTAGATGGACGGGTCCATCCTCCACAAACTTGGTCTAAATATGGGTAAAGTCATTAGGTGGACGGATCCACCCTCTTTGAGCCCATACTTGTAAGTTTTTACTCAAATTCGCACTCTGGGAAGCTGGAGTTAGTTAGAGGATTGTCGCGTATCAATCCTTTTTTGGCTTTAGTGTGATGACTTGCCCTCAAGCTTGGGTTTCACCTAGAGAGCGATGAGTCATATCACGGTCTCTCCGTATTTGAATAAATCCCACCGTAGGATGGAACTTAGCTCTCTGTGCATTGTGATGGTCGTATGACACATTTAGAAATCACTGCTCTGGCTCGAAGAGATTGCATTTTATTGCTGAAATAAGAAAATACGGCAAAGTCAGTTGCCTTATTACAAATTCAAATTTCGAAATGCATAAAAAAATTGCAAATGAAAAGTAGTCTAAATGAATAAATAAAGCATGTTATGTATAGTAGTGATAAAGACTCTCGCTGTTCCAGGCTATCGGTAGAGTGAGACCGTCAAAGGTCGATAATTTAAATGTGCCGTCTTCGAGCTTTCATTCAAGAACATACGGCCCTTCCTAGTTGACTTCATATGTGAAGGAACCGGGTAAACTCTCTTGAGGATGAGATCGCCGAGTTCAAAGGTTCGAGGTCGGACCTTGGCATTGTACAACCAGGTGACTCGACTTCGGTATGCGGCTTCCCTCAAATCAGCCTCTTCTCACTTCTCATCCAATAAATCCAAAGATTCGACAAGTAATATAACATTCGTCTTCGGATCATAATATGTCACACGATGAGAAGGTACTTCCATCTCGACTAGAATAACAGCTTTTGAACCATAGAAAAGAGAGAATGGAGTGTGGCTGATCGCGGATTTGCGGGTTGTTCGATAAACCCATAGGGCCATAGGGAGTTCATCGACCCATTTTACCCCGGCCTTTTCCAGTCTTTTCTTCAGAATGAACTTTATAACTTTATTGACGACTTTAACCTGTCCATTCTCTTGAGGGTGTGCAACTGTAGAGAACTTCTTCTAGATGTAGAATCATTGTCAGTAATGATGGTATGTGGGAGGCCAAATTGACAGATAATGTTGCGTACCACAAAGTTGGTTACTTTCTTCGTTGTGATAGTAGCAAGGGGCTCAGCTTCCACCCACTTAGTAAAGTAATCAACCACAACGATGACATACTTCACACCACCTTTAGATAGAGGTAGAGAATCAATAATGGCGATGCCTCATACTGGGAATGGCCAGAGACTGACCATTTGAGTTATTTCGGTAGGTGGGGCTCTCGGGATCCGAGCATGCTTCTGACATCTGTCACATTTGCTGGTGTAATCCAATGCGTCATGATTTACAGTCGGCTAATAGTATTCATATCGGAGCACTTTCTTGCCAAGAGCTTGCCCCCCGGTGTGATCGCTATATTCTCCTTCGCGTACATCATGCAATACTCGTTTGATTTCATTATGGGCGATACACCGGAGTAAAGGAACCGAGTATCCTCTTCTATACATGACTCCATTCTTAATTGTGAACCGTGAAGCCTTTCGAAGAACTAGTCTTTTTTCACTCCTACGCTCCAGCAGGGTTCCATGCTCGAGATAATTTTTGAACGGAGTCATCCATTACTCCTTATTGGGAATGACTTCAAATACCCAGTTTGTTTCCATCTGATCAATGCTCGGGGAAGATAATCTCTCTACGAGAATGAGTCCCATCCGTTGTGCCTCACAGGTGTTGGCTAACTTTGCCAAGGAATCAGCATTTTGATTACATTCTTGGGGTATGCAGTAGATGGCATAATAATCAAACTGATTTAGTATCTCCTGAACCCGAGCAAGATAAGAAGCTAGCCTTCGGTCTTTGGCTTGGTACTTCCCCGAACTTGGCACACGACCAATTGTGAATCACAGTAAATCTCCATAGCAATAATTCTCAAATCTCTAGCAAGCCTTAATCCAGCGAGCATGGCTTCATATTCGGGCTCTTTGTTGGTCGCATGAAATTGAATTTTAAAGCATAGCATATAGATCGGCCTTAGGAGGTTCAAGTATAACCCCGACGCCTGAGCAGCGGTCATTTGATGCACCATCAGTATGTAACTTCCAAACATATTAGAGAGATTCACTAGTCTCGGGTAATTCCTTCGGGACAGTGAACTCAGCGATGAAGTCTACCAGGACTTTTCCTTAGATAGCTCTCCTTGGAGTGTAAGTAATGTCGAACCGACTCAGCTCAATATTCCACTTGAGTAACCTACCAGATGTCTCAGGCCGTGGAAGGACCTGTAGTAACGGTTGGTTGGTGTAAACAGTGATAGGATGAGCCTAAAAATATGGATGGAACTTCCTCGAGGCAATGACAAGACAATAAGACAACTTTTCCAGCTTTGGATAATATACCGGCCATTGTACCCGGTCCTCCTCCCGAATTAAGGAAGCATTGATTGTGTTTTTTGACATTGCCAAGTAGATGTACAATTTTTCATGATCAATAGGCTTTGACAGAAGGGGGTGTGGACAAATGTTGAACCAACGTTCGGAATGCACCCTCACATTCTATAGTCCATTCAAAATTTTGTTTTCCTTTTATGATCAGATTGAAGAAGGGAACGCAATTGTCGGTAGATTTCAAAATGAACATGCACAGTGCTGCTACTTTCCCGTTGAGGCACTGGACTTGCTTTATAGTTCTTGAAGTCTCAAAATTTATGATTGCCCATATCTTCTCCGGATTGGCTTCAATTCCTCGAGCATTGACGATAAATCCAAAGAACTTTCAAGAAGTGGCCCTAAAGTGAAACTTCAATGGATTGAGTTTCATTACGTACTCTCGGAGGACGTTGAACATCATTTCCAGGTCTTTGATATGATTGGTGGAAAATTGCGACTTCACAAGCATATCGTCCGCATATACCTCCATGGTTTTTTCGATTTGGTTAGCGAACATTCGATTAACTAGCCGTTGGTAGGTTGCCCCGACGTTCTTGATTCCAAAGGGCATGACTTTGTAGTAGTAAAGTCCTAGATCGATGATGAAGTTGGTATGCTCCTGATCAGGCAAGTGCATGGGTATCTAGTTGTAGCCAGAATACGCATCCATGAAGGATAAGAGTTCATGTCCAGCCGTTGAGTCTACGAGCTGATCGATTCGGGGAAGTGGAAAACCATCTTTAGGGCAAACTTATTCAAGTCTCGGTAAGCAACACATGTTCTCCATTTCACGTTAGGTTCTCTGATAAGTACAGGATTGGACAACCATACGGATATAATGCATCTCGGATAAACCCGTTCGACTTGAGCTTATCTACCTCTTCCTTCAGGGTGGCAGATCTCTCTGGATCCATACCATGCCTTTTTTGCTTGACCGTGACATGCCGCAAGTCAATATACAACGTGTGGCTTATGATGTTCGGGGAGATTCCACACATGTCGGAATGCATCCAGGCAAATACGTTGAGGTTTGCCCTAGAGAAATTCAACCAATTCCTCCTACTTCTATAGGCTTAGCTGAGATCCAACCTTTACCATTTTAGGGTTGTCATTATCATCAATCGGAACAACATTCGTCAGCTCGGTCAGGAAAGCTTAATTGTCTTTACTTTCGGTATCCCTTGGGTCAAGATCCCTTGGGAATTGGTTGGGGTGCCCGGGCCTTAGCCTAAGCACTAACTGTCAATTCTCAACAAAGCGGACGTAGAGATATTCCTCTACACCCTTTCCTTTTTCTTTTTGCTACACCTCTCACAGCTCAGCAACATAACAGGCTCGTCTAGTAACCTAGTCTCCTTGAATGAGTCCAACTCCATTGTCGGTAGGGAATTTTAAAGTCAGAGACCATGTGGCAATAGCAGCCTTGAACTCAACTAGGGCCGGTGTAACCACCCGCAAACCCATGCCCCTTTGAGCCGACAATATTCTCTAACAGTTAAACTCAAAGTGGACAGAAATACAAACCATTAGGGTTAAAGAGGAAAGAGGTAGAAGAAGAAATAGAAAACAACATCAGAATCTCACAAACGTAGCGGACAATATATAATAGATAAATGACTGATCCTTATACAAAAAGAACTATATCTGTTTTATACATTACATCATTAGAGTACAACACAATCAATAGCAAAATACTAGACAGTTATAATAACTTATCCACACAAAACTGAACATACCGCATTCCATACACAACGGAAATTAGTCAGATGCATGTGATACATCTCACCATCCAGTGCATCTCCGGGGCTCCATAACAGTCCATCAAAAATCTGTATTCTATAATGCTCGGTCTGATCCAAGCATTGTAGTAAAATAACACCTGAGCTAGTCTGGAACACCAGCGGGAGAAAACACGCTCAATTAGATTATTAAAGTTTCCAAAATCCTTTGAAATCAAAGGCATCTCGTAAGACCACGCCACAAATAAACATGTCGGGTTTTTACCTTACGATAACCAAAATATTTTTTATCAAATCGGTTTGATATTATAATATTGCCTATAGAAAGTAAAATAGAATCTAACTGAATGCTTGCATCTCACATTCCAGCAATAGTTAGGCACAATCAAAACCGTACAAGCCCTTATTGGAGATTGGATTCCATACAATGGTAGGGCTACTAGGGTACCGTCCGTCACAGTATCCAGTCTAAATCAGAATACCAAGGATCCTTCCCGATCCCCTGTAATGCAAGACCGTAGCTACCGCTTACTAGATAGTCCGAATAAGATCACCCACCGGTTAAGATCAGCAACCACCCACACAGCTGAAATAAAAGGGACATCTAGATAGGGATGATCTTACCCAATTTGGTTACAAGCCATTTAGCCTTGCTGCACCTCCCCTTTTTTAGCCATTTCCAGTTGATGAGGCTCGAGGCTATACGTTACCTTTTTAGCACACATTCACTTAGAATGCTCATCGTCCCCTTGACGATATTCTGATAGCATTCATCCGTATATGTTTCCCTAGGTTTGGACAAACCGAACCACTGTCTTCATCATTTTCATGGTATTCATGCGCAAATGTTCAAACAGGATCGAAGTCGTTTTCGGATAATTAAATCTGATCCCGGCCTCTTCGAAACGATCAGCACATTGACCAATATTGATAGTCGGTTATTTAACTACCAATTCAAACAATCATTCACCAATTGTTTTATTTCCCTTGAAAATCACCAAGTCTTAATACTTTATATTTTTAAATAATTTAAATCCCTTATCCAAAAATATATACTTTAAAACATTTAAAATAAAAACTACTTTAAATACTTTATTTAAAATACTAGTTATGAAATTTTATAATAACTTCTCGTGTAAAACTTAAGCCAAAACTAATTTTAAATAAAAGTTATTCTATAAGGTATAAATATTAAAAAACTATCTTTTAAATCATAATACTAGTTAAACCTTTAAAATAATTAACTTACATAATCTACTTAATAAATAATAACTTTCAAAAATTTAAAACAACTAAATAATAATTTCCCTAAAAACATTCTTTTAAAAACAACTTTATACTTGCACTTAGAAATCTTCTTTTGAAAATATACTTAGCCTTTCAGGAAAATACACTTTCCATTCACTATAGCCCACCTAATTATTTATAAATCCTTCTCGATTTATCCCAATTTAATTTACGTCCCAATTCCGTAAATTTCTTGTCCACACTTTAAAAATAAACCACCTTTTTATTTTTAAAACAAATTACCATCTCTTTATAAATTCTCACCATGAATTTAAAATCTCAAATATCCACTGATATTTATTTCACTTTATTTATAAACCCAATTTATAAATTCCATAGTCTCATTCTCCTTTAATCACTGTTTCAAACACTTAATAAATTTCAAATCGATTTCCAAAATTAACTCCATTTTAAAATAAATTCCTTTACTTACTCAAATTTATTCCAAAACCATTAATTCCAGATTCATCTTTTTATTACGATTTAAAATCTTATTTAAATCTGACATTATCAACTTCACACTTTATTTTAAAATTTCCCCTTCTTTAAATTCCACTAAACCATTTTAAACCTTGAATTTAAAAATAAATCCTTTATTTCTTTAAAAAATATCACTTAAGTTTTCAAAATTCATTTATTCCCATTTATTCAAAAACCTTTTTCCCCATGCTTGGAATTTATTTGATAGGATTTTATATCAAACTCTTTATCCTTTTCCAAATTCATTCTTTTAATTTATCCAATTTCACCATATTTATTTTACTCAAAATTCCCTCTTTTATTTTCCTTTAAAAATCCAATCTTTATATTTTTTATATCTCAATATACCCAAAATATATTCAGCAAACCTATAGCATTCAACATTTTCAATTCCCAATATAATCAATATAATCTATCACAAATTATCAAATAAAATATATCACCGAATATGAAAATAAATTCCAACATTTTAAGGAATCCGGTTGGATCCCTCCCACCTGTTTCCCTACATCCACAAATGTTAGCAAAAAATAAAAATACCAATCCCACTTCGAGGGGAATATCGCGCTATAAAGGGTCATCCAGTATTATGCGGGCCGCATAGGGTCTCATCCTCTATATAATGTAGGAATATCAACCACTTTAATGTATGTACTACTATATACAATATCACATCCAAACTGATATTAAATTATCAATTCAAGCAATCCTGATTGCTCACAAAATCCTCTCTCCTGGGATCTTCTCTCTACTAGGCCAAAACACCAGAAAATCCAAGGACCAAATCGAAACAGAACTTCATCTCCCGATGCGGACAAACTCCTTTGACTTCCTCGAAGATATTCAGAAAGTCTCAAACCACTTCGATAGCTCAAACATCTTTAGAGATGTCTCAAACTAAAGCAAAGATTACTAAAAGAATTTCCGAATCATCGCAAGTCACTTTTGCGATAATACTACCCTATTCGGATTCCAAAGAAACTATTCTCTCTTACACAACAGAACAGCTAAAGCCCTTCAAAAGAAAAAACTAATGGTCCACCTCAACCACAAACACCTTACCCAGCTGAGCTTCTAGAAGCAGAAGACAAGCCTTCACCATTTGCCCGATCCACTAACAGAAGAATCTCAAAAACTTCTGAACCATCGAAGAAACGGACCACACAACTACTTTCGAATTCCACCTCTAGGATACTGCTGAGCCAAGAGATCTTCCGGACAGCACATTCAACACCTCTGAGCTCCCCTTGCTACCACAGACCTCCTATCCAAAATCTCCTTGAATCCCAAATCTATATCAACCAACTCCATCAAAAAGAGTCTTCAAGATGAGCAGAAACCTTCCAAGAAACTCGGCTTCAGACCAAGCACAAACACCTAGCTGAACTGAGTCTCCCACTCCAATACAGATAAGGCTCCGTTCTATGGTTGCCAAATAGCATTACTTGCTCCAGCTCTTACAACTGATCCAAACTCTAGAGAATCTGCTCACACGAGCGCAATCCAAACTTATACTCCAAAGATAAACTCCGAACCTTTAAAAGATTTCCTTTAGAGATCGATGAAATCCATATACCAAGCTGCTAATCTTACTCAAAATGCCCAAAACTGTCCTGACAGATACTCTTCCAACCTTAAATACTCGGACTTCTTCCATTGATAGTCATGCTATACACACCACTATCTCTCCTACTTCTAGAACTTATGTTGGCAAACCCGAACAGGTAACCCAACAAAATAGGTAGGAATAAAACAGATATATATATATATATATATATATATAGTCAAAATTACAAATATGCTCTCTCAAGAAAGATACCACTCCAGAGCCTAGGTATTCGCTCAACCTAGCGCTCTGATACCACAATGTAACGACCCGCCTTTCATAATACAGAAAGACGCATCATTAAGAAGAAAGAAAAGGGATAGAAAAGAGAAAAGGGATAGAAAAGAGAAAAGATAGAAAAGAAAGAACCAGACAACATCAGAATCTCACAGCGGAACGAATAAATTATATTAATCAAATAAAATATTACATAGTATCACATACATCAGAGTTATACAGCTCAAACTACACAAACTAGACAGTTATAAATACCTGTCTAGATATTACAATTCAAGTACATAACAGGAAACAGATACAACTCAAACACAGCGGAACCACTATATATATATATATATATACACACGCTGAAGCCACCTGCTCTATATCTCCTCCAGAACTCGTCAATGCAAACCTGAATCACTTGACTACTCATACGTAATATGAGTACCCAAGAGTTTAGTAAAACAGAAAATAAACACTCGGGTCAGACCTGGCTCTGGTCTGAGTAAACGGTTAAAAGTTGCTTAACTTTGAAAATCCTTTGAAAACAAAGGTATCACGTAAGACTCCCCATAAATTAACACGGTTAAGTTTTTACCTTACGCTAACCAAAACATTTGATAGGAAATCCAGTGATATTATAATAGGGTCTAGGGTTTTCAAAATAAAATATAGAAATAGCTGGAATTCTTACATCTCACGTTCCAACATAGTGGGGCACAATCAAAACCATACAGGCACTTATTGGATTTTGGATTCCATACAATGGCAGGGCTACTGGGGTACCGCCCGTCACAATATGTGGCCTAGATCACCGTACCGAGGAGTACGCCCGCTCCCCTGCAACACAAGGCCGGAACCATCCCTTACTGGACAGTCCAGAACAAGACTACCCCGGCAGTTGTCATGATCAACCGCCCACACAGCCGAAACAAAAAGGGACCTCTAGACTGGGGTAAAGCTCGTCCTACTTGGGCATGACCCACTTAGCGTTGCAGCACCTCCCATGTTTTAGCCATTCCCGGTTGATGAGGCTTGAGGCTACGATTACCTTTAAAGGACATGTCTATCTTAGAATGCTCATCATCCACCTGACGATGTTCTGAAAGCATTCAATCCATACAAGTTCGTCCCGGGTCGAACAAAACCGAAGGCACTATCTCGTTACACTCGTTTTGGAATCACCATCAGAGTTAACGACAATGCCCTTGCACTCTGAATCACCATCTCGAACCTGTAAGTATTATTTCCGTCAAACTCATCTCGGAATCACCCCCAGAATTATACTGACGAATAGTTATTACACCTCGAGTCTTCACTTTTCACTTGAGATTCACGGCCTAACGTTTAACTTGGATCAATGTGGTTTTCGGAATTCCAAATTTGGAAACCCGATCCTGGTCTCATCGAATCCAAACGCTATCTTAATGTCCAAGTGATTTATGTTTAACAAATTAATTCAATTTAAACATTGAATTCACACAGCATCACTTATAGATAAATATCACACATTTATCATTGATATATCAAATATCATATCACAGAGTATCACAACATATCATCCAATAGATATCAACCAATTCAGATATTCCACAACAATCATACACAAACAGGCATTATTAATTCCTTTATAATTAATTTAATCATCTTAAATTAAATTAATTACTTGAGAATTAAACAACTAATCCTGCTTAAACAATCATTAATTAATTACAATTAATTAATTAATCACTCTTTAATCACCATCATAATTCAATTAATTAATCTTCAATTATAGTTAATTATCCTTTAATCATATTCTTAATTAATTACCTAGATTAATTATTCTTTAATTATCTTATGTAATTAGCCTTAAATTAATTACACAGATTAATTTATCTTTAATCAATAATTAATCTTAATTAATTTCTAATTAATTAATTAACAATAATTAATTACAAAAATCCTTAATTAATTACATTAATTAATTATTACTTCTTCCTTACTTCTTTGATTAATTATCTAATAACTAATCACATTTATTAATTAATTAAACAATTAATTATTCATTAATTACATAAATTAACGACTCTCTAATTACTTTATTAATCAATCTTTCTCAAAATTACATTTAATTATTAATTTTAAGCTTAATTACATTTATTAATCAAACCTGATTAATCACAATCAGTAATTAACTTCCTTAATTACTTCACCAATTAAACCAACACCTTGATTAATTACATTAATCAATTCTTTAATTACACCGAGTAATTATTCCTTAATTACTTCACTTAAGTAATTATACCTCTTTAATTACATTAAGTAATTATACGTAATCCCATCACTAATTAATTCTTGTTAATTAATTAAACTTAATTATTTAACTAAAATTAACCATAATCACTTAATTAATTACTCTGAGTAATAAATTACTTTAATTACTTCATTAAGTAATTATGTTTAAATAACTCTTCTTAATCATTAAGTAATTAACTTCTTAATTAATTATTAACAAATTATTTCTTAATTAATTAAACTTGATTAAATAATTTTCAATTAAGTAATTAATTACACTTAATTAATTACTCAACTAATTTACCTTAATTTAATTACTTATATTAACCAATTTAAGTTAATTAAGTAATTTACTTTAATTACCCTTATAAAAAAAACTTGATTAATATAAACCATACTTTTCATTAACTTAATCCATCATTTTAAAAATTAAATTTAAAATCCAAAAACTTTTATTTGGTTTGCACAAAAACATCATCTTTTTAATTTATCATTATCTTTAAATTTATCTAAGATAAATACCCTACTTTAATCACATTTTAAATTAATTCAAATACAATTTTTATTTGAAAACATTATTTTATCATTTAACAAAGCAAAAATGAAACAAACTATTTTTAAAACAAAGTTTACATTTTAAAAATCAAATCTTAAAAAAAAAACTAATATTCTTTTAAATTCAAACATTCATTCTTTATACAACTAATTTTAAAACACTTTGTTTAACATCAATTTGCTTTCCAATTTTTAAAACTTCATTTTATAAAGTATAAAAATCTGGTTAATACTAAACTTTAAAAATGAAACAAACTATTTTAAAAACAAATTTAACTTAAATTTGTAAAAGCACAAAATTTTAAATTAAAACATTTTAAACATATTTAAAACTGTTTTAAACTTTGTTCAAAAACTTAGTTTTTTTTTAATTTACAAAATACAATCTGCAGTAAAAAAAAACAGATAGGAACAATTCCTGGAAACCCAATTCTCAAGACCAACTCACGCGACAACTCTCCTTCAGAACTTTGAGTTGCACGCGACAATAACACGAGGCCCACTTCGAGAATGCAACGAAAAACCCCTGGGCTAATCTTCTTCCACGAATCAAATTCCCAGATGCACACTTTCGACCTCGTGCACGTGCACGCCGGTCATGGTCGGCGGCGATCATCATCCCAGCACTCCCCAAGTCCACATCGACTTAGACAACCCTCTCGCCACCCAAAATCGAAGAAAACGCCATTGCAACAAAATATGGCTACAGCGTCCACAACCTGTAAAACACTCGAACCAAAAGTTCGCCATCAACGGCAAACCCTAACGTCGGAGTGCCTGCAAATTCATCCACGCACGCGCCTCGATCCACGCAAACCTTTCCCCCTCACGCGATTCGCCAAAGACCAACAACGACGACGAAATGCTCTCAAATCCGATCTAGGCAAAAAGCAAACCCAAACCCTACTATGTCGTACCCCAATCGCCACATCCATTAGAAAAACCCTACACCATTTTTCCTGCATCACCCAGAACCAAGACCACCTCCATGCCGAAGCTCGACCTCCAACTCAACTCCAATCAACAGAAATCGACCAATATCCCAAATTCAAGAAATTCCCAATTTCTCTTTAAATACTATTTCATTTTAAAATTCAAGAATTTGAACAACAATTCAGGTCATATAATCAGGAATCTAAATTATTAAGATTGATCTCCTTCAAAATTTGACATTCCACCTGTAAATTTAAAATTTACAGTATTTTTGTTCAATATAAATTTTTATATTTATTTTCAAACACAAATCTACCTCATTACAATCAGATTTTCTTTCAATGATTAATGATTATCAATGATTAATTTAGAATATAGGAATTTTTATGAAACTGAAACATGCACAAGAACAAAAGTTTTAAAAATTTCATAACTACAGGTATTTCAAACAGCTAAAAAAAACATATATTAAATCTTCAAACCAAGCATGCAAACATTGAAAATATGTTTTATTATATTATTCATTTCACAGAACAACATATAAAAGATTTAAAACTTTTTTTTTATAAAAGGATTTACTTACTGAAATTTGAAGCAGAGAATAGCTTTTGTATTACTGCATTTGATTTCTGGAATTATGAATTTGCTTTGCAACCTGCTGTTTGAATCTTCATTATTGAGTTTGCTAAAAGTTGATTGTTGTAGATTTCCAGATGTGCTAGAAATCATGTTTTCAGGTAGCAATTTGGATCTGGGTTGTAAAGCTTCGGATTTTTCTTTTTTTCTTTTTCTGGTTACAGATTTGAATTCTATTTTCTGGTTTCAGCTTGAATCTTGTATTTGAATTCCCTTTTTTTATTTTTATTTTATATTAGTTGAAGAAAAATTACAGTAGATCTTAGCTGAAGAAACAAAACTGATCTTTTCTTTTAAACTAAATTAAAAACAAAACTTTTCTTTTTTAAAATAAAGGTTGCCACTTGTTGCATGAATAAACCATTGTATTAACAAATGTCCAAACCTTATTAATTTGTAAACAAGTGTATTCTCCTAAGTTATTATATGGCTAAGTGTTTTTAAGAATTACATAAATTACTTGTTTAAAAATGAATTAAACCTTAATTACCATATTAGTCTAATACTCATGTTATATATATATATAACTATGCAATGTATTTATAGCTTTGTGATTTAGTTTATAATTATTTAAAACTCACTTCCTATAGATAAGTTTTAAAAGAAGAAAGTAACATTCATTTAAATTTTATTTTAAAATTTTAAACATAAATTTCTATAACTAACATTGATATTATATGAAAATTCTAAATTTATTTTCAAAAATCAATTTATAAGAAACAAATTAAATCTTTACAATAATGTACTATATTTCAAGCTATTATTCTTTTAATAAAAATAAATTTTCCTTTAAGTGTTTTATAAATAAAAATTTATTTTAAATAGCTTTTGAAAAGCATTTTGTTAAACTAAATCAAAAATCTTCCAAATCACTATAAAAACTTATGTATATTAAAATTTTGAAAATATATTTTATGTTTACGTTTAATCCATTATTTTCTATTTATAATAAATATCCAAATATAAATATTCATTATAAATAGAACATTTTAAATATTATCTTCAGAAATTATTTGAATTTTAAAAAAGAACATCAAATAACAATATATAAACATATATATTATAATTTGAAAATATTTTTATTAATTTAAATTGAACCAATATCTTTTTTACAATGTATATATATACACATTACAAATAGAATATTTTTATTAACTTAAAAAGATCAATTATTATTAATTACACATATATATATTATTATTATTATTTGAAAAGAAAAACATTCAAATTAAATTATCATTATTATTGAGTTTTTGAAAAGATAACATTTGTTAAATTAGATTAATTATTAGTTTTGATTATATAATATTTGGTTAAATTAGAGTTTTAAATCAATATAACATATTTTAAAATAAATTATAAATGGAAATTATTAAATAAGTATTGCCCAAAATTCCGGGACATCACAAAGATGCTACAATCATTACCGAATTTATTTTCCAACCTCCGAAAAGATTTTAGTGCTTTTACTCTTTCAAAGACATCTTCAAATATTTTTAATTCCAAATCTCACCATATTTCAAATCCAATTCAAAAATATTTCCAAAATAATATCGCCATTATTCCTCCAAAACTTTTGAAAAATCATTTTCAAACTCAAAGGAATTTACTTTCCAAAACTTTGAATTCCAAATCCTTTCAATCTATATTCAAATATTACTCTAGAATTTTATCTCCTTTTAATTGTAAATCACATTTATAATTCATTTTTACAACTCCATCGTGTTATAATTTCAATTTGTTATTCAATTTCCACACCACAATTATAGTATTTTAATACCATTATTTCCTGACAACCAAGCAACTATATATAACTATAATAATTTCTGAAAATTATTTCTTTCATATATAAAAATAACTTTGGAAAAAATTATTTCATTTACCCTATATAAAAACGTTATGTTGAATTGTTCTATTCAAGTGTTTAGAGATCTCTATCAATAATATTAATTACTCTTATTGACCAGAATCCATAAGCCATTCAATAAACCAATCAACACAATATAAAACAATTTTGTATTCACTAACAAATACACGCTTATATCTATTAATACACTCAAACTCATTCTGGAGTACTACGGACTCTATTTCTAATGAGTTGTCCCCACCAGAGCCAAGGTTCTCGCTTAACCTTTAGCTTTGATACCAAATGTAATGACCCGCAAATCCATACCCCTTTGAGCCGACAATATTCTCTAACAGTTCAACTCAAAGTGGACGGAAATATGAACCATTGGGGTTAACGAAGAAAGAGGTAGAAGAAGAAATAGAAAACAACATTAGAATCTCACAAATGCAATGGAAAAATATATAATAGATAAACGACTGATCTTTATACAGATAGAACTATATCTGTTTTATACATTACATCATAAGAGTACAACACAATCAATAGCAAAATACTGGACAATTATAATAACTTGTCCACACAAACCGAACATACATCATTCCGTACACAGTGGAAATAAGTCAAATATGTGTGATACGTCTCTCCATCCAGCGCATCCCCCGGGCTCCATAGCAGTCCATCCAGAATCAGCATTCTATAATACTCGGTCTGATCCGAGCATTATAGTACAATAACACCCGAGTCAGTCTGAAATACCAACGTGAGAAAACACACTCAATTGGATAAATAAAGTTTTCAAAATTCTTTGAAATCAAAGGTATCTCGTAAGATCACGCCACAAATAAACATGCCGGATTTTTACCTTACGATAACCAAAACGTTTTTATCAAATCCGTATAATATTATAATAGTGAGTATAGAAAGTAAAATAGAATCTAGTTGAAATGCTTGCATTTCACGTTCCAACAATAGTTAGGCACAATCAAAACCGTGCAGGCGCTTATAGGAGATTGGATTCCGTATAATGGCAGAGCTACTAGGGTACCGCCCGTCACGGTACCTGGTCTAGATCAGAGCACCAAGGATCCCTCCTGATCCCTTGCAACACATGACAGGAGCTACCCTTTACTGGATAGTCCGAATAAGATCACCCAGCGGTTGGGATTAGCAACCGCCCACACAGCCGAAATAAAAAGGACATCTAGACATGGATGGCCTTACCCTAATTGATTGCTAGCCACTTAGCCTTGTTCCACCTCCCCTGTTTTAGCCATTCCCAGTTGATAAGGCTATGCGTTACCTTTTTAGAACACATTCACTTAGAATGCTCATCGTCCCCATGACGATGTTCTGATAGCATTCATCTATACAAGTTGCCCTGGGTCTGGACAAATCGAATCGCCGTCTTTATCATCTTCATGGTATTCATTCAAAAATGTTCAAACCGGATCGAAGTGGTTTTCGGATAATTAAATTTGATCCCGACCTCTTCGAAACGATCAGTACATTAGCCAATATTGATAGTCGGTTTTTTAACTACCAATTTAAACAATCATTCACCAATTGTTTTATTTCCCTTGAAAATCAGCAAGTCTTAATACTTTATATTTTTAAATAATTTAAATCCCTTATCCAAAAATTTACACTTTAAAACATTTAAAATAAAAACTACTTTAAATACTTTATTTGAAATACTAGTTATGAAATTTTATAATAACTTCTCGTGTAAAACTTAAGCCAAAACTAATTTTAAATAAAAGTTATTCTATAAGGTATAAATATTAAAAAACTATCTTTTAAATCATAATACTAGTTAACCTTTAAAATAAGTTACTTATATAATCTACTTAATAAATATTTACTTTCAAAATTTTAAAACAACTAAATAATAATTTTCCTAAAATCATTCTTTTAAAAACAACTTTTAACTTTTAACTTATACTTAGAAATATTCTTTTCAAAATATACTTAGCCTTTCAGGAAAATACACTTTCCATTCAATATAGCCCATCTAATCATTTATAAATCCTTCTCGATTTATCCTAATTTAATTTACGTCCCAATACCGTAAATTTCTTTCCCACACTTTAAAAAATAAACCACCTTTTTATTTTTAAAACAAAGTACCATCTCCTTATAAATTCTCATCGTGAATTTAAAATCTCAAATATCCACTGATATTTATTTCACTTTATTTATAAACCCAGCTTATAAATTCCATAGTCTCATTCTCTTTTAATCATAGTTTCAAACACTTGATAAATTTCAAATCGGTTTTCAAAATTAACTCCATTGTAAAATAAATTCCTTTACTTACTCAAATTTATTCCAAAATCATTAATTCCAGATTCATCCTTTTATTAGGATTTAAAATCTTATTTAAATCTGACATTATCAAGTTCACAATTTATTTCAAAATTTCCCCTTTTTTAAATTCTCTTAAACCATTTTAAACCCCGACTTTAAAAATAAATCCTTTATTTCTTTAAACAAAATCACTTAAGTTTTCAATATTCATTTATTCCTATTTATTCAAAAGCCTCTTTCCCCATACTCAGAATTTGTCTGATAGGATTTTATATCAAACTCTATATCCTTTTTCAAATTCATTCTTTTAATTTATCCAATTTCACTATATTTATTTTACTTAAAATTCCCTCTTTTATTTTCCTTTTAAATTCCAATCTTTATATTTTTGATATCTCCATATACCCAAAATATATTCAGCAAACCCATAGCATTCAATATTTTAAATTCCCAATAATCTATCACAGATTATCAAATAAAACATGTCGTCGAATATAAAAATAAATTACAACATTTTGAGGAATCCAGTTGGATCCCTCCAACTTGTTTCCCTACATCCACAGATGCTAGCACAATATAAAAATACCAATCCCACTTCGAGGGGGATATCGTGGTATAAAGGGTCATCCGCTATTATGCGGGGGGCATAGGGTTTCATCTGCTATATAATGCGGGAATATTCATTGCTCCAATATATAAACTACTATATACAATATCACATCCAAACTGATATTAAATTATCAATTAAAGCAAACACCCAATAATTTAAATTTAACTATTTAAATTTAAAAAGGTAATCCAAATGAGTAAGATTAACTCACCTTTGACTTTATTGTATTGCGATCCGATCCACACCAGCTTGATTCTCCATGATTTTACACCTTATATAAACATTATATGTTTGTTAATATTCGAATAAATCGAACAATTAATCTCATTTAATAAATTTAATTTAACTTAATAATTTAATTTAAACTAATGATTTAATTTTAATTGAATAATTAAATTTTAAACAAATTTTCCTTTAAAAATCTTTTAGTAATTAAAACCATTAAATAGGTTAACTAACAAATTTATCACCATAATCCATTTAAAATGAACTAGCATGTTTAATATGTGTTTATGTATATTTATTCACTAAGTTGAATTAAACAAAGAGCAATTCCTCACTGCCCAACAACATATCACCACCCATTGCCTGCTCATACGAAAAGGAACCTAACCGCAAGCTTCCCTGACATCTCCCAGCCCACCCGAGTCTCTAAACCCATCTTGACACCTCGCTCTCGATCTATGTCGAGTTCCCAACCGCCTCTCCTGCCATGCGCATACCTATACGCTGCTGCTCCCCTACAAGCTTGATGACTCCCACTGACGAATGCGCGTGTGCAAGGCTTTGACCCAGTCCAAACTACCACTCGCTCTACGCAGCTGCGGCCTCCCCTGAACTTGATTAGAATTCGCCGAAGTCGATCGACATATCGATCGTGTCGAACTGGGACAAAGGAGGAAGTAAATTGGTTTCGTTGCTACCGATTTATTTTGAATTTCACTCTTTTTTTCGATTTGAATGGGACGACCTTGCTTGATTTGGAACTGGAATGAGATTCTCCCTTTTGTTCCGTAGATTTTATTTTCTTCATTCCTCTGTTAATTTTATTCAGCCATTTTTTTAAAGACACATGTTAAACTAGGGAGAATACGTGTCGGATGGTTTACGGTGTTTTGAAGTAGAAATGAAAAAATGTTGAAGTGTAGGAATCTCAGCTGAAATTGACTAGTCAAACAAAGGATATTATATTTAAATTTAAATCGTCTCAATTTCGCAACTCACAATCTCGACCCCCTATCGAGACGTGCCGCCAGGCATTTATAATGTTATACCCCTATTATGAACATAATCGAAAAGGTTTCGAGGTCTAATTCGATCGTATGAAGAAGATAGCTTTTTGGACCCAGTATTTATATTAAATTTCGATATGAATTTCAGCGCGTTTACCTACCGTATGATCACATGACAACTCCAAATACTACGAAAATTGAAATCCGATAACAATACATATTACGGATCCAATGGAACTAGTTTCGTCAAATTCCGAGACCGTGCCTTGGAAGGCTATTTTTAAATATCGATTTAAACGATATATTTTCAAAACTAAACACAATACTTTTAAATTCAATTTTAAAACCTCTATTATCTCCAGTATCATCAATATAAGTTTTACATGCCTTCAAATTATTTTTAACGAGCTTGAAACTCCAGATTTCATATTTTACCAATTTGCACTTATTAAATTCAAAAATTTAATTATAGTGGAGATATTTGAAATTTAAGTTAAAATTAACCTTTTAAATATTAAAACCAATTAAATATTCCAATTTCAAATGTCCAAAAATTCGGGGTCGTCACAACCGGTCGGCCCAAGAAAGCATTGTATGTCGAGTCTACATCCAATACAGAAAATTGTAATATCAAGACTCTCTGGCGTTCTTCAGTTCCCAACTCCACTAGTAGCTCCACCATTCCAGTGGGTGCAGTTGCACTTCTATTGAAGCCATGAATACAAGACTGACAAAGCTTCAAATCATTTGTTTCCATCTTCATTTGATCATAAGCTCGCTTAAACAGTATATTCACTAAGCTTCCGCTGTCCACTAAGATCCTCTTCATCCAAGCAGGATCTATTTGAGCTGAAATGACAAGTGGATCAATGGTTGGGACTTCAACTCTGTCGGCATCCCTGTCCCAAAATATGATGTCATATGTCATCATTTTCAGTTATTTGGACAGAGCCCCATCTTCCGAATTACTACAACATTCGAAGCTCGCAGCCTAATAGAGCTGGCATACGACTCCATTTCCCTCCAGCTCCGATCTGCTAGATGAGGACCACCACTAACAATATTAATCACTAGCCTCCCGCTAGTACGAGCAGGTTCCTCCATTCTCGCTTGATTCAGTATTAGATTTGATTTGATGGGCCCGCACCTCTAGACTGCGGTGCCCGAACTAACTGCTCCAACTTTCTTTCTCGTATCAACTTCTCGATAATATTCTGTAAATGATGGCACTCGTTCATGTTATGGCCATAGCCATCGTGAAATCTACAAAACTTCACCGTTTGAATCTGATTTTCTAATGATTGCCTTGGAGTAGGCTTCTTATATTGAATAGTATTGTAGGTCTGCAAGTATAAATTTTCCAACGACATATTTAAAGGAGTATAAGTGTCAAACATAGAAGCCCTGTCGTGGCCCACGATTCTGATCCCATTTCCTGTTTTGATTTCTATCGCCTTTCTGTTGACTCTGTTTATTCTGTATGTTCAATTGCACCTTTTCGAAACTTATCCCGGTTTGTTTTATAGCGACATTGCTTTCGATTCCTTCCGCACTAGGCTTTGCTCATCCTTTTTCCTAGACTATTTCGCATCCTCTCTTCTCAAGAACTGAGCTTCCTTGAAATAGAAACGGTCCAATGATGCAGGAGGTTTTTCGACCAATCAGTTACCGAATTCGGTATCGGGATCAATCCCCTTAGTTAGTCCCATCGGAATTGAGTTGTTGTTAGAATTACTAATCCAGCACATGCAGCATGAAATCTCTCCAGATAACATCTGAGTGTCTCTCCAGGAGCTTGAGTGACACTGGACAAGGTATTAACATCTTCCGGCCTTGTGACATGCATGCGAAACTGTTTAACAAACTTCATCGCCAACTAGTCAAAACATGAGATAGAGCGAGGTGGTAGACGAGTAAACCACATAGTCGCTATGCCCCCTAGGGAGATTGGGAAACTTTGCCATTTGACTGCATCATCGGCTCATGCGACATTCATTAACCATTCGTACTTTAAGATGTGCTGGTTAGGATCAGTACTTCCTTAATAATTAGGTAGAGTTGGCATTCTGAATTGTTGAGGCAGTTCAACATAGAGGATATCATCGGTAAAAGGGGTATGACTCTGGGAGATTTCCTAGTCGTCGTTGGCGCGGACTTAACTTTCACGGATCATCTGACGGATCATTGTCGGGATATCTGGCATTTGGACATTCTGGGCATGAGAGCCAAGGTGTAGTTGGGTTCCACAATAAGAGGATGGGCCGGTCGTGGTCGACGGTCCATATCTTGCCTCTTTGGTTCAAGATCTTCAGAAACATAAGGCTTAGGAGTATAATTGCATTAATGGTGGGTCAAATCCGTTCGGTTCCAAGTGTCAACTCCCAACTCAATAGTGGCGGTAGCAGCGTGGTTGTCAGTAGTGTGATAAGGAATAGTAACTTCTCGGGAGGAGGGTCTGGTCTGATGACTGATTGATGGGCCAACTCTCGGTTGCCCAAGATTCAATGTGCACTGATGTCATGTGGCTTGTGTATAGCTTCCATCCAGCCGTGGGTGTGTGGATCAGTGATTGTAGTCAGAAGAGGCTGAACTCTCAGTGGATGAATAAGAACCCGGATCCCTTCTGGATCTCCTTCATCTTTCATGGTTCAGTCGATTGGTCAATTCCGCGTTAGCACGAAATTGCTGAGTAAGCTGTTGGCGGCTTTTGCATCAGCTCTTACATTAGCAGCTGAAACTCTTCCCTGGTGACAGGGCCTTACGGATCTGAAGGTCCTGCAGCATTCTGATCGGTAGGAGGAAGTTGCACGAGGTTCAATATGTCTCATCCTTCTGGATCTACAGCTGTTGAGGTAGTCCTTGTGTTGACCATGGTGGATATTGAAGCTCTCTCCTAGACTTGGTATAAATCTGAATTGGAAGGAAGAACTTCTAGGGTTGAAATCTGGATCTTCTCCATAGATTTTCACAATCCAATATCGACAGTAGATCTAATGAGCAGGAGAAAAAATGGGTTTTCTTGGTGAAAGCTCCAAAGTTTTTGTATCAAAATTGGACACAACACTCTTTGGATGTGATTGAAGAGATGAAATGAAGAAATTAAATGTAAAAAGAGGTAGATCTAACAAACATACCAATCGATAGATAAAAAATGCATAGAAACACACAAATTTAGAGTGGTTCGGCAGATTGCCTACATCCACTATGAAATGATTGATGTTTATTGACTTTCACTCGTTGGTTACAAAAAGTTACAACAATACAACATTAGTTTAATAATGATTCCGGCAGAATGTTAGCGTAGAGAAGCCAAAAATTCCCTTTTCTATCGGTCTAGGGTCACTATTTATAGGCATAGGCAGCAAATATCTCGCTCAAATCTTGAAAGACTTCTTTCCTCACGTCAGTGGGCCCACGGGAGTGAGTTCAGGTGATTTCGACTCGACCTGGGATTGATACGAGTTGAGTTCTTATCAATAAAAACATAGTCCTTTGAGGCTGAAATTTGTCAGGTACATTCTTGGGGTTGTATGCAAGCTTCTGTGAAAATTTAGTGCCATTTGGACTGGTAGATCTTGAGTTATGATCGATGCAAGTTTGGATTTGTTGAAGGCTGTCGAGTTCGATTTTCCTGTTAACATCGGTTCTAGGCACGTGATGACCGATGACGTGGCGCTAAATTTTAGGATTGATCCATTTTCATGCCGAGTAACCGAGTCTTTCCTTCTTCACGTGCCTCCTTCGTATCTCTTGCATACATGTGCTTCGTATCCATGTCGTTCACATCCATTGCCAGGGTTTCGTTCGCATCGCTTCCTTCAATTCTCATTCGCATCGGTATTCCCGAGCGCTACTTCACATCATCAACAATGATGCCGTTTGTATCGATCCATCGCGTATCATTCACATCTATCCCTGGTCGATCGATACGAATAGCATGTACAGGTGGATCAATACGAATAAGTTGGTAGACGATGGATGCGAAGCAGGATGAATACGGGCTGATACGAGGTGAAGCATGTTTGATGCATACGAACGATACTTCCTTTCATGGATACGAACCGCCACTTACCTCGATGGATACGAATTAGTGTTGCCATGATAGATGCGAATGAAACCGCTACGAAGGAGGTGGAATGATGGATACGAATTAAAGCATTGCTTGATTTGCATTGATCATATCTTAAGCATACAAACTCCGATTGACTTGATATTTGGAGCGCTGGCTTTCATAGCTTTGATTATTGTGTCATGTTAACTGTAGCTCGATCCGAACTTGGGTAAAATTTACCAGCATCCATAGTGGATCTGGGTATAACTGGTTTTCGGGATGAACTGTCTTTGGTTTCCAGCCAATTCTTTGGTGTCACGGCCTTGCAAAAAGCCAGGATAACAAATCACCGTGAAAGAATCATCACTGAAGCAAGTAGAGCAATTTCAAGATGAAGATCCCTTAACCACTTTAGTGCTACACACATCTTCGAGGTTAGGTGTTGCCCCTGCACCTCCATCTAACATGGACTCCGGCGCAACCACTAAATGAAAAAATGACTTGTTGCGATATTACAGTCCAAGTTTATTGTGCTCAAGGCCTCTTATAAGACAAAATGGCGAACCTAAAAACATAAGGTGCGTAGGTTCGCAAGACTGCAGTTGAGTTGTTTGACCCCTTTTCTACGAAATCTAAAAAAACTAAGGTATAACTTCTATCGAAGATAACATTGCTACACTTAAATCTCAACTTCCTGTGTAGTCCCAATTTTCTCTATCAACTTCGTCGTCAAGCTCTATTGTTCCTTCTCCTTCCAGCTCATCACGGGCCTCCTTGATTGAGGTATCCTTCATAAAAAGTTAAGCACGTCATGGCATACATTACGTTAGGTTAATCAACTAACATCCTTCACCATTCCTAGCATGACTTGGATGTGTCATTTTCAAATAATTGATCTGATTTCATCTCGTTGGTGTAGGTCGAAAACCAATGGGTAGACAACAGTTATGATCCTAGGGTTTCGCCCATCTGTGCACCTCCATGTTCTTCAATTATAATTACAGAGGCGTCGAACGTTCCCATTGGCTGGTATACTGGACTAAGAATTGGATGTTCATTTGTCTATCAAGTTTCCCAAATAGCCAACCTCTCATAGAGGAAAGAGAAGGATTTTAACTGAAGAGCCATCCGTGTTAGAGTTGGACTTTTAGCGTAGTTTAGATAATGTTGTATGTATACATTGAAGAATTTTTTCTTTGCAAGGACATGCAATAGCAGTGTTATACAAGGGACCGCGGCTTGTAAAGAAATTGAGTAAAAAGAGTTTTATTGAGCTTTGTATGTACTTTTGCACATCTTATTTTGTGCATAGCATTTCTTCTTGCTTTTGATAAATTTTAGGCTCTATGGTGAAGCATTTGTTGTACTCAGTTCTGTTTGTTGTATGGAATCTTCTTTCCTGAACATTACTATAAGCATTTAGGTTGTGCCGCTGATGTTTTTGGTGACCTGAGTTTTTTTTACATGCGCTTTGACATGGGTCTGATTCCATTTATGGTGTAGACTAGTTTAATTATGTTCGACTGAGAAGTCCAATCGTATATTTACAACCCTTATTTTTGTACCTTCGCATGGCTTTTGATTTTGATTCGGTTTGTCTAATATCCTTGTACATTGCAGTTTGGCTGAAAAGACGAGTTATATATTTTATAACTCTAGTTTGTTGTTCAAGTAAATAATACCGACGCACCAATTTTCATACTGATTCAGACCATATAATATCTCTACATCCAATTGATCATCTAATTATGTTCTATTATTATAGCCTGTACATCAAATCGTTTTACAAAATTGATCATACAAAGTAAAGTCTGAGATGCTCTGAATCCCAAATTCCTAGGAAGAGATTTCAATCTGGCCTGCACAAGTGGCATGAGCCATTAGAAAATGTTTCTACGATGACCAGGGGTCTTTTCCATTTTGGTCCTAACATACCATCAGTTGGATCTTTTGTATTAGTCATTATTTTCCTCAAGACCAGGTTACCTTTATGGAACTTTCTCCCATTGAGCCTAGAATTACAGCTTTTAGTTATTCTTCATTGATACATTGCTACTTTGACATTAGCTTCATCTCTTCTTTCATTTATGAAGTCCGGAGTAGTTTTCTTCAATTGTTGATTTTGTTCTGCTACATATGATAAGCATCGAGTGATAACACTTCTACTTCAACCAGAAGCATTACTTCATAACCATATGATAAGGAAAATGGAGTATGTCATGTGGGAATCTAGTTAAGGTTCTATATGCCCATAAAACTAAGGGTAACTCTGCTCATTTCCCATTTGCATTTGTCAACCTTTTCTTGAGAAGTTTCTTTATGGCTTTGTTGGTTGCTTCAACTTTGTATTTGCTTGAAAGTGTGCTATAGAGAAGAAGCTTATAACTATGTCGTTTCTTTCATAGAGCTTAGTGAATTCTTTAGTTTCAAACTATGTGCCATTGTCATAAATTATCTTGTATGGGATTCCAAATCTGGTGATTATATTCCTAACAACGAAGTTTACTATTTCCTTTGTGATGGTTGGAAGTGATTTAGCATCTACCCACTTTGTAAAATAGTCTATGGCCACCACTGCATGTTTTGTCGCCCCTTTTGACATTAGAAGTAGTGACAACCCAAAATTTTCTACCCTCGAAAATCGTCACTAAAACATCCGTTATATTACATGCCAAGCAATCGAATGTTGGGGAACCCGATTGTTAGGGGAAAAGAAAGATGAAAGAAGGAAAAAAAAAGAAAAGGGAGAAAGAAAACCAAACAACATAGAATCCCACAATCGCAGTGGAACAATATATAATATAATATCAATGATTTTTACACAAAAGAAAAACTATAAATATACATACATCAATTAGAGTACAACGATAAATCACAATCATTATCCTAGATAGTTATAACAACTTATCCTCACAAGTGCTGATGATTTCAACAAAAAGCAGCGGAAAATAAACATATACGTGAATACGACTAGAACACCTCCAACTCGTTTCCAGAGCTCCCATGCATCCTAAGAAATATGTAAATATGCTTGGTCTAACCCGAGCATTATAATAGAGTAACACCCGAGTTAGTTTGGAAAACCAGCAAGAGAAAAACATTTCAATATGAATTTTTATGTTTCACAAATCTTTTAAAAATAAAGGTATCTCGTAAGACCACGCCACACGTAACACGGACGAGTTATTACCATATGATAACGAAAATAATTTTTATAGAAAGTCATTTATATAAAATATGAATATAGCTGAAATGCTTGCATCTTACATTTTAGCATAGTTGGACACAACTAAGTCTGTAAAGCTCGTATTGGAAAATGGATACCATATTATGACAAGGTAAGGAACCACCTTTTGATGGTACATCTCTAAATAAAACATATCGGGGTCTGACAAGAACATCTTGTAACCATGCCACTCAGGATTGGTCTACCACTTGAGTAGTAGTATCGAATATGATCAACCCTTTCGTTAATGGGCCCCGAAGCATGCATGAGTATATAGTAATCGATCTAGATTTGATTATCCATATCTTGATGGGAGCGACCCACTTGGCCTTACTACATGCCTGATTTTTGTCATTTCCCGGTTGATGAGGCTCGAGGTTATATTTTATTTTTGTATAGCACTTCCCACTTGGAATGCCAACACCGCCCGCCAGGCAACAATGCAATGCCAACATTCATCCATACAAGTTCATTCTGGGACTAAACGAAACTCTTGAGAGCTCCGTCTTCAATTCGATTATCTTCAAGATATCTTCACTTTGAAACGCTAAAGTTGGATCGAAGTGGTTTTTGGATAGCATATTCGATCACGGTCTCTTCGAAACATCATTCGATAGTTTCTGGTAAACTCAACCTCGGTTCTTTGGGAAATAAACAATCAAAGATAAGAGAAATGAGCACCTCCTAACCGTTAGTTGATGGGTTTCGTTATTATTGTCCTTGGAGAAGGAAACGAGACTTATACGCAAAGTAAAACATCACTGGAGATGACTGTGCCATATAACTCGCATGTTTCGCCTATATATTTCCCAAGTTACGTTTTGGGTCCAAATTCGATAGTCGATTATTTAGCTATCGAATAACAAACATTCAATCAGGGATTTATTTCAAAAGGGAAAACCAAAACTTGTTAAACACATAAATAACCACTAGCCTCTTTTAATAAATCTTTTAACTAACCACAATCACTTTGTAAATATTTGTACCAAAATACTTTTACAATAATTCATTCAAAAATCCTTATATTTTCAATATTTGGAAAATATATCCATATACCTATCTCAACGGCGTAAGTATGTTCACCAAACACTGAGGAATTTTCCCTCTTTATATAATTTTAAATCTTTTATAGACTCCGTTATAAATCTCTAAAACATTTAAAAACTATTTATAGATATCAGGAACCATTTATAAAACTCTTTTATCTTGTAAAACCTTCATTAAGCCCTTAAACCATTTTATGAAACTCCCCTTCAAAACACAAGTCCGTTATGAAACTCTATCTATAAATCTCAAACATTTATATACAAATTCTAATCAGTTATTTTAAAACACTACTATATAATAATAAACAGCAAAAATAAATAGTAATTAACTTCAAAACATCTTAAAATATAATAATTAGTAATTCCAAAACATTCTTAATAAAAAATAATAATTTGACTTAATCATTATTATAAATAATAATAATTAATTTCCAAAACCTTGTTGATAAATGATTACAATCAATTTTGAACCATATTAATAATTTTCAAATAATCAATTTTTCAAAATATTAAAATATTGATAAACATCTTTAAAACAATATTAATACAAATAAACAACTTTTAAAGCACAATACACTTCCTTGATAAAAATCCATACTTACATCACAACATAATCATTTCCATATTTATAAAACTATATTTTATAAATCTCCTTCTATTTTATAAACTTCCTTTTTATAAAATTTCTTTATTCATAAAAACCCATTTATATTTCTATCTCTTTATATATCTCGTTTATTTATAAAATTTTCATTTTAAACATCAATTACAATCCATTTTTAACGTTGCTTCCATATGTACACGTTTCTTTTATAAATTCCTTTCAGTTTATAAAATATCATTTAACATCCCAAATTTATCCTCACTTCAATTTTCCAAAGTGAATCGACTATTTTTCTAAACTACATTCCAGTCTTATTGTAAATCCATAATTTGTGATTTATTTCCCAAATTATCAAACGATAAAAGTTTCCCTTAATTTATAAACATCGTTTATGAATCAATGCCATTATTAACAAAAATACAATTTTACAAATCTTTGCTTCATTTGTAAGATACCACTTTTATAAATTATCACACTTATAGATTCCACGCTTATAAATAAATCTTAATATATGTATGTGTGTGTGTATATATATATATATATATATATATATATATATATATATATATATATGCATCACTTTATTTAAAACAGTTAATAGCTATTTATACTAGAATATTCCTATCTTCTTTTAAAACCATACCCTTTATTAGAAAAATCAGACTTATTCTTAAGATTTTTTTTAAAAAAAATCTTTATTCATAGTCGAAAAATATCTATTTAAAATATTTCATAAAAATATTAATCTATAATATCTAAAAATCATACTTTTTATTTATTTATAATAAATTACTTTTTTTAATAATTCAAAATTATTATTAAACGTGTATGTTTTCCAAAATCATTTGAAATCCCTTTTTAAATAAAAATCATAATTTTGATAGTGTTTTTAAATACCAAAATAAAGGCCCAGTGGCACTAAAGCACTAAATAAGAAAAATCATATTTATGTCATTAAATATGGCGTCCAACAAGTCATATATCACAATATATATTAAAAGTAAAATCAAAAGCGTGAGGTATCCAGTTGGATCCCTCCAACCTGTCCCCATACATCACATATAGTATATAATCATAAAATATAAATCAACCACTTCGAGGCGATCGTACGCAAATGGTCATCCGCTTTTACTTGGAAACGTAATATGGTTTATCCGCCCAAGGGCAGGAATATATCCAAACCAATAATGTAAAATAATAAATCATCCAACCATTCATTCAACAATTTTTTATCAACTATATATCATACTAGATAACCAGATAGTGAGTTTAACTCATCTTGATTCCAGAAGTCGCCAAAGCGCTCCAGTTCGAATTAAAATTGAATAAGAGTTTAATTTTAATTCAAAGTCCTACGATCTCCAAATCTATCCAATCCAACTCCATAGCATAGAATTCATCGATACAATCGCAATGGAACTCGTCACGTTCAATTTCAACCTCATATGAAAAATTTATGAATTAATGAGTCTTTAAAATAATTAAACAATAATTAACTTTTATAAATTAAATTTTCAAAATTAATTACCCTCCCCCTCTAACTCGTCCTGTACACACCTAGGCAAACCTATCTCGAACATGATAAATCATTCGCCGTTGACACCTACACTCCATCATTCGCCGCTGCACTAACACCGGAGGATGCCACGACCTCGAGCTCCGCCATGCCACTTCTCTACCATCCCAATTCATCGCCAATAGCCCAAAATTCAACCCAACCACCTCCACTATGAACTGAAATCGCTGCCGTCGTAGGCCATCGCGACCAAATCCAATCGTCAAATAGGTTTGCCTTGCCAAGCTCTAAGTTTCTTTAGTTGTTGTCGAAAGCCAATTCTTGTCGTGGTGGCTCCGACTGTGGCCATCAGATGGAAGGAAGGCTTAAATTGAAATAAAAAGAAATGGCGAACTTATTCTGAATTTTGGAGATGCGATTTTATATAGGAAGAAGTATGGTGAGAACGTGGATGGGTATGAGCACTTAGACATGGAATGGTCGATAAATAAATAACTATATATGTATGTGTGTATAGACATATATGTATGTATATGTATATATATATTAAATTATAAAATACCTAGTTTCAAACGTTCGAATTTCTCGAACTCCAAATGAGGCATGTCGTCTAACGTTCTTTATGTTATACCCCTATTCCGGGCATAACGGAACTAGTATCAGGACTCAGTTCCATCATATACAGAAGATAGCTTTTCATTATATAAATTTCTAAATTTAATTTCTACGCATTTAGATCTCGCATCCCTAAACGATATGTCTAATCGCCACGAAATTCAACGGCATACTATAGTTCATTATTACGGATCCGATAAAACTGGTTTCATTAAAATCCAAGACTGTTCTCCGGATTGATAATAACACGTTAATTAAAACGAATTATTATAAAAACCAAACTAGTCACTTTTAATTCTAATTTAAAAGTTTACTATCTTCATTCTTATTTATATTGAATTCAAATAAGATTTCCCAGTCATTTGTATTAACATTAAATCCTTAGTTCGATTATTTAAACAAATCCCAATATAAAAATTACTATTCAAATTAATAAAATTTTCCATTCCAATAAATCCTTATATTTGATAATCAAATTTTTTAACTTATAAAATTGACCTTTCAATATTTAAAATCAATTAAATATTCCAAATTCAAATAACTAAATTTTTTTTATCATTACATTCTCCTCCCCCTAAAGTCCTCCAAAGTAGCAAGTAAGAAAATGCCACAAAGCCTTTTAACCTTTTAAAACCAATTAGTTGAATTAGATTATAAAATTTCTATGTATTTAAAACTCATAGACCTACACCAACTAATTCTCTTCCATTCATTCATTCCAAGTTATAACTCAAAATCAAACTCTTAGTTATCAACAATTTCTTTGAAATTTCTCAAATTTTTTTAACACTTTAAATATACGAAAAAATTTCGCTAGCGCCTCCTTTGCGCGGCTTGATCTGAAAAATTTACAATATATTTACATACATACATACATACATATATATATATATATATATAATCACAGATATACATCCCATATTCGAGGATGAGGCATCTTGTAGGGAAGAACATAATAATATGATATGTAATTCAAGATGTGTACCTTATTTTAGTATTAGCAAGCATATACAACTAATAAAATGCGAAAACGAGCTTCAAATGTGAAGCATACGCCATCCGCACCTACTAATCACTCAACAACTAATGTGAACAAGGATAAGGGAGGTAATATCAATATATAACATGGACTGTAAAATATCATAATCAAATGTAATAAAAGAAACCATCAAACAAATAATATCCATCCAAATTATTTATCAACATATCAATTTGCATTTCCAAATATCAACATTTTATTTATATACTTTAATTTCTTATTAACATATCATTTTCAGTTTATTTACATTCAATTTATTCCCATTCAATTGATTTACATTTAATTTATTTAGTTTAGTTCTTTTAATACAAATAATACTGGGAACCATTCCATAGAATTTTACTTTAAGTTTATTATAAACATTTTATACTACACCACTAATTTTTATTATCACTTCAATACTTAAGCCCATATTCAATTCTATCAAACCACATTCCAAATCATATTCAATTCATTTTACAACTCAAGTTGAGTTTCATTTTATAACCCAAATTCATATTCATTTCATTACTTCGTTTCATTAATTCGCTTAATTAATCCATCTAATTCATTTCATTAACCCAATTTATTTAACTTTACTTAAGTTAAATTTTAGTTTCATATCAAATTTTCAAATTTTCTTTCCTTGTCTATACCATTTTCAAATTATAAGTTCAAAAACTTATTTTCATATATTTATCAAATCAAAATTTGGATTTTAAATCAAAACTTATTTTACCAAACACAACTTCAATAGTAGCAATTCATCACTTAGAAACTCAAAAATGAACTGCGATGATGTTGCAGTCATCACTAGAGTTATTTTCCACTGACTGAAGTGAGTTCAGCGCTTTCTATTTCTTTTAAGTCCCATTTTAAAATATTTCCAGACAAATCATTTTCGAAATAATACTATTATTTTATTTCCAAACCTTTGGAAGCAATTTTCAAAATCAACGGGACTTAAATTCTCAAATTTCGCGTTTTAAGTCTATTTTTATTTACAAATCAATTTTTAAAATATACTTAGGCAATTTAATTTCCTTTCCATTTATAAATCACATTTATAAATCACATTTATAAATCATATTTATATAATTTTACTTCTTAAGTAATATCGTTTCACAAATGTTGATTATTTTAATTATAATCAATACCTTAAAATTCATACTTATAAATCTACTTTCTTCTATAACTAATTTTACAATGTTTGTCTTTGTCTATATTATAATAACAACTTCTATTAGAACATAAACAACAATGATAATAATCAAATATTATCATTCTAACAACCAAACATACTATATATGACTATAATAATTTCTGAAAAATTATTCTTTTATATACAAAATATAATTTAGGTAAAATTATTTCATTTACCAATTCTCAAAATAATGCTATGTCGGTTTGCCTTGTTTAAGTGTTTAGAAACCATTATCGATATCGCAGTGTCCCACGTACCGACCAGAATTCATAAGTCACTCGATAGATAAATCAACAGAATATAAAACATCTTCGTAATCACTAATAAATACGCACTCATACACACACACACACACACACTCAAAACTCATAATATGGTATTCCATTACCTTATCTCTTATTGAGTGGCCTCACTAAAGCCAAGGTTCTCGATTAACCTTCAGCTCTTATACCAAGTGTAATAACTCAGGATTTTCGATACTTGAAAATTGACGCTAATACGTCCACTATATTACGTGTTGGGCAATCGAATGCCGGAGAACCCGATTATTAGGGGGAAATAAAGAAGAAAGAAGGAAGAAGAGAGAGAAAGAAAGCCAAACACATATAATCACACAATCACAGCGGAATAATATATAATATAATATCAATGATCTTTACACAAAAGAGAAAATGTAATCTTTAATATACGCACATTAATCGGAGTACAACAACAAATCGCAATCATCAATCGGGACAGTTATATCTACCTATCCTTACAAATGCTGATGATTTCAACAACAAAGCGGTGGAAAATAAACATATAAGTAAATACGACTTGAAGACCTCCAACTCTTTGCCTAAGCTCCCATGCATCCAAAACAATCTGTTAATATGCTCGGTCCGACCCGATCATTATAATAGAATAACAGACGAGTCAGTCTGGAAACCAGCGTGCGAACACACGTCTAGTGGAATTTTTATGTTTCAAAAATATTTTAAAAATAATGGTATCTTGTAAGACCGCATATACACGGACATGTTAAGTTATTACCTCACGACAACCAAAACAATTTCTATAAAAATCCATTTATATTATAATAATGTCCAGGGATCAAAGTAAAATATGAATATAGCTGAAATGCTTACATCCACGATTCAGAATAGTTGGGCACAACTAAGTCCATAAAGCTCATATTGGAAAATGGATTCCATACTATGACAAGGTAAGGAATTACCTTACGATGGTAAAACTCTAGATAAAACATATGAGGGTCTAACAAGAACTTCTTGTACCCCTGTCGTACAGGACTGCCCTACTACTTGACTAGTAGTACCAAATGTGGTCACCCCTTTCATTAATGGGCCCTAAAGCATACATGAGTATATAGTAATCGATCTAGATTTGAATGACCATACTCTAATGGAAGCGACCCACTTGGTCCTGCTGCATGCCTGATTTTTGTCATTTCTCGATTGATGAGGCTCGAGGCTACGTTTTACCTTTATATAGCACTTTCCATTTGGGATGCTAACACCGCCTTTCAGGCAACAATGCAACAGCATCATTCATTTGTACAAGTTTATTCTAGGACTGAACGAAATGCTTGAAAGCTCCGTCTTCAATTCGATCATCTTTAAGATATCTTCACTTCGAAACGATTAAGTTGGATCGATGTCGTTTTCGGATAACATATCTGATCCCGGTCTCTTCGAAACAACATTCGATAGTTTCCGATAAACTCAACCTCCATTCTTTAGGAATAAGTGGTCAAAGATAAGAGCGGAGATCACCTCCTAAATGTTAGTGGACGGATTTCCATATCATTGTCCAAGGTGAACGAAACAATACTTATACATACAATACATCATCATCGAAGATTACTGTGCCATATAACTTGCTAGTTTCTCTTAGATATTTCCAAAGTTACGCTTTGGGTCCAAATTCGATAGTTGGTTAATTAACTATCGAATAGCAAACATTCAATCGGAGATTTATTTCAAAAAGGAAAACCAACATTGGTTAACACATAAGTAACACCTAGCCTCTTTTAATAAATCTTTCACTGACTATAATTGCTTTGTAAATATTTGTACTAATATACTTTTACAAAGATTCATTCACAAACCCTTATATTTTCAATATTTGGAAAATATCCATATACATATCTCAAGGGCGTACTCTTTATACAATTCTAAATCGTTTATAAGCTCCGTTATAAATCTCTAAAACCATCTATAAACTATTTTAAAAATGTCAAGAATCATTTATAAAACTCTTTTATCTTGTAAAATCTTTTTTTAAGCCTTTAAACCATTTTATAATACTCCTCTTATGAAACCTAAGTCCGTTATAAAACTATATCTCTAAAACTCAAATATTTGTTAACAAATTCTAATCATTTCTTTTAAAACTCTATTATATAATAATATATAATATAAATAGTAATTAACTTCAAAAATTAAAATATAATAATTAGTAATTTCAAAACTTTCTTAGTAACAATAATAATTTAACTTATTCATTATTATAAATAATAATAATTAATTTCCAAAACCTTATTGATAAATAATTATAATTAATTCCGAACCATATTAATAATTTTCAAATAATTAACTTTTCAAAATATTAAAATATTGATAAACATCTTTAAAACAATATTAATATAAATAAACAAATTTAAAACATGATATACTTCCTTGGTAAAAATCCATATTTAAATCCCAACATAATCATTTCCATATTTACAAAAATATATTTTTATAAATCTCCTTCTATTTTATAAACTTCCTTTTTATAAAATCTCTTTATTTATAAAAACCCATTTATAATTCTATCTCTTTATAAGTCTCACTTATTAATATAATCCCATTTTAAACATAAATTACAATCCGTTTTTAACATTGCTCCCTGTTGATGCCAAAAATGGGCATCAACATCCGAAGAATCTCCAAGGGATTAAACAATGAATGAAATAAAAAAAAAGGAAAAGTAAATGAACACATAGATTTTATAGCGGTTCGGAAATTTTGGCCTACGTCCACTTCGCACTTTTATTAATCTTTCACTGGATACAATTACAAGAATATTTGGATTAGCTAGGATCCATTAATACAATATTCAAGAATGAAAATGACAGAGCCTCCGAAGTAGGAAGAAGGTCCCTTTTCTGAAGCTATGCTTGCTTTTTTTTATATCAGATGACGCGGTAGATCGGGTTGAAACTTTGCAAGAAGATTTTCTAGGTCCAATGGAGCCCACCATATCTATCGGCAATGATATCTCGATGGTTTGGATCGATCAGCCTAACCATTGTCGATCGTTTTTATTCACTCCAATCAGGCTACAATCGTTATTGGAGGGTCCCACAAGCTTCTTGACGTTGCTCCTTAAATATAGGATCGTTCCAAGATGTGGATTGCAAGTTATGGATCATTCTTGGTCGAAGATAGAACTCACACTGAAGTACACCGATCGTTATATTGAATCATCCAATAACGGTCGGCCTTTCTCTTACTCCATTTTAGGATATGCGATCACTATGGTATGCTCCTTTTGCAAATCCGTTGATGCCCTGAAACTCTCACATGGATTGAATTCATGGATCTCAAGATATTGAATGTTCTCTGGTGACTTGAAATGTTTTCTTAGTTGTTCTCTGGTCGATCCAAACAAATCATTGTTTCATCCGTAGCTTGTGTACATGAACTTCAGTCAATTCCAAACTTGAGATATATCTTCACAAGGCCAAGCTAGTGACTTCATGCTAGCTACACTTTGAATTGGTTCTGGTATGAATATGATCGACTATCGTCTATAGTACTGTACATAACTGACTTTTCAAGCCGTCGACCATTCGTTCTTGGTCGAATCGATGATATCACGGTTTTGCCAAAAGGCGGGATAACATTTCCCTCCTAAAGTACATATTTTGAGTAACATGACGTGCTTTGAACCAAAAAAAAGTTCGAGTCACCGTAAAGAAGTCCATCCAGCTTCTTGATTGATTACTATTCCTCTATTGTCCATCAATAATATAAATCCAAAGTCATATTCTGTTTGCATATACAGATTCGGCCATACGGGACCTATAAGCCCTCTTTTATCTTATCCATTCTCAAACTCTGAAGTTTGAGGTTTGATTGTAATTTTTAATAATTTCAAAAGGCTGAACTTTTAAAACTGTTCCAATGTATATTGGTATACGTGTTTATGTTGTTGTCTCTCGGACGTGTTCGAACGTCCATAGGTTGTTGCCTATCTTCATGATATTCTGCATGTTCGCGCTTAAGATCGAATTCCCATGATCATTGCATCACCCCTCTTTTAATTCATTTTATCATTATTTATTTATTTATTTTATCTTATATCTCTCCTTTGTTTTAAAATAAATTTGAAAGTGTTTGTGATCATAATTGCCATATGTTAGGTAGTGAAACGATCAATCCAAGGATAGATAAGGGACAATCAACATGTGATGGAATGATTGGCATACAGCTGAGAAATGGAGCGGTCGGCATGCTTCTTGAAGATGGATCGGCATAGTCTTTGGGCGTGGAATGATCGGCCCAGTCCTTTAGAGCGAAATAAACGGCCAAACCTGTCTCCTATATAAGGCCTGATGCTTGGTCACTTTCTTCACTTTACTCACTACACTCTCAAATTAAAATAAAGAAGCGACCGATCGCCCAGCCTTTTCTTTCTGCTGATCCTTGCAATAAACATTATCATCGTCCCCCATGCTTAGGCTTCAAATCGACTTCGAATCCCTCTTTTTTAGATCTTGAACTTAGGTAGAACAACTTCTAAATTTGTTGCATAATTCTTAGAATAGTATATTGAACCTATGATAGTTGACTTGCTTCATGAGTCCTCTTTCTTTCTTCATTTTTTTGTGATCATGCACAATGGGGATGAGGCGGCGCACTTACAAGAGAGGTGAGAGAACTACGATCATTAGGCCGATCGTAAATTAAGGGAGATGAAATTGCGGAGATGTAGGGGTTATACGATTGACCATACATGATCGTTCGTGGATGGTCGGTGAAACTCTTAGCCGTTGGAGTTCGAGAATTGCCTGAAAACAATTGTAAACCCCTTGGACACAAGAATGATCGGTGTGTGAAGGCTCACTGTGTACAATCGGCATATATTGATTCAGGGAAACGATCGGCTATACCACATGGACAATCAGTCTGCCTTCATATCACTTAGAATGATTGACCTATAACATACTAGAATGATTGGTTTGGAATTAAACTAAGTACTTTCACTTCGCAGATGAACCATTTATCTCCTTTTCCATAAAATGGAATAAAGATAGATAAACTCGAACTAAGCAACAAGCTCAAATTTCTCATATTTGAACAAACATTTGGACTTTCATATGACATGAACTCCCTGACCGGTAGCAGATTGCCTTAGAAAAAATGTCACGAACGAAAACCTTCAACTATCATGTTAAAACACATCCGTAATTTAGACAATAATCAGATTTCTATTGGTTAACAATTGTCTATGAAACTCAAGCTGCATCTTTCTGAACAAATTTTTAAGTCTTGTTGTCTCTTTTGTCTTCAATTTCGCATAACTCATTACTATACTGAACAACACTTCATCGCATTGCACTTACACTCACCATGCACTGGAGGGGTAGAGGTTATTTTTTCTGCTTATGATTTTTACTAAGTTTGATAGCAAGAGAATCTAGACGCTTCGGGCACTCCGTAATCATGCCATCTGGATCATCTTCGCATAGGAGTAATTTCGATGTAGAGTCTAATTCAGCGATTGAGTCAGACAGTCTACCACTTAGTCACAACTAAGAACAACCGAAAGGCTCGGGTTCCTACCTTGATCTTTCTAAGATTGTTTCCTTCTTTCTACTGGGGGTTATCGAACCGGCGCCCGATACTTTAGAGGCTGCAATCATCCTTGAAAATCCTCCTGATTTAATGGCTTTAAAAATTAAGAAAGATGCTCTCTAGAGGATTTGCACAAGGCATGGAATTCCTTTTGGCGATGTGTTGGTTCTGTCACGAGACGACAGGGCTCATAGACCTCCTGAAGGGTATACAGCATGTAATAAATTTATGAGCTGGGTGGGATGCATCCCGCCTTTCAATTCATATATCCAGGAGATCTTACATTATCTAAGGATAACTCCTACACAAATCCATCCAAATGGCTATGCACTCCTCAATTGTACTTATATAGTATTCATGGAGTTTTTGCACTGCCTCTACCATCAAAGATATCTGATTTATTTTCAATTTTAAACGGCGGACATGGAGTCTATACATTCCTTGGGTCGATGAAGGGATGCCAAAATTTGACTGGCACTTGGAACAAATTAAGTACCTTCAAGAGTGAATGGTTCTTCATTCGCTGCCCGCTTGGATTCGCTCGGCAATGGCTGGAAATGCGTAAGTGTTACCCACCAGTTCCATAATAATATAGGAAATCATTATCCAAGTTACATTCTGATGATGCTAGTCAATTACAGGTGCCATTACCCGGCCTAGCAGTGATACTTATGAAGAGGTAGTCTCAATTTTGCAGAACGCTCCACCCGAAGATAGAAATATTGAACTTTTTCTTAGCGATGAACGCCTCGTCGCTTTTGGCTAGATGGAGGAGGGCCTCAGCATAGGGCTCACTAAAACTACCCAGATGGCTGGGATCAGATCATGGGCCACTATTGGTCAAAGAGATAATCAATGTTGTCCCATGGTGCCCTTAGGCACTAGTACTCATGAGTCTACTGATATCGGCGCTGGAGGACATGTTGAAAATGCATCTGGCTGTGATGATGATAGACCTGATCTCGGGGTTGGTGTCGGACCCTCATAAGTCTCTCAACCCCAGGCCGCGGTTAAAAGAAAAAAGAAAGCGGTTAAAAGAAAAAAGAAAACATTCGCACACAAGCCTCCAAGAAGTCATCTTTTCGACCCAATCAAGCCATCGACGAATCTACGACTAGATTCTCTGTTCGATCTACCAATTCCACATGATCTCAATGCTTATCATTTCGCCGACGTGAGCATTGGAGAGTCATAGTCTCCCGTCAAAATTGGCTCGAAGATCCCTATTTCCAGAGAGGAAGTTACACCGATGAGAAAAGCTCCTGCACCTGGTTTGTCAGGGGGTTACATTAGAACACTAACACACACTTGCACGCTCAGCACTGCACGGTACTTGACTTGTACTTTCCAATACCCAAAGGTGATTGATATCCGCTTTTTATTACCGAAACTATGGTAAGGAAAAGGAGCATGTTTGATTCTTTATGGGATGCACAATGTCAGTCATCAGGATCGTGATCCGGGTCCTACTGTGGCGGTCGAGATTATTATGTTCTAGTTATCGCTCCAGCCACGATCGGGGTTATTAAGAGAGAGATGACAGGGACAAGCCCGTTCAAGATATACAAAGATCGAGATCAAGATATCCTCCTCGAAAGCGTCCTGAAAGACTGGCTAAGCGCAGGGACCTGCCCATTGATCCCTCTCATGGTCCTTCTACAACTCCAATGCCTCCAAGATCCTTAGTCCCATCTTAGTCTCAACGGTCGAGCGATCGCCGCCACCATGGCGAGTACACTGCAGTTCACAGGCCTGGCAAAGAAAGCATCGAAGTTGAAGCTACTTCTCAAGGCCTTCCAATTGATCCAAATGATCGTATGGCGCAAGTTCAAGAGGAATTTCCAAGCTTATGCTTTGACGGATTCTATTTTTGAAGAGGGTTATGGATGATGTTTAGAAAATGACCATCGATTGCATCACCGACATCCACATGCAATATCGAGAATGGATGAAGGCTAGGGAAAAAATGTCAAAGGTCTCGTTTGAATGCGCTACAGAAATCAAAAAACTAAAACGACTAGAGGCCCAGGACCAGAGAATCATCGACACTTTGACCAATGAACCGGAGGCCTCTAGACCTGTGTTAACTGACATCGAAGGAAAAGACGACGCCGCCTTGAAATGTATGGAGGAGATGAAAACTATTCATCTCGATATGGTTCAAGTATTGCATCACCGAAACCAGGAAATAGCGCTCGAGCAAGATGCGGATCGAAACAACGAGTCTGCAGCCTTGAAGGAATTAGCTGAGCTCAAGGCCAAGCTTAAAGATGCAATTAAAGAAAAGGAGGATGCTTAGAAGAGCGCTCATATTTTTGTGAAGAGTTGGTTCATGTTAGACTTGAGAGAGATGCGGTAATTGGAAAAGCTAAAGACGTTGACATGCTCATTCAATACGAGACAGAAGCGACCAAAAACAAGGTAAGAGAAGATGTAATGGATGAGCTCGACCCGCTTCTTGTTCTCTACAATGCCAATGTTCTCGAACATAGGAATTTGACGTGGCTTGTTAAAGATTATCCTTATCAGCTTCAATGCGTTTGGGAATATCTTGCTGCAGAAGAGAAAAAACTCCGTGGCTTAGAAAATGTCGATGCAACCAAACTCGAAAGCAAAGTGCTACTGGGCGATGAGCCTAAAATTTTGCATGACATTTATTGAGGTTGCTCCTTCACATTAGGTAGGTGAGGGATCCGGATCGACACACTCTAGCATCATAACTGAATTACCCCCGGTGTCTCAAGTCATGACCAGCTCTGCGGCAAGCTCCTCAACTATCCCTAGGTATGATCGGGACAGACCACGCCTTCTTGAGCATAGTTCTAAAAACTCTCCAACTCAACCTGGAGTTCACACCGAAGAAGCTATTTCATCGACTTTTCCCTTCTTTCATAATGTTGGAGTTCCATCGATTGATATTTATAATATTTTCACCTATTTTTTCTCAGCTTTAGATCTGTCAGGCACCGCTCCACTACCTCTACAAGAGCCTCAACTAATGTCGCTAGCGGCCGCGATAGAGTCTGTTATAGTTACAACCTCGGCTGCCATTTAGAGTGCTCACTGAACCCTTTGTCTTTGACGGCCAACTCATGGAGGCGTTACTCAAGGAGGGAAGCGATACACACCACAAAATCCCTTTTGAAGCAGAAGTCATGATCACAAGTTCCTTCGATCCTACTAGCAGGCTCACTATGAAAGAGCAGATTTAACGAGAGGAGCTTTCTAAGAGGAGGGTAAAGGGCGAGCCTATTGAGATGGTTCCAAATGAACCGATTCCTTCCCCACTTCAGACGATCCCTCTCGAAGGGGTGATTCCTTCGAAAGATGTTCCACATACTTCTGGTGCTAAAGATGCCCTCATCCCTCCTACTTACAAAGACGATACCGCCTCAGTCGATACAGCGGAGGAAACTCCTTCGAAGAAGAGCCGAGGCGGCAAAAGGTTCAATGAGGAAGTCGAGTAGTAGTTCTGAGGGAATCGCTCCGAAAAAGCAAAAGAAGGATAAAAAATCCAAAGAGTGATCTTCAGACATGTACATAATTCAACTAATCATTTCTCTTTTTGTTGGTTGAATTCATTTGGACACGGACCTTCAGTTTTGTCTTGCATTTTGTATGACCGGTTTCATGTGAATAAAAATTCTTTCATTCTTATGTATGATTTTTGTATTTACTTGTTCAAATGTCCGAGCTGTAACAGTTTCCATTTTATGCACCCATGACTTGTTGCCTGTATAATCAAACATCAACTTGATTAATCCATCTCAAGGCCTCCTACGGTCCACTACAACAAACAAACCTTTTTAGAGCATTTAAAAACTGCTATTAAAGTCTTCTATAGCATTTCTATAAACGCCATAGATCAATAAGTTGTAACAAGTCTGATAGACACAATAGCGTTTCAAAATTGTAGTGGAAAATAGACTTTTAACAGCGCTTTTGTTGCGATCTTAGACTAGACGTATCGGCACAACTACTTTTCTATAGCATATTGAAGCTTGCTGTGGAACTTTTACACAGTTGTATTTTATGATACTAACATTTATGACATCATTTAATTGCTATAATATGTTGGCATACCATATTATTATAGCATTTAAAAATGCTGTCAAAATATTATGGCAATCTTTTATTATGCATTGAAATGCTATAGAGAATTCATTACTATCTATTGTAGCATTGTTTTTTCTATGAAAACTGTTTAATCCTTACAGTATATTTTGTGTAGCACTAGCATGCTGTAACAATTTTTTCTTTTTGTAGCATAGTTAAAACGCTAAAAAAGAGTTTCCATTGCATTTTTTTATTGCCATATACATTCAAGCTTACAATTTTCAATTCTACTAAACTTATTTCAACTAATATATTATAATAATTCAAAAAAACCACACTTATCACATTATAATATACGTAATCAAATGGAGTAATAAGCCAAACCACAAAATATATATATCCATAATATTTCATACACGAAGTATTAAGCATATAAATATTTCTGACCAAAAGTAATAGTACATATAATTGTAGCTAATCAAAATGATACATACTAAAAACAAAGATGTATGAACGTCGATAGACAACACACTAATACATGCTAAAAAAAAGACGTGCCTTCAAACCTCGAACGCTTCTCTTGGCCCATTTATCTTTTGGTAAAGCAGGAAGCAAATATATGTTCTTCATTGTGCTCTGAAGTAGCATTTCTGCAATTCCCGCTGTAAAACTGAAATGATTCATTAATTACTGGATTTTTTTTCATGTGTAAATTTTCTTTTAATAAAATCAAAATTATTTGATAAGTTCATTTGAAGATAGATACCTGAAGTTTGCATCAATTTGGAATGGAGGATGTGTAATGAACAAATTGTTGTATAAACCACCTTCATGATCGGCTTCATGGTCAGGGTCAACTAGGTTGATCAGAAGTTTTACTAGTTTTTAGCATGTTCGCTATTGTGAAGATGGGCCCATAAAGCCATTTTACATGTGGTCGACCATCCTGGACCAAGATCTCCTACATTAGTCATAAAATAATTAGTTCAGTCGCATACAAAGGTAGAATGATGGTGCATTTTTTTTGATTCAGTAATGCTTTTGACTTAAAAGATATTTTGAGGAACCTCGCTTGTAAAGACTATTGCCAACAGCTTTGCATAAATCAGGTGTATCTTCCAATGTAATTATATGATCTGGAAACAAACCGAACAAGTGAGATACATGTCGACGATGAACATCACGATCCTCAAAATCTTGTGCCTAAAAAGACGAAAAATAATCTAGAACTATACAGCTATCAACATCTTTGGTAGGAAAAAACTTTGATTAATAACTTGCTATATATTTCTCATAAATTAAGAGTTGATTTTCCGCACCCTATTTATAATTCAACAACAACACTTAAACAGTTTTGATTGATAATAAAATGATCATTTATAATAGTTGAAAAGTACAAGGAGAAAAACACACAAACCTTAGACAGAACTTCTTTGACTTTCTTAGTCTTATTAACAACAAAGAGCACTTCAAATAGTACACTAGCTGTCCGATATGCCTTTGCAAGCCGAGCTCTGTTAAATAAATGTAACAATAGGCAAAGGATTCATGTTTTGAATCTGTGCATGTAGCTTTATTTATTACGCAAAATTTGTATGGGAAGGTAACTATATGGACCTATCTACTTTGTTCCTTATCCAAAGCTCTGACATGGTTTTCATAGTATTGCTGATAAAAGCTCTCTATTTCTCGAGCGTCACTTTTTGCCAAATGTTAAGCAATACTTGGTGTATTATCCTATGAATTATAATAAGATTAATAAGATTATACGGTCATCAATTACAGATTCAATGGCTGATATCAGCAGGTATAAATCGTAGTTGTTCCTATCAAAGTCATGTAACAATTTACCAACTTCTGTCCTTCATGTTCAATCGAGCTCCATTTTTGAGAAAATAAAATTTGAAATTCACATAATTTTTCTTTTTGAAAGAAGCACTTACATACATTAGACAGAAGGATCATATACTAGTTACATCCATTTATTATGGGTAGCAAAACCCACAACTTAGCCTGAAGTGAGAATGGTTTCTAAAGCTCTGAATTTATATATATATATATATATATATATATGACATTAGGAAAAGGTTCATGCATCAATTATACACGTACTTCGATTCAATGCTTTATTATCCTACAAACAATGGATAAAAACATGGACGGTTTATCTTTGTTTTAATTCTAAAACATTAACAATGGATTCAACCACATACAGTGTCCTTATACAATGCATATCTCTATCTCTACCACTAATAAAAACTATCCATTGAATGTGATTTTAGGTTTCTTTAGTGGGCCTCCATAGAAAAGCATTTTCGATAGAATTAGTTATTTATATAAGTATATTTAATTTTTATACAATTTAGTTAGTTTAGTTAATTTTTTCAAAAAATTTGTTAATTTTCATAAATTTAGTTACTTTTTAAAACTTAGTCAACTTAGTTTAATTTGTACAAAATAATTTATCTAGTTAATTTTTATAAAATTTTATTAACTTCGTTAATTTTTGCCCAAATTGGTTATCAAAAAGCTTGGTGTTTAGATGTGTTGATGGAGGTTCTATGTCAACCGATGTTACAAAATAAAATTAGTCCAAATCAAATTTAAAAAAAAAATCAATTTCAATTACCATGATTTTCATATTTTAATATGCCTAACCTTCAATCTGCGATGAGGGTCCTCAAACCCCAATTTGTCATTCATGTAATTGTCTTCAGCATTGTTAAAATAAAACAATAAATGTGTGTGATAGAAGTAAAATGGTTTAGGATTACATCTCTCAATTTATTATATCGAAAGATTGCACACCTAAAATGGTTACGAGGTTATGATAGGAATAGAAACCTCTACAATTGGTCCATTACAATTAATAGATAAATTTCATACAATTTTCAACCATCTTGATTTAAATTTGTTAATTATATACATACATACATATATTTGTGTGTGAAACTTAATTGTATATATTTAATTAATTTATATGGAACTTAATTAATTGACATGAAACTTGATTAACTTAGTTATTTTTTACAAAATTAAATTGATTTATATAAACTTTATTTAATTTTATAAAATTTAGTTAATTTATATAATCATATGGAAACAATATCAATAATATATGGAATTTCTTGAAATGGATGTAAATTTTGTTTAACATACTTTATTCAACAATTGCATGTATATTGTTATAAACTTATTAATTTTATAAAACTTAATTAAATTTTATAAACTTATTTAATTTAAAAAAACAGTTGGCTTATTTAAGTATTATAAAACTTAATTAACTTAGTTACTTATTTTAAACTTAGTTAATTTGTTGTTGCTGTTGTTACATTATTTTATTGCTATTATTGTTATTATATTATATTATTATTATTCTTCTAAATTTAGTTAATTTTTATAAAATTTATTTAAATTTCATAAAAATTTATTAATATTTAGATATTAATTTAATTTTATAAAACTTAGCTAAATTTTTAGAAAATTATTTAATTTTTATAAAACTTGGTTAACTTAGTTATTCTTATCAACTTTGTTGATTTTTATAAACTTATCGGATTCATGAATTTTCGATAGCACCTCCTTTCGCGGTTAATGCTTTTCCGCACACCCCAACATATACATTTACACGATCAAAACAAGATCAGATTTATATCATATATAACAAAATATACTTCATAATAGCGTATATATTCAAATGCATAAAAACATACATTTTATTAGCGACATTAGCTAGCAATCTTCCACATAGCAAAGGAATGTTTTGCGTACCTATATAGCAAAGTAAAGGGAATAATTAGGGTGCAAATATACAAAGAGATATGTAATTATGCAAAAGGTGCGAATGGAAAAAACTACAGTGGAACTGCACAGAAATTAAACTTGCACCAGCAGTGTAAAACTGCAAAGAAATTGCATATAATTATAAGCAGGCGTAAAACTGCATATATTAGCCAAAAATTGCACTTGCTAAAGCAAAAAAATGGTTACATCATAATTAAGAAAACTGAACCGAGGCATGTGTGCCTTGGGAAGCTAAAACTGAGGCATTCTTGCCTCAGCTAAAACTAAATGGAACTGAGGCGTATAGTGAACCGAGGCATGTATGCCTCAGCTAAAATGGAACTTAGGCATGTATGCCAAGTGCAGTAAAGAACAGGCAACATGCCTCAATTCAGTTTTTCAATTATGATGTAAAGACGTAATGAAAATGAAATGAATGGTATTTACTATTTAGGTTGCCTATAGAAATCAAATACATTTCATAAATCTCTGAATGCAAATCCTTGTGCTTCAAGTGTTGATGGGATAATAAACCTCAAAAGAGTGTGCACATGATATGACATTTATGGAAGTGTGAATTTCAGGTCTGCACATGAATTGATATTTATTGATGTGTTGAACTTGCTTATATTAAAAAGAGGAGAATGTATTCTATTCAATTATTATGAACACTAAAAACTTACTTTAATCTGCTGCCTTGAAAGCAATATAACATGAAAAACAAAATTAAACATCTGAACTATTTATGTGTCATGCCTATAAAAATTCTCCACTGACTGAAAGCAACATAAATTACATGACAATAAAAACAAATGATGCAAGTAATAAATAAATAACATGCCCTGCATTTCGTGCATGGAACTAATGATTAACTAATATATATGAGGTGTTCATTATAGAAGGATATTTTGCCCATTATGTCTCTTTAATTTGTTCCCTAATAGTTTTATATTGTCAATACATGTGTAAAACTAGTGCTAGATCAAGTTTGTAAAACCAATGCTAGATCAAGTTATTAGTGCTACATGATATAAATGATTCTATTAATAGAAACAAAACCAGAACTTAGTTCAATGTGGATTATCACATAACAACTTAGGCATCAACTAAGTTTGAGAACTCCAATTTGTAACCAATGTAAGTCGTTTTCCAAGTTATTATACATGATTACCAAGGGTAAATTCATATAAACAGTGGAAATTGCCTCATTAATGCAAAGTCCGCTTTGATTTGTAGTTTGGTCAGCATTTACTAGGAAAACTGAGTTTTAATAAAAGATGATATCATATTATATAAATATCATTAAAATACGAAAAGGCAGTTTCCGAAAAGGGTCCAAGGATATAAGCAAATAGTTGCAAAATAATGTATATATCTCACGTGATGAAAAAGTAACAATACAGTCCCTAGTGGAAATTATTCATAGATTTAGCCGTGCTTCCTAATTTACAAATAGTAGAAATGATAGCACGGTTGGGATTAGGAAATATGAGAGAAGCCGATTCTATAATATCTTACCTTAATTCTCTTTCCTCTGCTGCTGTCAGTTTAACACCTTCAAAAATGTACTTGTTATCAATGATATCATCCCTAAAAAAGCACAACATGGAAAATTGTAATCTAACACAAATTAGCAAGTACATAATTTAATTAGTGACAAATAATAAACTGATAACAGAACCACGTACTGTATTTCTAGAAGCTTTTGATCAGCTCTTTTTTGCATATATGCTTGCCTTGAGTTTTTTCTACCCAAAAACCAAAATAAAAATTAACATGTTTACCTCAAGGTAATTATGAAAGGAGGGAAGAGAAATACCGAAGGTCAAGCTTTGGGAAGAGTATAGTTTAATTTGTGTAGTGAGTATAGAATTGTTCTTTTCCTATTAAAAAAATCTCAAACACGATTGAAACCACCATCGGTCATATATCCACCCAAATAATAGCTGAAGCATGGCATCTAACTAATATGTTGCTGATTTTTCCAGACCCCAACAATTAAAACCAACTGATGATCAAGATCAGTGCAATGCTAACACAATGCTCGATGAACAACAAGTAATAGGTATTAAATATGAACCTTAAATCAGAAGTATCATTGTCCTCAAGGGGTTTTGATCTTCTAATCATCTCCTCTGAAATAGAAGTATATTAGCATTAACATAAGGGAAAACCAAGATCACTGTACAACTGCACAAACTATTACCTTCATCCTTCTTTGATCTTTTTGCCTCCATTAACTACAAGGGGAAAAAAATCAAAGCCGAACTTAGAGAGAAACATGATGCTCAAAAGCATATAAAAGGAATATCGTTGACCCTTAATCTGAATCGATTATATTAGTCAACCGCACCATTCAGACTTCACTAGTTTGTTCTGATGATTTAAGAGATGTAAAGTGGTTTAGCAAAAAAATCAATGTATGTAGTTCCAACCGATTATTTTATAGAACATCAACCTAGAATCGGATGTTTAAAACAAGTTGGTAACTACCATCATATATTGATATGAGCAATATAGGACCAAAAATACATTCTGCACACTCATCAATAATGAAGATGGACGTACATTTTCAGTAAGGTCAAATTAACTTTAACAAATTACTCATGGTGGGAAACATATTTCTAGTACATTTTTTATTTTGAAAACTGAGAAGAAAATAACCTGTCGAGTCCTGGCTGCATCCTTTTCTTTCATATTTTTCTCCAGCCGTTCTCTTTCTTCTTGATCACGCTTCATAGCCTCTTCTGACTGAAGCAAAATGAATTTGAAATCAATAGAAAACTATATTTAGTCTATAAAATATAATATGTTCACAAAACTAGATGCACGGGATGATAATATACTAAGCACGCATGCGCGCATGCATGCATGTGTGTATATTTCTATGTAATGTAATCCAACTTTTGCATCATGCTTAATTGACAAGATTACCACTCCACGCCATTTGAGTTCAAAATCACAAACTGCTATCAAAAATTAATTGCACTATTAGAAATATTGAAGTTCTACCAGTTCCTGGATACACGTCTCTTCCTCATTGATTTTTGTTATAGATTAGTTGAAGTATACTTGTACAAGCAAACTGGTATATGTATATACCCGTTTTCGGTTATCGAGTACCAATTTGTGCTATGCTAATTGTAAGGAAATTTGACCGCTTTGTAGGAAATTTATGTGGTACATTAATGGACCGTTTCCTTCCTCATTATGTGGTACATTAATTGACCGTTTCTTTCCTCAAACGTTTCCTTCCTCATTATGTGGTCAATAGAATCTAAAAGGTTTTTCCTATTAATATGCTAAATAAATAAAACGGTTATAATCTAGAGCGTTAATTTCTCTCATCTTGATCTTGATGGACGATCAAGATTAAGTCTACAAATCTGGAAATTTGGTCCTCTCTCTACCTATAAATATTAACCTTTGCCCATCACAAAGGATATATAGAAAACACATAAAGAAAGATATAGGAAAAGAGAGAGAAACCATTTACTTTCTCAATCGAAACAGCTTTCGACAACATCCATTCCTGATTCGTATACAAGATGTCTGGAGGTATGTTTTATTAATTCTTTACATATGTGATAATCATGTAATTCTAGATCTTAGGATTTATGTTATTCACAAGATATAGATTACATGTGGTATCAGAGCAAGATTTTAGAATTCATGATTATCCATCAATATATAAAACGAAACTACCATAGATCTTTGATATGATGTTTGTAATTTTACTATGATAATGATAATGATTATTAATGTTAATATGATTCAAGTTTAATATTCATATTATTTATGTTGCTACAGTAATCATGATTATCAATATTGTTCTATTCACTGTATTCTTAAATCTGGATCTGAAAAGTTTATATTTCCGCAAAAGTTGATTTTTTTTCTACTTTAATATTTGACCTACTATATAATATGGAAAAACTTATTGTATGCGAATAATTCTCAGAAAGTATACATATTGAAAATAATTGTTTTCTAGTTTGACATTAAATTCATGACCTGGAACTTGCAAGATAATTGTCTATATATGATTTGCAAAATAATTATTTATATGTTAAATTCATGTATGGAATTTACTTGGAGTTACTAGACATTTATTATCCTTGCTATGGATTACTTGAAAGAATGACAAACGTTTATGCAAAAAAAACATTAATGTTTATCTCTTTTCTCTCTTGTTTTATTTTACGCTTTTGTGCTTAAATTCTTTGTTTCCTCTGGTCTGATGCATGCAGTCTCGTCCACAGGCGGCTGCTGCTTGCACAATAACGCATGAAACATTAATGTTTATCATTCTTTCATGAGTATGGTTCTACTGCCTACCCACAGGAGGCGCTAAACCTAACCTCTTATTATGACATATGTTTTATTCTAATAAAGAAGCCTACATTTCTTTTATATCTGCAGTTGCAATGCCCTCAAACCTTAATTCGTACGCTATGTCTATCGTTAAACTCAATGGAACCAACTACTCAGAATGGAAAGAGCAAGTTGAGTTTTCTTTAGGCGTACTTGAACTGGACATGGCTCTCCTTAAGGAAAAGCCGGCCCCACTTACTGACACAAGTACACCTGAGGAAAACAAACTCCATGATGATTGGGAACGATCTAATAGGCTCAGCATGATGTTTATGCGAATGGTGATTGATACCAACATCAAAACCTCCCTACCCAAAATTGAAAGCGCAAAAGAATATTTGCAATCCATTGAAAATCGGTTCAACACTGTGGACAAATCCCTTGCTGGGAAACTTATGGCAGATCTTGTAACCATGAAGTTTGATGGTTCTCGCTCAATGAGCGCTCATGTCATTGAAATGATTAACCTTGCTGCCAAACTTAAGAACTTGGGATTGGTTATGGACGATGCTTTTCTCGTCCAATTCATTCTCACTAGCTTACCTCCTCAGTATAAACCATTCAAAATTCATTACAACACTATTACAGAAAAGTGGAGTCTGAATGAATTGACTAACAAACTGGTTCAAGAGGAGTCTAGGTAAGGCTCGCAAGGCATTAAAGTTGCTTATTTCACTCAAGGGGTTGGAAAACAAGCTGGCAAAAAGAATAACTCATAGCATAAAAGAGCACCACCCAAATCTGATGACGCCACTCAACCATCCAAGAAGAAAAAGAAGGATGATGTCTGCAAATTCTGCAAGAAACATGGACACTTCCAGGCAGATTGCATTAAGCGCAAAGCATGGTTCGAAAAGAAAGGTAACCCAATGGGTTTCTTAAGTCATTTCGAATCAAATCTTACTAATGTACCTTCTTCTACTTGGTGGATTGATACTACTGCTAACGTTCATGTTTCGAATTCTATGCAGGGATTCATTACGATCCAAACCACAAACCCAAGCGAGAATTTCATTTTAATGGGAAATAAAGATAAAGCTCCAGTCGAAGCTATTGGAACTTTTTGTCTTATTTTAGATAGTGGTTACCAGTTAGATTTATGTCAAACTCTTTATGTTCCGTCTATTTCCTGTAATTTGATTTCTGTAAGTCTACTTGATAAATTTGGATAATCTTTTGAAGTTGGAAATGGAAATTTTAGTTTATTTAAAAATTCTAGTCTTATTGGTTCTAGAATATTAATTGATGGACTTTATAAACTTCATCTTAAACAAAATGCTGAAATCCAACTCACCCTGCATGGAAAAGAAACTAAAAGAAAGTCATCCAAAAATGATTCTTACTTCTTGTGGCATAAAAAAAAAAAAAAAAACTGGGTCGTATATCCAGCGAAAGAATCAAAAGGTTAGTGAAAGATAGTGTCCTACCGGACCTAGACTTCGCTAACACTACAGCATGTGTTAATTGTATTAAAGGAAAAACAACAAAAAAACACAAAGAAAGGAGCTGCAAGAAGTACACAACTTCTTGAAATAACACATACAGATATTTGTGGACCTTTTGATGTTCCAACTTTTGGAGGAGAGAAATATTTCATCACTCTTATCGATGATTTTTCATGTTATTGCTTTCTTTATCTGTTGCATGAAAAATTTCAATCAGTGGACGCTGTACAAGTGTTCATTACTGAAGTCGAAAGACAATTAGAAAGAAAAGTGAAAATCATTAGGTCAGATAGGGGTGGTGAATTCTATGGAAGGTATGATGAAACAGGACAACATCCTGGACCTTCTGCTAGACTTCTTCAGAAACTTGGAATTGTTGCACAATACACAACGCCTGGATCTCCATGGCAGAATGGTGTAGCTGAAAGGCGAAATCGTACATACATGGAAATGGTTAGATCCATGATGAGTCATGCAAATTTACCTATATCATTATGGATGGATGCATTACGAACAGCTGTCTACATCTTAAATAGAGTTCCAAGTAAGGCCGTTCCAAAGACTCCTTTTGAACTTTGGAAAGGATGGAAGCCTAGTTTAAGACATCTCCAAATTTAGGGTTGCCCAGCTGAAGCTAGACTGTACAATCCAAATGAAAAGAAATTGGATTTTAAGACAGTCAGTGGTTACTTTATAGGTTACCCAGAAAAATCTAAAGGATATAGATTTTATTGTCCTAACCATAGTACAAGAATTATTGAAACCGGAAATGCCAAATTCTATGAGAATGGTGAAATCAGTGGGAGTACAAAACAACAAGAAGTGGTCATTCATGAAATAAGGGTACCCATTATCTTACCCTCTATTTCGAAAGATATTGGGAATCATCTTATTGTTGAACATGTTCACAATGAGGAAAACCCAATAAATGATCAACAACTCCATAATGAAATTATCACCAATCATAATGTTGATGAAGTACCATAGGAACTAACATTAAGAAGATCTCAAAGACAAAGAAGATCAGCTATTCCTGATGATTACATGCTTTATCTAATAGAATCTGAAGGAACTACGGACCCAATTTCTTATTCACAAGCCATTAAGGATGTTAATTCTATTAAATGGATTGATGTCATGAAAGATGAACTGAAATCTATGGATAATAATCAAGTTTGGGAAATCGTTCAATTACCGCAAGGACATAAAGCAGTCGGTTGTAAGTGGGTTTTCAAGACCAAACGTGAATGCAATGGTAAAATTGAACGATATAAAGCTAGACTTGTTTTCAAAGGTTTTAATCAGAAAGAAGGCATTGACTATAATGAAACTTTTGCTCCTGTTTCCAGGAAAGATTCTCTTAGAATTATCATGGCATTAGTAGCTCATTATGATCTCGAGTTACATCAAATGGATGTGAAAACAGCCTTTCTAAATGGAGACTTGGAAGAAGAAGTCTACATGCGTCAACCTGAAGGCTTCATAATTGAAGGGCAGGAAGACATGGTCTGCAAACTTAAGAAATCAATATATGGACTGAAACAAGCTTCTAGACAATGGTATCTAAAGTTTCATGAAATCATTGCCGCTTTCGATTTCACAAAAAACCTAGTTGACCCTTGTATATACCTCAAGTTCAGTGGGAGCAAGTTCATACTTTTGATTCTGTATGTTGATGACATATTATTAGCTAGCAGCGACCTTGGTTTATTACGTGAAACTAAGGATTATCTCTCAACGAACTTTGAAATGAAAGATATGGGTGAGCAATCCTATGTGATAGGAATAGAAATATTCCGGGATAGATCACAAGGAATTCTAGGATTGTCTCAAAAAGCATATATTGATAAAATTCTTGAAAGATTTGGCATGACAAATTGTTCCTCTAGTCCTGTCCCACTGCAGAAAGGAGACAAACTTGTTCTTGAGCAGTGCCCAAAGACTCCTATGGAACGAGAAGAAATGACCAAATATCCTTATGCATCTCTTATAGGGAGTTTGATGTATTCACAGGTCTGTACAAGACCTGATATTAGTCATGCAGTTGGTATGCTGGGTAGATTTCAAAGTAACCCAAGAATCGCTCATTGGAAAGCTGCAAAGAAGGTACTAAGATACCTAAAGGGAACAAGAAATTACATGCTCACCTATAGAAAATCAAGTTACCTACAGGTAACTGGTTATTCTGATTCAGACCTTGCTGGATGTCCTGACACTAGGATATGCACTCTTGGCTATGTGTACCTCTTATGTGGAGGTGCAATATCATGGAGAAGCCAGAAATCTGAGATGCTTTTCAGATCCACCATGATGGCTGAATACGTAGCATGTTATGAGGCTTCAATTCATGGAGCATGGCTGCTTAATTTTGTCTCACAATTTGGCACTTTAATTTTTATCTCTAAGCCACCAACTGTCTACTGCAACAATGAAGCTGCAACATTTTTCTCCAAGCATGATAGGATAACCAAAGGTTGCAAACACATGGACCTTAAATACCTACTACTGAAGCAAGATGTTAAACTAAAGAAAATTATTGTTGAATCAATAAGTACAGACTTACAAGTGGCAGACATATTCACGAAAGGACTACATCCAAAGAACTTTCAAAGACATGCTGATAGCATGGGTCTTGCATATAGTTCCTAATTATCTTCTTATTATGCCATTTATTTTGTACTTATCTAGACATAACAATTATTGAGCTCTTAATAATTTGGACATTTTTTATTTCTGTTTTATAATGTGTACACATTTATATTTAGATAAATGATAACAGAAATAGTCTTTTGCTGCAAGACATTATGTGACCATTAAGCTATGCTCATCTACGGTCTAGCTATGAAAGTTGTCAATGTCATAGTACATGGAAGTAAGCATGTTGCAAAATAACGTGTACACGTCATGACTTCCATTGACCATTAGATTAGCCAAGACACTTATGATAACCGACTAAAGAAAATTTTAGCATATCATGCGCGCCTTATGACCTTAATACGAAAACATTAATAGATTTTACTATTGACCAAGTGAGAGACTGTAAGGAAATTTGACCGTTTTGTAGGAAATTTATGTGGTGCATTAATGGACCGTTTCCTTTCTCATTATGTGGTACATTAATGGACCGTTTCTTTCCTCAAACGTTTCCTTCCTCATTATGTGGTCAATAGAATCTAGAAGGTTTTTCCTATTAATATGCTAAATAAATAAAACGGTTATAATCTAGAGCGTTAATTTCTCTCATCTTGATCTTGATGGACGATCAAGATTAAGTTTACAAATCTAGAAATTTGGTCCTCTCTCTATCTATAAATATTAACCTTTGCTCATCACAAAGGATATATAGAAAACACATAAAGAAAGATATAGGAAAAGAGAGAGAAATCATTTACTTTCTCAATTGAAACAGCTTTCGACAACATCCATTGCTGATTCGTATACAAGATGTCTGGAGGTATGTTTTATTAATTCTTTACATATGTGATAATCATGTAATTCTAGATCTTAGGATTTATGTTATTCGCAAGATATAGATTACACTAATGGGTTCAACAAACAAAAGCTATCAGTGCGGTGCCACTTGTATGATGCAAAAAGGATATATTATCTGTGTTAGTCTAAAAAGCTAAACATACACCATAATAGTGTACATCTACATCTTTATCTTCTTCATTGGAATTACGACTTCTTACAGTCCATCCATTTTCTTTAATTACAGTCATCTAAGAAAAAATACAAGTCAAAAGAAGTGTAAGAAACCATCCAGTAGATTTTGATATAAAATCTAAAGCAAAAAATAAATAAAATAAAATAAAATAATTAATAAAACTTGAGTGTATATAATGCCTCTTCATCATTTTCACTAGAATGAGCTTCTTCTTTCCTCCTAAACTGCTTCTTAGTGCTACTTTTTGAATTGTCTTTGACTGGTGCATGCTCATATACATCATCCTCGTCATCTGTATCTAAAAGTTTGTAGCTAGCTTGGTTTTTTTTTTTTTTTTTTTTTTTTTTTTTTTTTCCTCCTTCGCATATTTAGCTACTTCTCTCTCCAGTCCAGCTCGCCATGCTTCAACAATTCATTAGCAGCATGTGTCAGCTCGCAGCAAATCTCCACACTTCGATTGCAGCATGTTCAGCTCGCAACTGCTTGTTTCCACACCCCTGTTTCGGTTGCAGAATGTTGAGGTAAAAACATTCAGCATATTCTCTGTTTTAGCACTTCAGTATCAGTTGCAGCATGATTTGGTCAGGTTTCGGGTGCAGCACTTCAGCTCAGAACGTCCTCTGTTTTCATGCCTTGCGCCACTGATCAGCATGTTTGTTGAGAACTGCATGCTTTTAATACTATGTTTCAGGTCAATTATATCTTGTTCAGTCTAGACTTGTATATCATCAATTATACTGAATATTGCTACTGTTATTATTGATCAGTTCTGTGCCGATCGTTTTTGTAACTTTGAATAAATATTATTGGTCACCTTTGTATCTACGTACTACGTCACCTATTAGGCATGTTTGTAGCATTTTGTTTGTTTTATCAATATATTCCATGAGTGTACTCCTGTTGAGAACCACTCATTACTTGCAAAAATAAAATTAAGAATAAAATAAAATAATAAAAACTGCTACAAACCAGAATCTATAGAATGATTACTTGTTTAATGCAGTCTGACATTAAGAAAAAACACCCTATGCCTATATATAGTACCATTCATACAATTTTTTTCATAAAATGTACCATTTTCAAGATCCAAGTCACAAAAATAATAATCACAAGGTTTAATAAAGCATGTTCGATTAAAAATAGTTAAAATGTAGCTAATAAAGGCAGTCTGACAAACAGGTGTAACATACTAACAAGTTTCTTACAGACTTCATAAAAATAAAACGATTCCCATCTAATTAAATAGTTTCATAACAAGAGGCCACATCGACTTTGACAAAACGATATACAAGCACATTTAACAAGCATTTCACTTATCCACCAAAAAAACAAAGTGATTAGTTTGAATTATTCAAAACAACGACCAAAATGGTATTTATAAAGCAACAAACAAGAATTTTCTCATCTGTGCTATCTCAAGTATACATAAAAATCTTGTTTTAACATCCGTCCGGGTAATGGCGCATTAGTCCATTAAAAACACATCTGTCGAAGTATCATAAATGCTTGCCTAAATGTAGATGCAACAAATCTCATGTAGTTTAGTTGTGAAACTGTTCAATAGTTGAGATATTGCTGATTGCACTATATTGTCATTAATAAACGGGAGGTCCATTATTTTCAAAAATTATAGATTCATATTGATGTTTTAGATTTCCATTATTTATGAATATGATCCTTTAACGAGTAATCTTAGTAAGTTGACCAAGCTATAACAGACTAAACAATACAACAAAAAGATTTTTCTCTCATTATTTTACAAGGGATTCAGAAAAAGCATTAGCAAAATCAATATACTAGTTTCAATTAAGCTTCTGCACAAGTGTTGGAAATTTTCAAAATTAGTTTTGAGTTTGGTTTTGTTTTTGAAAAGCGAAGAAGTGGGAAGAAAATGAAAGAAGAGAAGTATAGTCACACATCTTGGAAAACAAGATATTATACTTAGTTAAATATAGGATTATCGAAAAAAGAGTAAACCCTTTGGGCATCTAAAACTTTGCTTTAATGCGAGGAGTGAAGTTATGAATCACCACCACACGCAGGCCATCATCGTCCGACTGGCTTCGGTTTTCAAATTAATTTTTGTTAACGGCTAGATTCAGAATCTAAGTTTGAACGGATATTTTTGGCGGATCATTTGAATGAAGAGACGCTACCGTTTAGTAATACTTTTAAACCGTTGCGAAAAGTCACAACCATTTGTAACGGTTTCAGACTGTTGGAAAGGATGCGACGCTTGACGAATGGACACTTCCCCACTACTATAAATAGTGATGCCTAGAAACCATCAGAAAAAACAATAATCTCTTTTCCTTTTCTCATTCTTCTTCCTCCAGATCTGCAACGCTCAGAAAGTGTTGCAGAACACTGTCTTTCACCACAGTTTGCGACGTCTAAAAGGTATTGCAAACGCATAAACGTTGCAGATCGGTTTTCTTCTTCTTAATTTTATTCTCTACTAAATTGCATCATCAGAAATCAAATTTGAATATTCTTGGTCGGATCAAAATCGTACAAGTTTTGAATCCGATTACGTTGTTTCAAGACTTCATTGAATCCTGAAGTCGATAGTTGATAATCCGTTTGTACCTGTTGGATTGGACTATTGTCTAAAAGAATCTACACAGTAAATCCTTGAAGTCAGAAGTACAGCAGTTATAATCTTCGTTTTTCTCGAATCATCGATATAAATATCCATCAGTTTTAGACAATATTTTCAACCATGGATGGTTCGAGTTCAATCAATCTCAATGCTCTTCAAGTTATGAATAAGCATTTAACGCGATTGGAGCGGTTTGATGGTGAAAACTTCACTCGTAGGTAAGAGACGATGAAATTCTTTTTGATCACCGTCAAATTGTTCTATATTCTTGAAAATAACTTGGAGGAAACTTCACTCGTTGGCAAGAGACGATGAAATTCTTTTTATCACCGTCTAATTGTTCTATATTCTTGAAAATAACTTGAAAGAAATACCAGAGGAAACTGACCAAGATACAGACGAATTGAAAGCAAAACGTACAAAGTGCAAAGAGGATGATTTTCTATACGGATGCCACATTCTGAATGCATTGTCTACTCATGTCTACAATGCAAATAGGACTTTGGAAACTGTAAAGACACTTTGGGTTGCAGTAGAAAGCAAATATCGCATATCCAAGGCAAGTAACAAAAAATTCCTTATTTGCAATTTTATGGATTCAAAATGGATGCCAATAAGTCCATAGTTGGACAAGTAAGCGAAATTTACTATTAGTGAATCAACTAAAAGATGCTGAATAAATCACCCTGAATCTTTTGTTGTTGGAGTTATAATTTCAAGGCTTCCTAATTCTTGGAATGACTATAAGAAAAAATTAAAGCATGCAGAAGCGGATTATAATTTAAGCGGTTTACAGCGTCATCTTCATATTGAAGAGGACTCTCGTAAACGCGAACTAGATGATAATCCGCAAACTGGGTTCTATTCTAAGGCAAATAATGTTCAAATTACTGACAAGCTAAAGCCTGAGAATGAGACACGGTTTAAAAAGAAAAATTCCAACAACAAAAAGAAAGGTGCTTGTTACTACTGTAACATGCCCGACCACTGTCCCGAGACTGCCATCAAGGGAAGAAACAATAAAATATGAATGTGGTCAAAGACTCGCTTGTGGTTGTAGTGCAAGGGGCTAATAATTATGGGTGGTTTGATACTAGAGCAACCATTCACATTTGCAAAGACCGTAATCTGTTTAAGACTTACGAAAAAAATAATGGAGAAGTCGACAAGGTTACTGGAGCAAATAAGATTCCAAGCAAAGTTTTGGGAAAAGGCACTATAAGACTTACATTTACTTCTGGAAAAGTTCTTACATTAGTTAATGTATTTTATGTACCTGATGTGTGTAAGAATATGGTCTTTGGATACCTTCTTAACAAAGGAGGATTCAAGATGGTGTATGAGTCTGATAAGTTAGTGTTGTCCAAGAACGACAAATTCATTGGACAGGAATACTCTTGTAACGGCATAGTTAAGTTGAATATAATAAAGAAATCATCTATTTATATTGTTGATTCTGTTAGTTTATGGCATGCTAGACTAGGACATGTTAATTATAATTCCCTTAAAAATATGCATAAACTAGGATTAATTTCTGATTGTGATTTCGATACTATCACTAAATGTAAAATATGTGTTCAAGCAAAAATACACCGAAAATCCTTTAAATCTGTAGAAAGAAAAATCGTCTTGCTTGATTTAGAATGTAGTGATGTGGGTAACTTAAAAAACCATACCACCTATGGTGGTAACCAATACTATATAACATTTGTTGATGATTATACTAGATATGCATATGTGTGCCTAATGAAAACTGAAGGTGAGGCCTTTAATAAATTTAAAATTTACAAAGCAGAGGTCGAAACACAATTAGGAGTTAAAATAAAAGTATTATATTCAGATCGAGGTAGTGAATATTTCTCAAAAGAATTCACCTTATTTTGTAAATAACACAGTTTAGTTTACCAATGCACTGCCCTATATACACCACAACAAAATGGTGTTGCTGAAAGAAAAAATAGAACTTTAATAGAAATAGTTAATGTCATGCTCATAAGTTCAAACTTACCTTATAATCTATGGGGTGATGCTATGTTATCTGCATGTTATATCTTAAATAGAGTACCACTTAAGAAGAATAATGTTTTCCCTTATGAATTATGGTTTATTAGGAAACTAATCTTACGAGACTTAAAGTCTGTGGTTGTTTAACATATGTTAGAAAACCAGACCCTAAACGACTAAAATTAGGAAATATGACATTTAAATGTATTTCATAGGATATTCACTTAATAGTATAATTTATAGATTCCTAATTCTTAACACATTAGAAGTTATAGAATCCGTAGATGTAGAATTCTTTGAAAATCAAACTGTTGAGATTCCATTGAGATCATATAGTCCAGAACCTAATACGATTTATGATATCAATGACGATAACTATGCTCCTGCTCAAAATAGCAAGGAAGTAACAATACCATATAATAATACTGAATGAAGGAGAAGTAAAAGAGCAAGAATAGAGAAGGACTATGGTCCTGACTTCATTACGTACCTTATAGAAGGCAGTAAGGATGAAGTCCTTAATGTGACTAGACATGTCATGAACGTTGATGATGACCCCAAAACTTATTCTGAGGCTATGAGTTCTAGAGATTCAATATTCTGGAAAAAAAGCTATTAATGACGAAATGAATTCCATATTGTTAAACCAAACTTGGGTTTTAACTGATTTACCTCCTGGTGCTAAACTTATAGGATGTAAATGGATATTTAAGAAATATTTGAATACAAATGGATCCATTGATAAGTTTAAAGCCCAATTACTTGCTAAGAGATATAAGTAAAGACATGGAATAGATTATTTTGATACATATGCTCTTGCTTGCATATCTTTTATACGTTGTTTAATAGCACTTGCATCAATTCATAAATTGGTCATACATCAAATGGATGTAAAGATTGCGTTTCTAAATGAAGATTTAGAAGAAGTGATATATATGAAACAACCTAAAGGTTTCAAAACCCTAGGTCAGGAAAAGAAAGTTTGCAAATTAGTAAAGTCTCTTTATGGCCTGAAGCAAGCTCATATGCAATGGCATGAGAAGTTTTATCAAATGGCATTGTCATATGGATTTATTGTTAATTATGCTGATAAATGTATCAATAGCAAATCAGACAACAATGATTATGTTTTAATATGTTTATACGTTGATGACATGCTAACATTTGGTTTTAATATATCATGTGTGAATGAAACTAAGAAGTTTGTATCTTCTAAATTTGATATGAAAGATCTAGGAGAAGCTGAAGTAATTTTAGGAATTAAAATTATTAGGAAAGAGAGGGAGTTGTTGCTAACACAATCTTATTACATTGAGAAGTTCCTCTGAAAATATGGTCATTATAATGACAAACCAGCATCTACTCTTTTAGATCCTAGTATTAAATTAGAAATGAATACTGGACGTACCATTTCTCAACTTGAGTATTTTAGTATTATTGGGAGTCTTACGTATGCTATGCATTGCACTAGACCAGATATAGCACATGCTATAAGCATGTTATATCGATTTATGAGTAATCTAAGTTTCAAACATTGGAAAGCTATTTCCAAAATTTTAGCTTATTTGAAAGGAACTGTCACCTATGGTTTATCTTCTAAAGGATATCCTGCTGTAATAGAAGGATATAGTGATGCAACCTGAAACAATGTAGAATCCGAATCCAAGTCTACGACTGGACGGATCTTTATGTTAGGAGGCACTACCGTGTCTTGGGTTTTCAAGAAACAGACCTGTATGTCTGACTCAACAATGTTGATTGCATTAGCAGATGCTAGTAAGAAAGCGGAATGGCTTAGGAATTTATTAATAGAAATCCCATTATGGAAGAAGCCATCTCCAGCAGTCTTGATTAACTGTGATAATCAGGCCACAATATACAATGTCTCTAATAAGACATATAATGGGAAGTCTAGACATGTGAGTCTAAGACATCAAATGATAAGACAATTACTCAAAAGTGGAGCAATAATTGTTGATTACATCGAAACAAAGAAAAACTTGGCCGGCCAACTCACAATGAGTCTTCCAAAGATAATGGTTTCCATAAAACCAAAGGAATGAGACTAACGGTCTGTGAATGAAGGTTGATCATCCTTGACAGAAACCCAACTTATGTTTTGAAAAGGATAGACAAAGTTCAATGGGTACCAACAAGTTAAGAGAATGATTATTGAACACTAAATCAATAATCCCATAATATTTAGTATTGGATTCTGCAAGAACAAAGGATGGATAATATATTCTTAGTAAGTCTAGTTTCCTTAAAAAGGTGTATCACAGAAACACCTTAAGGGACTTACCTATATGAGTATAGAAATCAGGCCGTTTCCTAGGAAAGTAAGTCTGCTTTCTAAAGTAGAGTCATGAACTTAGGATTTAAGCACATGAACATTAATGTGCTGAGCATACAGTACACTCTATATACAAAATCAGTATGTGTGACTATTCCGGTACTATCACTAGGGGTACTTGGTTCAAGATGTGTTCACCATAGACTTCGATAGAATTTTGAATGGTTTACACTAAGTGAAAGTTGAAATCCAAAAGATACATATCATTTATGTATTGGTTTCCACGATGATGCAAAACTTGATCTAGTAACTACATTGGCTTGATCCCACTTGGGTATATAGGTAGTCACCCTAATGATGCAGCCGTCTATTTTATTTGTTTTACTTATTTTACTTATTTTGAAAATGGGGGGAAATTGTTGGAAATTTTCAAAATTAGTTTTGGGTTTGGGTTTATTTTTGAAGAGGAAAGAAGTGGGAAGAAGATGGAAGAAGAGAGTTATAGTCCCACATCTTGGAAAATAAGGGATTATACTTAGTTAAATATAGGATTCTCTAAGGAAGGTTGGGCCCTTTGGGCACCCAAAGCTTTGCTTTGATATAAGGAGAGAAGTTATGCATCACCACCACACACCCGCCTCCCCTGCCGGTCGTCCGACCGACCGGACCGGGTCCGGGTTTTGGGTTCGGGTCTAAAATGATGAATTAATTTTGTTAACAAGCTGGATGCAGGATCTAAGTTTGAACGGATATTTTCGGTGGGTCATTTGAATGAAGAGACGCGACCGTTTAGTGACAGTTTTAAACTGCTGCGAAAAGTCGCAATGTTTAGTAACAACTTCAAATTATTGGAAAGAATGCGACGCTTGACGAATGGACACTTCCTCACTACTATAAATAGTGGCGCCCATGACCCATCAGAGAAAAAAATAATCTCTTTTCTTTCTCTCATTCTTCTTCCTCCAGATCTACGACGCTCAGAAAGTGTTGCAGAACACTACCTTTCACCACAGTTTGCAACATCTGAAAGGTGTTGCAAACGCGGGTAACGTTGCAGATCGGTTTTCTTCTTCTTCTTCTTCATTCTATTCTCGACTAAATTGCATCATCAGAAATGATATTTGAGTGTTCTTGGTCGGATCAAAATCGTATGAGTTTTGAAGCCGATTACGCTATTTCAAGGCTTCATTAAATCATGAAGTCGATAGTTCGACAACTTATTTGTATCTGTTAGATTGAACTATTGTCTAAAAGTATCTACACAGTAGATCCTTGAAGTCAAAAGTACAGCAATTATAATTTTCATCTTTCTCCAATCATCGACATAAATATCCAACAACAAGTTCTATATTATCTTTGCTCCAATAGCATTTTTATATTTTATTCTACATCACATTGATGAATAAAATAGTAATCGTAATTAGTCTTTAGAATCTACCCCAGTTAGTGAGTAAAATTATAAATGATAAAATTTTCAAATAACGTAAATTCAAAAATCAATATATAACTCTAGAATCTACCAATTCTTTACAAAAATTTAAACAGAAAGGAAAGCCAACCGAGGCTTAAACTAGAAATTACCAAAGTAATAAACCAAAACAGAAAATTGCCAAAATCATAGAAACGGATAGAATTTGACTAGATCGAAAAAAGAATACCCGCATCTCCCTGTTGCCAAAGAAGCTATCGAATAGCTTTCGGAAAGCCTGAACCATCAATCAAAATAAATCATGGTTCTCTATATTGAAAAAAGAGTTCTATTGGCACCAGCTAGGGAGTCACGCAGAATCACAATTCAGCTTCTTTGAGGATTCCCACTTTAGCTTCCTCGAGAGTCGTGCAGAATCAAGAATTGAGCGAGTTGCGAACATGAGCTTTCACAGTAAGGACGGATTGGTGATTGAGAGGGATTCGTAGGTTGAAGCAGGGATTTAGGTTTGAAGCGGGAGTTCATAAATGAAGATAAGTGAAAAAGGTCAACAATTAACTAAATTGATTTTCGTTCCTAAGCAAAGTGAGGAGAAGTGAAAAGCGAGGCGGGCACATGAATAAAGAAGAGGGGAAATATCCGCTCCTAAGTGATTGCGTTAAAAAACGGCATCTGTTAGCATAGAAAAGGGATAACTACTAAGTCATAGCAAGTCAAGTTTCTATGCATTCCCCACTTGCTATAGAAAGAATATTTTCTTGTAGTGGTTGTGGCCTCGAGTGATTGGAAACACTAGATATGAGTCATAGTAATTATGATATAACAATCATATCTTAGACAATCGCACTTCTAACCCTGGTTTCAGGTCGATAAATGTACCGCGTGAATGGTCAAGCCCCATCCTGGTCGTGTTTATACACACATTATCAACCAAAAGACCTAATGCTGATCAATGAATGGTCGATCCACACTCATCTTATTTCTGTCTTGTGCCCTCGAGTCGGGGGCGTACATTGATAAGTAAGAAGGCAGGTAATTGCTTTAGCTATATACTCTTTCCCATCAAATCATGGGATCAAGCTAGTGGATAAAAAACTGATTCGCGCGTATTCTGGTCTTTAGCAGTTTGTATTCTCCAGTTAATTTCAGGTTGGAATTATTGGAACCGAGAACAGTCGAACTCCACTCATCTATCCATGGAGTTTGCATTCTAGTCCGCACTATTGGGACTTAGAGTTATTTTATAAGCGGCTGGTTCATGCTCGATTTGTGTTCATGTTTTAGTCTACACTCTAGAGACTTAGAGTTTTCTCGTGAGCAGTCGTGTTTGCTCAAATTTTTTATACTTCAGTCTGCACTCCGGGGAATTAGAGCTTTCTCGTGGGCAATAGTGTTTCCGTCGAATTGTTTACACTCTAGTCCGCACTCTGTGGACTTAGAATTTTTTTCGTGGGCAGTCGTGTTTCCACCGAATTGTTTATAATCCAGTCCGCACTCTAGGGATTTAGAGTTCACCCGCGAGCAGTTGTCTTTCCGCCCGAAGCAGTCATTTTTCAGCCGAGGCAGATTTTTTTGCCCCGAATTGGTTATGCTCCAGTCCACACTCTTAAAACTTAGAGTTTTCTCATGGGCGGTCGTTTTTTCGCCTAGGGCGGTCGTTTTTACACCGGAATTGTTTATACTCCAGTTCGCAGTCTAAGGACTTAGAGTTTTCTTGCGAGCAGTTGTTTTTTCATCCGGGGCAATCGTTTTTCCGCCCGAATTATTTATACTCCAATCTGCACTCTATGGACTTAGAGTTTTCAAGCGGGCAGTCGTGTTTCCGCCTGAGGAAGTCTTTTTTTCTACCTAAATTGTTTGTACTCTAGTCCGCACTCTGGAGAGATAGAGTTTTCTCGATTGGTGGCCAATCACACTCGTTTAATTTGTACTTCATTTACCATATCGGGGTAAAAGTTATCGAATGAACGATCGAACCATGTTCATCAATGGAATGGAATTCTACCCCCAGCATTCACGACGAAACTTGGTGAATGGACGGTCGATTTTCGTCTACTTAGTGATTGTAGCCCTTTCGATCAAGTCGAGGAAGGAGGTAAGTGATGGATTGTTGGATCACATCCATGCTAGGGTTGGATAATCAAGCCTTGCACAATTTTCTTTGCATTCTTTCTAGTAAACGGAGATAATGAATTATTGAGAGGATAATTAAATCACATTAATTTCAGGCTGCAATCATGCTCATGCGTTGAGGGCGGTGGTTGATGAGCAGGCAGTCAATCACGGCTACTTCAAGCCTAATATGAAGCTTGATGAGAGGACGGTCAGTCGTATCCATGTTCTATCAGATTCTGACCTTATTGAGTTTTTCATTCTGTGCCTCGGTGTCCATATCAGGGCATATGGTAGTTGATGAACGGTCGAATCACATTCCTCTAGATAAAAACTCCACAGGTTCTGTCACGGTCTGTTGAGATTGGTTAGCGCCCAACCCTAGGTACTTGGTTACCTGCATCGTATGCATGTAGTTTAATTCAAGTTGGTCGTAGTTCACAACATAATTGAAATTGAAATTAAAATAAAATAATTGAAAGAAGATCGGAATAAATCTCATCGAAAAGTGAAGCAGCACCGTGCACTCGTTATTCCACTTTGACCCAAGCTCCTTTCAGTGGGATATCGACCGTCAATGGTCCAATTGATAATCATGGTTCTATATTGATAGGGTTAGTGTTAACCCGCCTTTCGGCAAGACTACGAACAGACGGATTTAACTAAGTCGACTTCACGATTATCAAGATTGAAATATGATGGATTCAGTTAGAGGGATGGAATTCACCTAGATATGCCGCTCGGCATTGAGGTGAGGATATGCCGCTTGGCGTCGAGTTGAGGTTATGCCGCTCGGCGTCGAGTTGAGGTTATGCCGCACAGCATCGAGTTGAGGTTATGCCGCTCGACATCGAGGTGAGGTTATGCCGCTCGGCATTGGTGAGGTCAGGGCCGTTCGGAATGGGACGAATGTGGCTCGGTGGAAGGTCGTTCGGCATGGGATGAATGTGGCTCGGTGGAAGGTCGTTCGGCCTTGTAGGTAAGTGGTTCGGTGGAAGGTCTTGATAGGCCTATACTGTTCAGAAAGCCCAACAACTCAGGATTTGCCTATAAATACAGCAAGTGGAGATTCAGAAAATGGATCTGTTTTCGGCACTCTGACTTTCTATTTTCTAAGGCTGAGGCTACTTTACCATCTTGTAACTGTAATTGATTCTTACAGCAATAAAAAAATTTCTGGAGTGGACGTAGGCCGGAGTCAGCCGAACCACTATAAATTCTATGTTTTAACTACTTTCATTCTAATTTTGACTGTTCTTCACATTATTACTCTCTATATATATTCTATCTATGAGCTGTGACTGTAATCTGGTGATTTCGCGTGGAATTGGGTGTTAGTGACCAATTTTGACGCTAACATTTTGGTGCTTTCATTGAGAGGGCTAGCACTCAGGAATTTTGGAGCTTGGATTTTGGATTGAAAAGATTAGGAACTCGGATTTTGAAAAGCAATGGCTAGACCACCAACAAGGAAGCAAGCATCAGAAAGGAGCAATCAGGAAGGAAGTCAAGCGGCCTCTTCTGGAGCTTGAGAGGATCATGCATCCGTCTACATAACTCAAGACGAGATGCAGGTTATGATGAATTCTATGCAGGAGGCAGACGATGAAATGGCAAGAGGAGATGATGTGGGCTCTTCTAAGGCAATTTGGATAACGAGGAACTACAGGTGGTCAAGTTCTAGGAACTGGACCAGAGGAACTCAACCAGAAGGTGGATGCAGTGATTCAGCAGGGGGTAACTCCCAATCAACAAATAACTAACAATATGGATGGACCTAGACTCGGGGGCACACCACTAGGTAATGTTGGACCAGTTCATGGAGGGATACTGGATGATGCTACGCAGCCCGACGCCAATAGGAATACAGGAGTACGTAATGAGGAATATGTGCCAAAATTTCCTCAAGGACTTGGAGGGTAGTTTGAAAACATGGATAGGGGGCAACCCTTGATTGGAAACGCCGGATTGGCTGACATTATCAGGCAGACTATTCACGAAGGTCCGACAAACATGGATTCGAAGGAAGTCAACAAATTCCGTTTACCCAAAACATTAGGATAGCTAGAAATCCGCCCGATTTCAAACTGCTCACTTCAGAAGTGTACAATGGGAAGGCGAATCCAACTGAACACTTGATGAAGTACACTAGGCATATGGAAGTGATGGGGGAAACAGAGGAGGTTATGGTCTGATGTTTCCCTCTGTACTTGACTGATATAGCTGCCATGTGGTTCAGACAGCTGGAGGATGGTTCCAATGAAACATGGATGGAACTGGTGGATAGGTTCTTAAGTCAGTTTTCGAGTTCACTTAAAAAAGCCAAAGAACATGATGACGTTGACGTCAGTTAAACAGGCAGAGGATGAATCGCCAAGGACATTCTTAACTCGATTTAATGCGATAGTTGTTTCGATGGATCGGCCGGATCCATCAATGGTTCTGATGGCTGGGGTATTAGGAGTCAGAGATAATTAGGATTTCAAAATATC